>CM053405.1:27944028-28010205 GCA_028644305.1 Xerus rutilus | reverse complement strand
TGTTTCCCAGCCTCTGTGGGGACCTGGCCAGCTGGATTTCCCTCTCGGCAGTTCTCAGAGCCAGCATGCGGCAGAATAGAAGGCCTGGTTGTGGCCAAGAGGGTATCACAGGTCCCAGGAGCCCTGTGTGGTATGGAGGACACCACGGGACCTACTGACTTAAAAGAATCTCTTTCTCAATTAATATCTAGGATATATAAACTCAGAACACTTAACACCAAAAACCCTCAAATAACCCAATTAATAAATGGGCAAATGAATTAAACAGACACTTTTAAAAAGAAGAAATACAAATGGCCAAAAAAATATGAAAAAATGTTCAACATCATTAGCAATTAGGAAAATGCAAATCAAAACTACACTGAGATTTTATTTTGCACTAGCCAGAATGGTAGTCTTTGAGAATACAAATAATAATGCTGGAGAGGATGTGGAGAAAAAGGAACACTTTTTTTTTAATATTTATTTTTTAGTTGTAGGTGGACACAATATCTTTATTTTATTTTTATGTGGTGCTGAGGATCTAACCCAGTGCCTCCCGCATGCTAGGCGAGCACGCTACCACTGCGCCATAACCCCAGCCCCGAAAAAGGAACACTTTTATACTATTGGTGGGATTATAAATTAGTACAACCATTATGGAAATCAGTATGGGGTTTCCTCAAAAGGCTGGTCATGGAACCACCCTATGACCCAGCTACAACAACTCCTCAGTATTTATTCTGAGGAATCAAAGTCATCATACTAGAGTAATACATGCATACCCGTGTTTATAGTGGCACGATTCATAATAGTCAAATTATGGAACCAGCCTAGGTGTCTATCAGTGAACAAATGGATAACAAAAATGTGGTATATAAATGGAAAGGAGTATTTTTTCAGCCATAAAAATAATTATATCATGTGCAGAAAAAAATTGTTGGTACTTGAGACCATTATGTTAAATGAAATAAGCCAAACTCAGGTCAGGGTCATATGTTTTCTGTTCTATGTTAATGCTAGAAAGGGAAAAGGAAAAGAAAGTTGTGAGAGGGGGCAGGCAGGGAGATCATGAAAATCAAAGGAAGATCTTCCACTTCCAGGCAGTGGAAGGAGGAGAGAAATGGGGGAAATGCTGGGGAGTAATACTGGCCAAATTATATTGCTACATTGTGTGCATGTATGAATACATAACAACAAACTATAACTCTAATGAATCAATAAAAAAATTGTGGAAAGAGAAAGAGAGGGGAAAATAAAAAGTTTCCCCTTCCCATCCTGCCAGAGACTTGCAGATTCCAAATTACTGATTTCTTTGCCTTGGACATTAAAAATTCTCCTCAAAATACAGATGTAAGAGGAAGGTTAATTGGGAAAGCTGGAGGGAGAATTCAATGGCAGCTCTCAGAGAGAACTCCAGCAAAGTGCCAGTCCTAGGTGGAATGTGGTAGCTGCACAGAGCAAGAGTCCAAAGTGACCTGGCATCTGTGGCACCATAGCAGCGCCCTCTCCACATGCTCTCTTTGGAACCTGAGAGTCAGATCCAGATGTATGCGTGCCAAGCCCATGTGGCCAGGAGGACCTGGGCCTTAAATGCTGTCCCAATATGTCCATATGCACATATTGTCCACACATGCCTCCTACCTCCTTCCACCTTCTCCTAAAATTCACTTCATGCTAGGGGCCAGTGCCCTGGATGAAGACACCAGACTGAAGAGGAGCCTCAGGCAGGGGAAAGATCACCCACATCCTGCCTGGAAGGAGGCTTCATTGAGTGCACAAGTGCACAGTATCTGAGACGCAGTAGGAATGCCTCAACTTTGCACCCAGAGAACAGAAAATAGAAGAAAATACTTCATAAAAGTAATATGTAAAACACAAAAATAAAATAGAGTTTGAAAAAAATTACTACACACACACACACACACACATACACACACACAGTCACAAGGAGCAACACGAAAACCTAAAATTGGAGAAGCTGAAAATAAAAATATACATCTGTGCTTTTAAGTGATTCCATTGTGAGTCTACTTCTGAAATGTCCCTAGAAATATTTTTTGAGCAATTGTAGAAATTTCTACAATATCACGTTCATCTCTGTATCATCTATCTATTTCAATCTTGAGAAACCTACCAGCTCCTTCTGCATTTATCTCTGTCACAGCAATGATGCTTCTTTTGGCAGTAAACATTGGTAAACTTAAGTGCCATGAGTCATATTTTCGATTTTTAATTAAATCATGGTCTAGCTAGAGTTTGATTGATTTCATCCTGAATTAATTTAGACCCTGGACCACATAAATTTACATAGTTTATTTAATGTGGCTCACAACTGCATAGATATGAAAGTCCTTAGATAGCTAAAACATGTATTGTAAAGTCACCCCTTATCAAGCAGAGTGGTAGAATATAATTTCTAAGGGTGTTGTTAACTTTAATCTTAAAACTGTCAGCATGAAGGAAATTTGTTGTTTTCCTAAATAAAGACAGTTATGGGGGCATCTAAAGATACTGCATTCTACATTTTCACTCTAAGAGCTTTAGTGATATGACAATGTCTCGTTAAGAATGACTGGTGCCAGAGTGTGTGTGTGTGTGTACGCACGCGCGCGCACATGTGTTTGTCTTTTCCCAGAATGGCTAGAGAAGGTCATAAATTTATAGAGTAAGCATTCAGCAAAGAACTCATCTGCCGCACTCTAATACGCTAAAATGTTGTTTAAAAAAAAAAACAGAAGTGTGAGTCATACCAATACCACGTTCCTAGAATTCTTATAAAAAAGCATCATAGTTAATTAATGTTCCCAGGAAAGGGTCACAGCTTACAGGAAATGAATTGGAAGGTGACAGGAAGAAAGGGTGGGGAACACAGAGTGCTCTGACTACGGATTGTTGCAGCTAAAAACTGAAAGGACCTAGGAGGAAGAGGGTCAGTCATGCTGCACATTTAAACTCGGATTTGATCAGATTGGTGATGCAGGGTTGCAGAGAGAGGGAAGGGCTGGAAGGAGGAAAGAATGAAAGGAGATGCTGGCTGCAGGGCTGGGGAGTGCAGAGCAAGGTTAGAGGAAAGGCCTGAGAGAACTGCTGTGAAGCTCCCTCTGCTGCCCTGCTGTCAAGCTGCTTTTGTGGGATGGGGTTCCCTGCAACTTCTGAATGTTCAATGGGATTGAATGAGCACAACTGGCAATTCAGCATTCATGACACAGTGGAATTCGCAGCCTATAGCAAGTCATCTCTTAACACTTAGAGGGGAAAATGAGGCAGATTCATTTTTGGCAAGAGGCATCATGAAATTTGCTTTGTGGGAAGAAAGTCTGTGCCCTTGCATGTGTTTGGAGTGGAATGCAGATGTTGGCCCTGCATGGGTGACTTGGGGGGTAAAGGGTGGGAGGAGCCCAAGACCAGGCCTGCATGAGACATTCAGGCTGCACTCTCCCCTTCAAGACACTCTACATTGGGTTACAACCCTGCAAACCAGCAGGACACACGCTCCAACACAGGATTGTTTTTTCTCTTGAGTGGTTTGATGAATAGGAAACATTTGCAAAGGTCTAAAAATCAAATCAAATTTTCATTACATGCTTAACGAACTTATTTGTCAGAAAGAATTCAGTATTCCAGGAAATCTGGGAAGAGTGGGTGTCCTACTTCTAGCAATTCCTGAAAATCCTCATGTATTATTAATGTTTCTGGAGGGAGGGGCTGCGAGGGCCTTTGATGGTTTACCACAGCAGAAGCATAGCTTTATTTGTCTTAAGAAGATATCCTAAAGTCCTTTTTAAAGTCATTTTGATCTGCTTTATTACATTTTGATGGGGGATTGGGCAGGGAAAGGAAGACATGACTGTTGTATAATTAAATAAAATGTCAAGCATTGCAAAACCCTGAAGGCTGGGACAATTTGGACTGACCCCCAGAAATCAAGAAATATTAGCAGAAACCTCTTCCCTGCTGTGTGCCTGGCAAGGGCACTGATGATTGTGCTTGTGATGAGAAGGAAAGTTGAGTTTCAGTGAGAATCTAGATACCGTCTGCCAATCCATCCGCAAATACTGGAAAGTCCCATATGCATGTGATATTGTTCTTGTAAAAGTGATGGCTCTACTGAATGGAAATAATATGCCAAGAAAACTTGAGTAATGTTTACAACGTATCATAGGAGTCAAGACTTATGTTCAAAACCCAGCTCCACAACTAAATAGCTGTTTGGGCCTGGACAAATCATGTTATTTCTGAGTCTGTTTCCCAGGAGGACTGGGCTTTCTAATCAGTACAAGCCTGCTCAGCTTTCAACTATCTCCCAAGTCTTCCAAGTTTCTTTCATTGTATTTTGGATCTTTCCTAACAAGGAAATGGAAAGTCTTCCACTCTCATTTATAAAGTATATAAATTTGGGGGGACATGGGAGTTATTGTAACATATAACCTAGAGCTCTCTGGTAAAATCTGTATTTCTAATGCTGCAGCCTTGGTCTTGACCCTTGAGAATGGGCATGGAAGCAGAGCTATCCTTGGCCTTTGTAGGTACCTCCTCAAAGAAGAGACATTGTCCCTCAAGCTGGGTTGCCAGTAATCTGAGAAGGAAAGGCAAAAATGACTCATCTACATCTAACTTAGATCTACACAGAATAAAAAGGAGTTCTAAGAGGACAAATACATGTAAGAATGGAAATACAATCTGGAATGAATGGAGTTGGGCAAACCTGATAGGACCTGGGCCAGGCCCTGAATTGTGAGGACATGCTTGGGAAAGAGGACAGGCCATCCTTTCCTAGAAACCTCGCTAGGCCTCTTTCTTGCGGCATGGAAAGTAGGAAAGAACCACTTTTTCTGGCTTCGTGATTGTTTGCCCATAGATGCCCCATGGCCTACCAATCCACTCAACAGCTGCTGTCCTGTCCTAGGTGGAGGGAGACACTTCCTTCTTCTTTTGCTTTGGATCCCAATCTCTCTCAGCTTTCCCGACATTAATATGCAGAGCCTGAAAGGGCTTATTGCCCAGGAATTCTGTGAAGCCTCACAGCTTCACCAGGTATGGAAGGGAATGATGAGATGAAGCAGCTGGCCCTCTTGTACTTCCTAAGGTGCAAGCCTCTGCCACCTTGGCCTGTGTGAGAGAGAGCATGCGTGTGTGTGTGTGTGTGTGTGTGTGTGTGTGTGTGTGTGTGGTGTATCTGTGTATCTGTGATTTATGGAGTTTCCACAAGGAAGCTTCCAGGTCTTTGGGTCTGTGATGGCTAGTTCTACTTGGAGGGTATTTTTGGATGAGATTAACATTAAAACTGGTGAACTTCAAATTAGGGAATTGTTCTCCATAATGAAGATGTGAAGATGTGAGATAATTGAAGTTGGAGGCTGGAATGGAACAAAACTACAAGAATAATAAGGCAGCCCTTCCCCAAGCAAGAGGAGATCTCCTTGGCAGACTGCCTTCAGGCTTCATCTGCACCAGGCCTCTCCTGTGTCTTTGAGCCTCCTGGCCCACACTGCAAATTTATGGGATATGCCAGCCTCCATAATTATGTGAGCCAGTTCCTTAGAATAAACCTCCCTGTCTTTAAGAATACACACACACATACACACACACACACACACACACACACACACACAGAGTTCATATTACATAATGTGTACATATAGTACATATATCCACCATATAGGTTCCTAGTCATATACATATGGTTACCTCAACTTTAAGCCAGTAGTCTCAGAAACCAGGATATACCCCTTTTCCCTACTGAAAGAAAGGAAGTTGGGCCCAGGATAAAGGCCACTGTAGAAAGGACCAAGAGGTATAAGACTTGATAATGTTCCCATGCAGTAATGAGTTTTACTTTAGCAAGAGGAGTAGAGGAGGGATTGGGGTATGCATATGAGAACTGGTTTCAGTTAAGAGAGCCCTAATGCAGTGTTTCTCATGTACCCCCTTTTAAATCAACTCATTCTCTTCACTCTTATCTCGCAGTTGTTTCTAAGTCCCCAACCCTCTGGTTATTGTAGGTTGGGTTTCCCTGATTTCCCTGCAGAGACAGAGTTTAGGGCGTAGGATGTCTATTAGGTAGTACTCTTGGGCTCAACACCTTAAAGGAAGGGAGCAGAAATAGGATTGGGATGAAGAGTAATAGAGCTTTGAGTTACTTGATAGCAACCTCAGCCAACCCCAAGAAGAGCTCTGAAGCCTGAGTGGCCTGCAGAGTTGTTTCACATTGGACTGAAAGGCCAGCCTGGATGCTCATATCAACTAGTCGTCAGCAGGAGGACAAGCCCTTGGGCTCTCCACAGCACAGGCAGGGCTGCAACTGAAGGCTGGTAAGTCCCAGCACCCCAACAGTGAGGACAATGGGTCTTTCCTTGAGGTGGAAGCTGGGTGGTACATCCTCACCTGTCCAGAGACTGATGTCCACTAGTAGAAATTATCCCTTTATAGGTCCCCAATTTTTATCTGGATGCTTAGCTACAGTTAAAGACTACCCCACTCAGCCTTTTTTGAAGCTAGGTGTCACCATGTGACTCTCTTCTGGGATGTTAGCCAAGGTGTGTGTGCAGCTTTCCCAGTATGTTCTTAAATGGAAGAGTAGGTTTTTCTTATTTTCTTTTTCCTTCCTATTGACTAGAAGGCAGATGCAATGATGGGAGCTCCAGCAACCACTTGGACGCTGAAGTTTTCTTGGAAATGGAGATTGCACATGGCAGAGAAGGAAGAGAAAGTTCCCTGTCCCATGAATTACGTACCAACCTTTCTCTGGCTATCTCCAGACCTCTTGAATATGAGAGAGAAATAATCTTCTTTCTTGTTTAATCACTCCTATTTAGGAATTTTCTGTTTCTTACAGTTGGAATCAATTCTCATGTGCACATTTCTATCCCTGCCTTGCCTCCTCTTGCTAAGGTAAGGCATTATTGCATTGAGACCTAGTCTTAAGTCCTGTAACACTTGGTCCTTTCTTGTGTTTTGAAATCTTCAAGTATTCTCTACAGTGGCCTTTATCCTCAGCCCAACTTCTGCTGGTTCATCAGAGAAAAGAGATAAACTCTGGTTCCAAAGACTACAAGTTTGGAGTTGGGGTAGTATATAACAGGGCTAAGCTTTGTTAATGGGAAAGGATGGAGAGGTTCTACTGTGGTACATGGCTTCCTGTTTTTCTGAATCTCCCTCAGCACAATAAAAATTAATTTCCTTCTAAATAACATCGTTTGAGTATAACTCACATTCCTTCTGGTCACATACATTTCCATTTATTTCATACAAATCAGTTTTGAAACCTTTTGGGCACAGGTGTTTCAGATCCTCCTTATTGTAGGTTGCATTGCCAAATTGTGTTACCTTAGCTGACAATGAAGGGCTTCATCCCAAATGCCTTTCCCTATTCTTTGAGCAAGGGTTAGGGGTAGAATAAATTTCACTTCTCTTTGCATTCCAAATTTGGGCAAAGACTGAGACGTGGAGAGTGAGGTGGGGAGGAAAGAAGGGACAATCAGAAGGCTCAACAGTGAGGTATCCACAATCTGTTGTGCAGGACAAGCTTGAAGGTGGCCTTTTGTTCTTGTGTCCTGAGATTCCTGCCTTCATCCTCTCTCTTGAGTGTGGGCAGGCCCTCTCGTTCACTTCTAACCAATAGAATGCAAAAAAACAATCCGATGATGACTCTGTTCAGGTGATTCCACTTCACACAATTGTAACTCCCACCTTGCAAGGAGACTTTCTATTTCTGCCTTTGAGGATAAAAGTCGCCATGTTGTGGAGAACATGGTGTGGTTGAGGAGCTGAGGGCACTCTGGCCAATAGCCTACAGGAAGCTGAGAAATTTGGTCTTACAATCTCAAGGAATTGAATGCTACCAGCAACCTTAATGAACTCAGAAGCGGTCCTTCTCCAGTCAAGCCTCAGATGAGACTGTGACCAGCAGTAATTTCAGCCTAGTGGGATACTCAGCAGAGAATACAACCAAGTTTTTCTTGGAAACTTGACCCATAGAAACTGTGTGATAAAAATGTATGCTATTTTGAGCTAGTAATTTCCTGGTAACCTGGCTACACAGCAATGGATAATTAATTAATATACCCATAATAAGGAATTTTAGAAGAAGGAAGAAAATGAAAATTCCTTTGATGAAGACTTTCGAGAGTAAAATAACCAGGGATGGATACAAGGAGCTGAGGACCATGCTTCGCTCTGTATGTGAGTATTTCTAAGTTGGAGAAGGCTGGGTGGTTAGAAAGGAAGTTGGAATTTCTGCAGTCCAGGTATAAAAGTAGCTGGAACTAGAAAGGACACTAACAGTAGGAATTAGTTAGAAAAAGGATGTATCAAACTTTGTGATAGAGAAAAGGGACCATTGATTTCTATTAGAATGGGGAAATAGAAGCAAAGCAAACACTTCTGTTTAAAAAAATGACCAGCCCTGGAGTTGGCTTCACAGTGCTGGTATGGTGGTTGTGAGATACTAGGGCGTGTTCTGCCCACAGATGGTGGAAGAGGAGAGAAACATTTCTGAGAAGGGGTCTGTCTGGAGGCAGAGCAGTGAGATGAGTTCACATGGGCTCTGGGTCAGAAGGCCTGAACTTGAGCCCCAGATCACATGAACCACATCTCCCTGGCCAAATGACTTCATCTCTCCAGGCCTTAGTTTCCATATTTGTAAAATGAAGCTAATATAATACTGGTTAATAGGTTTATTGTGTTGGGTCAATGAAGTGACACGTGAGAGGCATCCAGAAGCACACATAATAAATGCCTAATCAGTGATAGCTTGAAGAAATAATGACTGGAAGAAGAGTGGTAAATTTGGTCAGGCTCTGACATTCCAAAGTATTTACAAATTTGCTTCCTTGAAATTGCCCATCAAGTTGTCAAGATTGTTGCAGCCAGTGATTTTTTTAAAAAAATATTTTATTAGTTATTGAGGGGATCTTTATTTGATTTATTTATATGTGGTGCTGAGAATTGAACCCAGTGCCTCACACATGCCAGGCCAAGTGCTCTACCACTGAGCCATGACCTCAGCCCCAGCCAGTGATTTTCTTCCTTGGTTGATATTGACATTACCTGGAAAGACTGATGCTTGAGCCTTGCCCCTAGAGATTTAGATTTAGTGGAATAGATGGCTAGAGAATAACCTAGGCATCAGGATTTTGAAAAATTCTCCAGGTTATACTAATGTGTAGCTAAGCTGGAGAACCACTGCCTCTTTCCTTTTTCTGTTCCTTAATGTTTGCTCCTGGTTGTTCCAGGTGTATTTTTTTTGCCTATCCAGCTAGATGGCAAGTCCTTGTGGGCTCATCTCTGTGTTATCCTTTGCAGCCTGGCAGAGTAAGAGGCACCAGGAACCAGAAGCCAAAAGGCTTGTGTTCTCTCTTGGTCTTTCCTAACTGGCTGTAAGACTCTGGGTCTTAATAAGATTGAGCACATACGATGAACTGTTCCAAGTACTTTGCATGCATTAGTTCACTCATTCCATCAGCCTGATGAGACGGCTTCTATGATTAGCCTCAGAGCTAATAATAAAATAGGGAAACTAAGTAATTTGTCCAAGGTCACACCACACCGTTTCTGGATGTGAACCTAGGAGACCTGAGCTACCACGTGAGGCTGCTCTTGATTTATTCATCATGGAGCAGAAGAGCTGGCTGTCCTTGGGTCCCTCGCAGCTCTGATGTCTCTACAGTTCTGCTGCCCCATCAGCACCTAGCAGAGGTACCACAAGGTGGGTGGTCTGGTGCTTTTCAGCCATTGACTGTTAAATTGAGGAACTGACTTCAGAATAGAATGGCAACAGCAGGACAAAGAGAGCAGACAGATGGAAGAGTGACCCAGGAGACTGGCCCTGCTCAAAGGGGCCCAGGTTAAAGGTATAATGTGCCCTTTACTGTCATGCCCTCCTCTATGCTTTCTGCCTTCTGTTTAGCCATGCACAGGGATGTGTTCAAGTCAGCCAAAGGCTAGTTTAGCCTTGGATGTGGAAAGCTAAATTTCTCTATATAACACAATGATTAGGAATTTGGAGAAATGAAGCCTAACAGCTAGAGATAGGATGAAACAGTCCCTTGAGAGGATGTGGCCCAAAAAGTAAAAAATAATTCCATGTGACTAGAATTTTCTATACCTACTAGATTTTAAGATGGTGATATCTGATGTTCAATCTTTAGCTGATGGCTGTGTTGTTCAATAACCCTTCATTAGCACTAAACTATCCATCAAATTCTGCTTCACACACACATGAACATGAGGCAGACCCTGCCAGGGCACTGGAAGAGGAGGAAGAATGGCTTTATGTTGAAAACGTTCACAAATGAACACATTTTAAAATTTATAAGCACTAGAAACCACCTACCAACCCAGAGTTCAGAGGAAGCCCCCAAAGTCTGATCCCAAATGACTCAAACTCATTACCAAGAATCACTTGCATTAAAGCTATTTCTGCTTCATCCAAGAGGTTTTCAATTACCTTTGGAGTCAACAGGAAATTAATCAGCAAGTAGAAAATTGAAAGAAGATCTGCATCTTCACTGTAGGAGTCATTAAAATAAAAGCAGATTTGGCAAAATGGTTAGGTGTTGTTTTACTTTTTAAAATCTCTCTGCCATACCCCACTTGAGTTGAAAATTCCAAAACTGAAAGCCAGAGATTCCTTGGAGGATAGGGTAGACAGTGTCCTAGGACCTGCAGCCTGTCACTATCCAAATAGTGCCCCCCCCCCCGCCGCTATGTTGAAAAGCCCCTGGAAACCCAACCATGTCCTGACATGGTCTATTTAAAACTTCCCGGACTCAGCTCAGGCCACATCTCTGTATTGTTTCACTTGCCTGTATCCTCTGAGCTCTTGGGGAAAAGAGGCTTTTTTTCCCCTCCTTGTTTTGGAATGATTTTATTTATTATTGTAAGCTGGGGTGGAGAATGTACTTCCTTGCTTATCACACAGCCATGTAGAAATATTAGATAATAATAATACCTGGATGCTGTTGAGAACATAAAACTCTGCCTATCATGTAACCTTTGCTCTGCCATCCTGAATATCTGGGGAAACAGCTTCTCTCTGTCTTCCTCATTGTGGGATCTAAAAAATCAGAGACCCTAAATAAGAGAAGTGGGATATGGATGGTGAGAAATCTTTTCTCATTTGCTTGTACTAGCTTCTGACCTATGGATCTGAAAAAGTTCCCCTTCTGTCTCTGCCTCAGAGTGGTTGTGAGGAGAATGGACACTGGGTCGGTGCATCGACAAACACTAGCTGAGCTAGGTAATCAAGGTCAACATCAATAACAGTAAGCCATATTGATAGTAAGTAATCTTTTTTTTTTAGTATTAGGGCTAAAACCCAGGGCCTCAAGAATGTAAGGCAAATGCTCTGCCCCTGAGCCACGCATCCCCAGCCCCATAGTAAGTGTCCCTGATATGATGAGATGAGAACAGTGCTTTGCCTCTGTGCTCCACCTCCCCAAATACATTATCCCACTCAAATATTTGCTTCCAGACTGATTTGTATTTATTGCTTACAACAAAAATTTTGGTACATATATTTTTTTAAATTAATTAATTTATTTAAATGCATTTCAAGTCATAGTACATATATTGAGCTCAATTTTCCATCTCTCTGGTTGCAGACAAGATAGAGTCACACCATTTGTGTCTTCATACATGCAAGTTGGATGGAACAGGTGAAGGTGGGGGAGGGGAGGGGGAATGGGAGTAGCAAAAATAGTTGAATGAGATGGACGTCGCTACCCTAGGTATGTTGTTTCTTGAAGGCTCATCCATGCCCAGAACTATGCCTGGCATATAGTAGAAGCTCAAGCAGCATCCATGTTGTATTTCTCTGCAGAGTACCTTCCTATATTTCTCTATTTATCAGAAGCCAGTGCTAGCCCTGTACCCTAATTTCCATCTTTGATTTTCAGGCTGGTGTCAAGTGTTCACCCTCAGTCAGCCGTTTGGGGCCAGAGGGGTGGGATTTCCTAGCAAATATGATTGAGACAGAGGTGCAGTGTGCACACAAAGAGTCTTTGGAGTCAGGCAGCTGTTGCACATGTTTAAAATTGGACAGGTAGTCATGACAGGTACAGACAATTCTATAGTTCTGGGAAGTAGTACCTGGCAATTCCCAAATAGAGTCATTTTTTGAGGAGTAGCAAACTCAAGAGGACTCCATCTGTTGCCACAGTATGAAATTTTCTTACAACTTTTCTGATATATTGTCAGCCAGTTCCTCCTTGGATATCTCCAGGAAAAAGGAGGCACTATTGTTCAAGAACTGTTCACTTCACTGAAAAAAAAAAAGTAATCCTTGTATCTCTTAAATTCTACCTCCATTGGTCTGAGCTCTGCCTTTTGGAAACAATGGAGAGTGAGTTTCTCTTTTATATGACAACCTTAAAAATGATTTGAAGAACAAGATAAGGTTGATTTGAAGTCTTTTCTTGAAGTGACCAATAAATGCTTTCTGTGCACTTGTGAAATGGCTTCTAACATTACCTCTTTCTGATAGAATCAGTAACTCCAATGTTACTGATTGGAAATGAAGACACAGACTAGTTACCACAGACTTGGTACTGAATGATCTTGGTCTCCATAGAAAAGAAAGACTTAATGTGAGTGCCTACAGTGTCTTTCCACCACCCTTTACAGACACAGCAGTTTTCATCAATGGTGACATCTACTGGGGTAAATAGCTAACTGGTTACTCTGAACAAATAAAGGTTGAATTGGTAACCTTTGGCTATTCTCAAGCTAATAATAAATTAAATTTTTCAGCCTCTCTCTATCTTCTCTTTTCAAGGCTAAGTGTACTTTTATTCTTTAAAAGCATTTAGTTCACTTAACAAATATTTAGAGGGTACTCATGCTTATGAGGTATATTATATCAGTTGTCTGAATAAAAGACAAAGGACGAGATTTCTACCTTCAAAGAATTCATAGTGAAACAGAATAGAAAGCTGAGTGAACTGAATAAATTCTACCACAAAGGCACAGATAGGGACCTCCTGTGGACACAGGAAGGGAGCACTCAGCACGGGCCAGGAAGAGGTTTGGAGACTCAAGGAATGATCAGCTGGTGCCTGAAATGTCTCAAAGGTCAATAGGAAGCCAGGTGTGGTGGCGCTTGCCTGTAATCCCAGCACTTTGGGAGGCTGAGACAGGAGAATTGCGAGTTCAAAGCCAGCCTCAGCAATGGCGAGGCGCTATGCAACTCAATTAGACCCTGTCTCTAAATAAAATACAGAAATAGGGCTGGGGATGTGGCTCAGTGGTCAAGTACCCCTGAGTTCAATCCCTGGTACCAATAAAAAAAATAAAAGGTTGATAAGAATCAGCCCAATGAAGGAGGATGGGTAAGGGAGGAGACCCAGCAAAGATTTTACAATTTTGAAACAGTTTAGGGGAACTGATATGTGATTGGTTCACAGCACGGCCAAAGCCTGGGGTATGAGTGCCAGAGTAGCAAGACAAGATAAAGCAGGACAGTACATGTGAGCTGCAACAACGGCCTCTTTGCTACATAGCAAACCACCTCCAAATCCCAGATAGTTAAGTCTTTATTATTGTTCATGAGCCAGTCAGCTGCAAAGTTCTGCTGAACTGGCCCAGGCCTGTAGTGACAGGGCTTGCTCCTGTGTCAGGGGTCAGGTGGCAGACAGGGATCCACAGAACTTGGATGGCCTTCCTCCTATGCTGGCAGTTGGTTGGCTGACTGTTGGGTGTGGAGGTAGTGATGTACTTCTCATCAGACAGCAAGCTAGCCTGGGCTCGTTCATAGGACGCTGCCAGAGAGATGGCCACATCAAAGCACGTTTGGAACTCACATACCATCACTTCTGCCACATAGTAATGACCACAGAAAAATCACAAGGCCACTTCAGAGTAAAAGGATAGGGACATAGACCACCTAGTCTTGAGAGATGTGGCAAGGCCTTATTTCAAATGATGTATGCATAGGAAGGGGTGAATAATTATAGCCATTTTTGAAATAAGTCTAACACAAGGAACTTAGATGATTTTCTCTGGACAAAAATCAATAAGACATTAAATTTTTAAAAACTTATTTTTTTAATTTACACTTGGAACATTAAAACTTTGTCTTAAAAAAAAAAAGTGTGTCAGATAAGGCCAAAGTCATCTGCCAACCACGTCCTTGTTAAGTAAGACGAAGTACATGATGTTTCCCTGGATACCACTTTCCAGATCCAGCTATCAGTCAAAGTGGAGTAGTCTTCCAGTACACTTTGTCTATGTTGGAAAGCCACATAGTTAGAAAGCCACATGCATCTCTTTGCCCTGAGACTATATTCTCCATTTTTCTGCAAGACTATAATTGTTCACTACCTTTTGAAATCTACCATAGACACTATTATGTCTATGGGTTTCCTTATTGATTCTGTTTTAGCAAACTTGTCAGAAAAGAGGATGAGGTTGGTCTAGGACAACTTGGTTCTCTAAATCTCCCTGTCACTCACATCTTTAATAACTAATCACTCCATATTGTAGTGATTTTGGGTGGGGGGGCATCCACATTGACCCACCTTTTGAAAACTGGAATCTGATTCCCTTTCCTTGTCAACATTCTTTTAACACACTGAGAAGTATTTCCATTATGTCATCTCTGGGTCTTCCCAGTTCCCTCAGATAAATTCATCACAGCCCCAAGTTGATTCATTCAGATCTGCCAGGGAGGTGGGCCAGATCTTCTCTTGGCAGGATTTTCAGTTATCTCAGGCCAGAAGCTTCAGTCTTCCTACTTGATGGGGAAAAAGAAAAAGAAATGAAAAAAGAGATGAGATAGGAAATTTTAAAAAAGAGAGATGAAAGGGGAAAATTAAATGTGTGCTATTTTGATTCTGTCATCAGTTTATATTGTATTATTCACCCTACTTGATAGGCCTCTAATTTTTTGTGCATCTTTTTTAGCATTTAAATAAAAAAACTTTTATGGAATGCTTTTCTGGAACATTCCAGTAGTTACATTTGGGGAGAGAAGAAGGGACAGGCTTGGTGGGGGCAGGTGATTTCACATTTTCTCTCTGTTTGAACTTTCTATGCATGTCTAGGAGGATTGCCTGAAAAATGGAATTATGGAAAGTGTTTCCTTTTAAACTAATTTTTTCTGCATTAAAAATATTTTAAAAGGTGATGATAACTGTCTTTTTGTTCTTTCTACAAAAGCAATAAAATAGTATATATAAATGGAACATATATTGTGCTAGGCACCAGGGTAACATGCACTCTCTATATTATCTTTTTTGTTTTACAGTAATCCAATGGAGGAGGACTCCCTATACTTAATTTAAAAATGAGGAAATGAAGACACAGACCAGTTATGCAATGTTATGGTTTTGATATGAGATGTTCCCCAAAAGCTCATGTGTGAGACGAGGCAAGAAGTTTTGGAAGTAAAATGATTAAATTATGAGAGGTATAACCTAATCAGTGGATTAATCCATTGACATGGATTAACTGGGAGATAAATACAGGCATGCAGGGCATGACTGAAGGAAGTAGTCACTGGGGATGTGCTTTGGGGGTTTTATTTTGTCCTTGGTGAGCAGAGCTCTCTCGCTCCTTCCTGGCTTATGGAGTCAGCCATCCATGGACTGAACCTGTGAAACTGTTGGCCCAAACAAACTCTTCCTCCTCTATATTGTATTGTCAGGTCTTTTGGTCACAGTGATACAAAGCTGACTAAAACATGCAATTTGCCTGAACAAGCTATTAGGAGTCATGGCTAGGATTTCCCACCAGTTGTCTCTAACTCCACAGCAAAGATTTGTCCACTATGTGATGATGACTCCTTCCTTCCTTAATGGACATCTTTACAAAATTAAAGAGCACCTTGGGCAGCTACCCAACTTCTTAGGGCCAGCCTCCTAGTTCTGGGTCATCAGCCTGGGGTGGAATTAGAGTCAGAACCTTTTCATGGGCATTTCCCAAACTTCTATTTATTTGTTTCTTCATTTTTTCTTTGTTTATTTATTTTTATTCTAAACTTTGAAAGTCTTGGCCCTGGTATTAAACTCTCTCATCCCATTGAGCTGCTGCTTTTCCTCCATTTTCTCAAAATCTTAAGTGGTTACTTTCTCCCTGCTGGCTATGCTTTTAACCAACTAGTTTGTCCTGATTGGTCAAAATTAGGGGCTAGGATCACTGTTGTCCTTATCATTTTTTCAGACTTCTGGGAGATAAAGTGGTTGTAGGCCACATGAGGAATTTGTTGTATATGTGTTCCTTGCTGACCTGACCCCTTTCAAACCACATAATAAAATGCTCTGGGTCCTACATTCTGCTGGTTGCTTTGAGTTTTGTTTGTTTGTTCATTGTTAACCACAACTGCATTTTAAGTCTGGGAATAGTTTCCAACTTTCTGGAAATAGTAAATGGCTCCTGATCTTTCTGTTGTTGCTATATGTCAATTTTGAAAAGAAATTCAAACTCAAAAGCCTTTCTGGTTCCTCCCTCTCACTTGATCTGCCGCCGCTGTATTAAATTAGTGATTCCTTTCTCTCCAAAATCTTTCTTATATCCTACATTCATTACAATTGTTTGCCACAGTCAATAAAAAGTTCAAGTTTTGAAACCTCTTAACTTACCCTGTGGCAACACTCCTGACCTGGATGAATAGCCATACAATTTTCTCCCCAGCATTCATCCCACCCTGAATAGTTACTCTAACCAGGTCACACGGATCCTGCTTCCTTTTCAGTGACTAGCTTAGGAAAGGGCATGTGACAAAATCTGCCATAAGGGGTGTGTTGGAACCGCTAGTATGTGCCTTGAAGAAGGATTGTCTTGTTCCTAAAAATAATAAGAGCTAGTTTCTTTTGTCTCCTCTGGTTGTATGATACCTGGAAGTGATAGCAGAATCTCCAGGGACCATTCTTCACTGGCAACACCTGAAGCCTGCCTTCCTGTCCAGTTCTTGCTATATGTGCAAGCTCAACTATTGATATTTTAAAACATAAAGCTTTTCAACAGATATACCAACCTCTCTCTCAGGTTCCCATGTTTCATCTTACTCCAGATTAGCCACCCCAAAATGAAAACCCTTTATGATTCTATGCTTCTCTTCTTATCTTGAGTGAGGGGAGTTGAGAGTTACCAGCCAGGATCTGAGACTGTAGAATCTATAAAATTCTGTAAATTTGTGACTTCCCCATGCTTATTATTTTTAAAATATTCCATATTTGGTCATTTTCATGACCAAAGTATTTCTCAAGCACCTCTCATCCTGTGGATGTACAAAAAGAAAATGCGTAAGAATCAATCTCTGCAATCAAAGAATTTACATTCTAATTGAGGAGAATGGCTGGCCTGGTGATGCTCATTCGATAGATCTCCACCTTTCTTGTTATAAGAATCTCAATTTTTGTTCAGACAGTGGTACATCTGGCCAGAAGGAATGGTTTTTAATTTATTGAGGAGTGAGCATGTGATTGAAACTTAACTGGAGGTCTACTTAGTTTTAGGGAAAGGTTTTCCTCATGACAAAAGGCACCCCTACTTATTGGCACCCCATTAAGGACAGACCATGGTGTTTGGAGCTATGGCAGCTTTCTTGAGATTAAGAGAAACAGCTATCCTTGAGATAGATACCCACCGATGCCAACATCACTGAACTGCTATGCCACTGCCTAGGTCCAGACTTAATTTTCTATAGGATAAAAGGGGCTTTCTTATTTGAGCCACCATTGGTTTTTCTAACTAAAACAAGAGAGAAAGGCATGCAAATAAGTACCTGAAACTGTTTAATAGATGTGATTATAGAGTCGTGCTTAGGAAGAGTACAGGAAGATAAATAATACTCTGTCCTTGGCACTAAGAACCATCGTCCAGGAGAATGCAGACCCTATGAATATGTATTTATCATGCACATAAATAAACACAGTACTAGAAATAGTCACAGTGTAATATGAGAACTCTAAAGAGGAAAACATGGGACGTATGACGTTGGCATAGGACAGCAGTGAGCTGAAACGTTTTTTCAGGGGCCTCATGATGACATGTTGAGTCCTGCTTACTCAGGAGGCACATTGCGTCATTCTGTCCCATAACTGGGAATGTTGAGCTGCAATACAAGGATCAGGAAGTGTTTGCCAGTTTCTCCTCTTTAAATTCATCATTTCCCTTTGTTATTAATAAGTATTATATGAGAAGATTATTTTGAGATTAAGTAGATAACACTTATCAAACTTGCTCACTAGTTCTAGCATCTATTGATCTGCTGAATCAATTATTATAAGAATGTTTGTAAAGTGATTTTTTTTTTTTGTGGTGCTGAGGATTGAACCCAGGGCCTTGTGTATGCAAGACAAGCACTGTACCAACTGAGCTATATTCCCAGCCCCTGTAAAGTGACTTTTAAAGCTCTTTTATTACTCTTGTGCTTCATGGTATTCCATAAATGTAACAGCTTTCTCCTTCACTCATTCATTCATTCATTCATACCATTATGAACTCATAGATTCCCATTTTATTTAATAAATTATTTGTAAATATTATTTATTTTGATACTCATATTATCTAAAATTTGGCAATGGTAAGCCCTTCAAATTTCCTTCTGTGTCCTTATTCTTTGGGAATTTTCTTGATTTATTGCACAAAAAGATGTTCTAGGCTCATCTTGAATTTTCCTTCCCTAGCCATGGAACCATCCATTCTCCACATGGTCCTGATTTCTTTGGTGGAGAATGGTGTGGTATTTGGAAATGAAGATCTGGGCATTAGATGTGCCCATTGTTATGAAGTTATCATAGCTTCTAGATCTTCCAAGTGAGCATAAGAAATAGACATCTGTATACACACATGTATACATATATCTATATTCATGTAGGTATATTTTACTTTTATATCTTTACATCTTCAGACATATAGATACTGTCTATACATCTAGTTCTTGTTTGCTGTTTAGAAATCCCAAGAATCTATAAAATAGATAAAATATATTCATTTATATATGCCTAAAATGAGTTCATAGTGTTGCCTCCAATTTTAATGCAATGTACCTTTCTTTAATAGTGAGAAATATGGTCTTATTATTCTAATATATTTACTTGTTTAATCCCAGGATATACTAAAAGCATTCTTACAATTTCTGACACATATGATTGTGATAAACAACTCAACTCGTTAGGCTTAGATATTTATTTAAAGTTCTTATTATCTTCAGTCTAAAGTTATACCACTACTAAAAGAGTTTGGTCTATTGTTTGTTTGCAGATGTTTCCCCACTCAAATGTGAGTGCCTCAAATGCAAGGATAATGTGTTATTTTTTTCTGGATTTCTGAATTCCAGAAAAGGACCTGGAACATATGAGGTATTCCAGCAATAGTTATCAAATGAATCAAGAAATTGACAGCTCAATCACTCAATTATTCTCATTCCTTTAGGAAGAAGTCTATCATTCAAGGATCTTTTTAGTGATATATTTTTTATTTGTTCTAATTGTTATACATGACAGTAGAATGCATTTTCATACATGATACATAAATGGAGTATAATTTATCATTCTTCCAGTAGTACATGATGTGGAATTACACTGGTCATGTACTCATATATTTACATAGGGTAATAATGTCAGATTCATTCGACTATCCTTCCTACCTCCATATCCCTCCCCTCCCTTCACTCCCCTTTGCCTAATCCAAAGAACCTCTATTCTTCCCCGCCCCTCTCCCACTTATTGTGAATGAGCATCCGTATATCAGAGGAAATATTTGGCCTTTGGTTTGGGGGATTGGCTTATTTCACTTAGCATAATGTTCTCCAGTTCTATCCATTTACCAGCAAATGCCATCATTTCATTCTTCTTTAAGGCTCAGTAATATTCCTTTGTGTATATAGACCACATTTTCCTTATCCATTCATCTGTTGAAGGGCATCTAGGTTGAATCCATTGTTTAGCTATTGTGAATTAAGCTGCTATAAACATCAATGTGGCTGCATCACTGTAGTATGCTGATTTTAAGTCCTTTGCGTATAAACCGAAGAGTGGGATAGCTGGGTCAAATGGTGGTTCCATTCCAAGTTTTCTGAGGACTCTCCATGCTGTTTTCCATAGTGGTTACACCAATGTACAGTTCCACCAGCAATGTATGAGTGTACTTTTTTCCCCATATCTTTGCCAATATTTATTGTTGCTTGTATTCTTGATAATTGTCATTCTGACTAGAGTGAGATGAAATCTTAGAGTAGTTTTGATTTGCATTTCTCTACTAGAGATGATGAATATTTTTTCATGTTTATTGATCAGTTGTATTTCTTCTTCTGTGACATGTCTGTTCAGCTCCTTAGCCCATTTATTGATTGGGTTATTTGTTTTTTTGGTGTTGTGTTTTTTGAGTTCCTTAAATATCCTGGAGATTAATGCTCTATCTGAGGTGCATGTGGTAAAGATTTTCTCCCATTCTGTAGGCTTTCTCTTCACATTATTGATTGTTTCCTTTGCTGAGAAGAAACTTTTTAGTTTGAATCTATACCACTTATTGATTCTTGATTTTACTTCTTGCACTATAGGAGTCTTGTTAAGGAAGTCAGATCCTAGGCCGACATGGTGAAGATTTGGGCCTACTCTTTTTTCTATCAGGTGCAGGGTCTCTGTTCTAGTGCCTAAGTCTTTGATCCACTTTGAGTTGATTCTTGTGCAGGGTGAGAGATAGAGGTTTAATTTCATTTTGCTACATATGGATTTCCAGTTTTCTCAGCACCATTTGTTGAATAGGCTACCTCTTCTCCAATGAATTTTTTTGGTGCCTTTGTCTTGTATGAGATAACTATTCATGTGGATTTGTCTCTGTGTCTCCTATTCTGTACCCTTGGCCTACATGGTTTTTTTGGTGCCAATAGCATGCCATTTTTGTTACTATGGCTCTGTAGTATAGTTTGTCTGGTATTGTGATGCCTCCTGCTTCACTCTCCTTGCTAAGGATTGCTTTGGTTATTTTGAGTCTCTTATTTTTCCAAATGAAATTCATTCAAGGATTTGTTACTATTACTGTATCTGACATTCCCTTAAACGGACTCCCCTGCACATAGAACCTGCTGTCTATACAATATACCTTGCATTCTCAGTCTTCTGGTCTTTTATTTATGGTAATCTTTTTGTTATGAATTCTCTCTATGCTTCTCAATTGTATTTTGCTTAAATAAATTATCTCCCTCTCTCTTAAAATGAAAATGCCCATAACAGCCGGGCGCGGTGGCGCACGCCTGTAATCTCAGCACTTAGGGAGGCTGAGACAGGAAGATCGTGAGTTCAAAGCCAGCCTCAGCAATGGCGAGGCGCTAAGCAACTCAGTGAGACCCTATCTCTTCATAAAACACAAAATAGGGCTGGGGATGTGGCTCAGGGGTCGAGGGCCCCTGAGTTCAATCTCCAGTACCAAAAAAAAAAAAAAAAAAGAATGAAAATGCCCATAAGCTATTGTTCTAAGGTACTAACTTGGCATGTATATATTAACAAGAAATGTAGATATTTTGTGCATGTGCTCATAGATTGTATATTTCAGATTGCCATGTTACCTGTTCATACTTTCAGTTACCTGTTATGATTCCTGCTCCTCCACATGTTGAAGTTTGAACATTAGAGAAGCACACCAAGGCAAGCATTTAAGCAGGGTTTATTTAAAAGGGGTAACATAGACTTCTCCTGGGAGAGAGAAGGGGCCATAGCTGGTATCCTGGTACCCCAAGAAAGTACACATGTTTAGCTTTTTTATATGTCCTAGGCTTCCTTTGTTCTCCTCTCTTCCCCTTCTCTCTCCTTCCTGCTTATGTGACTAGGCCCAGGAGATGCTTGGTGGGATGGTCAAAAAGGTGAAAAGCAGATGGACAGGGGAAAAGGCCCAGGTGGACTGATTTGGGCTGGAAGGGGGCATAATTAACAACTACCCGTGGGGAGGGATAATCTCTGGGACAGGTCACATTAGCAAGAGGTTGGAGCAGGGGGAGGTTATCCTGATAAGAATGGAGGAAGAGCTCTGAAGGCATTGGCATTTCAATACCTCTCCAACTTCCTAGACCCAAATTGGCCTCCTTGATCCAATCTGACTTGATTTACCTATCTACACTGACTGCCTGTCTAATTGTGGCTTCACTATTATCTTCAAATTATGAGCTGTGCCTATGGAAGGGTTTTGCAAGTAGATGGCCAGATGTGAATGCTTGCTAAATGAATGAGCAAATGACAGGCAGTTGTCAATCACATAAGTTAACCAGGTGAGTTAGGCTCAATATATTACTAGTAAGAATTTATTCTTTTGGCTTTTTTGGGGGGAAGGGGTGGTACCAGGGATTGAACTCAGTGACACTTAAGCACTGAGCCACATCCCCAGCCCTATTTTGTATTTTATGTAGATACAGGGTCTCACTGAGTTGCTTAGCACCTCGCTTTTGCTGAGGCTGGCTTTAAACTCGCAATTCTCCTGTTTCAGCCTCCCGAGCTGCTGGGATTACAGGCGTGTACCTCTGGGCCCAGCTCTTTTGGCTTCTTTGGAATTTATCTTCTTATTCTCATTCTTAATTCTTACCATTCCACTAATATCATTAACCCTAAGATGCTGACACTGTTTTCCTCTCCATTCTTTGGAAGTAATGCTAGAACCACATAGAACCTCCTGTGGAAGACTCAAGGGCTTCAAACGTTGAGCCAAGTCCTGAAAACCTATCCAGAATCACCAAGAAGAGGACACACTTCAAGTGGATACTGAGGGTCTTCTTAGCCACTGTTATAAGATGAAAGTTTTCATCAGTGATAGAATGAACAGATAAAAATGCTCAACTCTCTCAGCTGGTGTCTGTCGATTTGTGGACAGCAGTTACACAGTGAACAACCGTGTCTGTCTTCTGCTCCCCACCTAATGCTTTATTTGTCCCCAAACAAGTCTCCTTCAACCTATTTAGGGTTAGCCTAGCTAAAAGATAATTTTAAACACAAACCAAGTACTACTGACCCTGGGAATAAAATAGTCAATTGAAGAACAATGATCAGTTTCCCAGGCCCTTTGGAAACTCCCTTTATGGTTTAGAGTAAATTACTCTCTGGACTTTTGTGAGTTTTATCAGGAGTCTCACCTTCAAGTCCAATCTGCACTGACAAAGTAATCTAAATTCTATATCCTAGAATCTGAAGCCAACATCCCTGGGTTAGCTTTTAGAGTCATCAAAAACCCAAAGCAGCATTAATTTCCAATTTTCAATTATGATAAACATTCTCTTCCTCAACCTGTTTTCTCTTTTCACTTACTAGTTTTTAATTGATCATCTTTACATTCTGGTTCATGATGTTTTATGTAAATTTTCTCCCTTGTGGAGACAGGGAATGGCTTGCTTCTCATTTCCTTCCAGCTCACCTCTGAATCAGCAGAGCAGATCTAAATCCTAAGTCCCTGGAGATTCTGCTGTTTCCTGTAGCAAGGAAGACATCGGATAATGCAGAGTACTTGCCCTGCTGGGCAATAGTCACTGTGTGATGGTGACCTGGGGAATCTTCATCCAGCCAAGATCCATTTAGAGAACTAGGATTACGGACTGAGGCCAAAGGAGGACAGAATACACATATGTCAGTTCAGCAGAGAGGAGAAGATTCCTTTGTAGAATACTTTCGCCAGCCAGAACCAACTCCTATCGTATCTTCTGAGGCCCACCTTTACCAACCACAGTTCACAGGGCTTTTTATTCAGCCAGTCCTGTCAGTCTCCTCCTGTACCCTGTGGAAAAACAACTCAGCTGCACCACAAATGATTTTTAGTCCAACCTCACATCTTACCAAATTTTCCAGCTGGATGGACAACAAGCCCCATGAGGTTAAACGCTGTAACCCTAGGTTGTGCAGTGAGTCAGTTGCTCAGCTATGTTATAAGATGCGGGCCCATTCAGGCTTCCAGGACTTCTCTCTAACCAGCAGACCACATGGTCCCTCTTCCGCAATAGGATCAGCCTGTCTGCAGAGAAATGGAATCAAGCTATTAGCAAGTGGTTTCTGACTCTCCCAGAAGCACCAGCAACAATAGCCACTTCTGCCTAACGTTTTCAGAGAGCTATTTGTTTTGGCAGTGCTTGACTAAATTACACATTCCTGCCACTTAATTGTCCTTACAAAGATAAACAAAGACCTTCTGAAGCAGAGCTGGCTGTATATCTCAGCCAACCCAATGTTTGTTAAATGGGGGAGGGAGAAGAGGTTCGCTCTATGTATTCAGCTGTACTCTGAAGTGAGACCATCTTGTCTACACAGCCAGCTATTTCCTGAGCTTGGGTATCCTTCCCCTTCTACCTCAATTCTGAAAGAAAGTTTAAAGATATAGTCAAATTCTTGATTTCCCTTATTATCAAACTGTTCTACTGACCTTCAAAGTTGTTTGGCAAGTCCAAACTAAACACCAGGCACGGTCTCCAAATTTTTGTGTTGCTCTTTAAATACAGCACAAGTCACACAACGATAATATTGATGGGAGCAGGGAATCAACACCTTCAAACCTCTTATTAGACACTGACAAAAGGACTCTATCAACTAAGAGCTGTGTAGGACATAGACCTGAACGTGGGCCTTTCTGTTGATAAAGGAAAGATAATGATCACACAGCTATTGATATGCATTTTCCTGTGGCCTTCTATGTGCAGTTCCTAACCCAAAGGCCAGGGCCAGATGTAAGTGAGATGGGAGAGACCATTCCTACCCACAGAGAGTTAGCCATCTACCGGAATGGCGAGATCCCGCCATTTTTACAGGTGGCTATCGTCTTTTAAATGGAGGAAGAAAAATCATCCAGTGGGTTATTTGGGTCTTGGGAACATGGAAAATTTAGTTACTGAAGTTCACATTGGTAACAGTACGTGAAGTTCCTCATGCCAGGAAGAATTTCATTCTTTCTGGCTGTGCTTCCTTTTTCTGCAAACACATTCATGTTTGCTATGTCCCATGTACTCTATCATGGAACGATGGGGAGGCCACTTTCTGGAGCAGGTGATGTGCGAGGAGGAAACAGGAACCAGCTCTCCCATGCCTGACTCAGCTGCTGATCTACTGAAGAACATCACAAGAGAAAGCAAGGAAGCTTGCTTTCTTACATTAAAATTATATTAATATATAATTTCCTTATATTAAAATTGCCCTTTAGCCATTGGATTATTAGTAAACATATATAAAGTAATACCATGGTACAGAAGCACATGGTACAGTATAGAAGATATTTGGTGACTCTTATGAATTAATTGAAGGATAAAAAGATGCTTAAGAGACAAAAAACAGCTGCTTTTGCACATGGTCTTCCCACTACCTGGAAGGTCACCCTTTGTCTGGTTCACTCTTGACTGCTATGCCAGCCTCAGCTTGAAGGTCACTTTCTTGAGGAGGCCATCCTTGCTTCTCTAAGTTCACACCCTCCTGTGTGATCTCGTGGCTGTACCCAGTCTCACAACACATACATTATCATATTTTATTTGGAATTGCCCTGCTTGGCTCTGCCCACTGCTGACCCAAGCTCTTCCAGAGTACAAATGCTACGTTAGACGTTTATCCCCAAACCTAGCACACGATAGAGTTATGATCAGTATTTTAAAAACAAAATACTAAAATTATTCCTCTCCTTTCTGTAAAGACAGTGACAAGGACAGCTTGTATGGTGTAGCTGAGGGATGGGGTATTAGTTTTCTGTGGCTTTGTCACCAATTATCACAAACAGAGTAGTTTAAAAAATCAGAAATTTATTTTCCCAACTTCTGGAAGCTGGTAGTCTGGAATCAATGACACTGGGTGACATCAGCAGGGTCCTTTCTCCAGAGGAATTTCAGCTCCTCTGGCTGCCGACATCCCGTGGCTCAGTCACTCCTCACTTCAACTTCAGCATCTCCAAATCTCTCTCCATTAGCAAGGAGTGATTTGACAAAGGATGACATGTAACGGACAGAATGATCAAAGCCTTTGAAAATGAGGAAGTTGATAAGAAGGAAATGAAAAGGAAATTTTTTAAAAGGAAACAATATTTCACTTGACAGTGTGGGAAGGCAGATACTACATCCCAATCGTCAAAAGCACAGACACAGAAACCCAACTGCATGGTTAGAATCTGGCTCTACCATTTACTGGCTGTGTAACTTGGGCAGTTGACTCTGCTGTGCAACTCAATGGCCTCATCTTTTGGATAGGAATAGTGCTAGTATTTACTTCATAGGGATGTGGTGAATGATTGAAAGAATCAGTATATTTGAGAGCACGTATAAATATTTGCTACTGTTAATCTAAGTAAGCCAGAAATCTAGAATCAAAGAAGTATGGATTTTGGAGGAAAAAAAAACAGAAAGGAGAAATGTGTGGGAGCTATACATTGGTTAGAAAAGAGGACTTTCAAATGACTGCCAAGAAAAAAAGAGTAAAACAAAATGATAACTACATAAATGATGTAAGATGAAAGGTATTTTTAAAGCAAGTTAAAAACATTTACAACCACAAATTTGAGGGGGAAATAGGGTAAATATGTTGTATATCAAAAGAAAGGCCAAGACTATAATTGAGGACCTCAGGAAAATTGCAGAAAGCAGAAAAGAATGTTCCAAGAGTAACAACTGTTCTTTCCTTTATATATTTATGTGGTTGGTAGTGGTTTTTTTTCATATCTTATGATCTTTGCTGATTTTTTGTTATATAGTTATTGTATAAATTTCTGAGAGAAGATTGTTAAAATCTCTGAGGCTGTGGGGCTGTCAGTTTCTCCAACTATGCCTGGTTTTATAATGTGCTTTGAAAGTTTATTAGTTGCATACACATTTATGATGGTTATGTCTTCAATTAATTGACCCTTTTATTATAAGGAAATGACCTTCTGTATCTCTGATCATCCTTTTTGACTTCTGTATAAGTTTCCTAGGGCTACTATTAAAAGTCACATAAACTGGGTGATTTAAACCAACAGAAATGAATCTGTTTCAATTTTGGCGTGCAAAGTCCAGAAGCAAAGAACTGTTCTCCCTCTGAAGTCTCCAGGGAGCATCCTTCATGCCCCCTGCAGCTACAGTGGCTCTCTGAAGTGCTTGGGGTTTGTGATTGTAAATGAATCAGTTCATCCTCTGTCCCAAGGTGTATCTGTGTCTCTGTTCAAGTTTCCCTCTTGTAATAAGGACATCAGTCACTGGATTAAAGTGCACAGTAATATACTATGGCCCCTCTTAATTTGATGAAATAAGCAAAGATCCTATTTCTAAATAAGGTCACATCCATAAGCACCAGAGTCTAGGACTTAGACGTGTCTCTCTGGGGGCACAATTCAACCCAAGCATCTTGGAATTTGTTTGTGGCAGGTGTTTGTATAGCCACTCCAGCCTTTTTGATTCATTCTATTTGTATAGTATATTTTTCCCACTAATTTCCCTTGAGACTATCTCTGTCTTCAGGCTTATAGTGTATTTCTTATAAATAGTAGTTTTTTAAACTCCATCCTGACAATCTCTGCCTTTTGGTTGAATTGTTCCATCCACAGTTATTTAGTATAATGAATATGTTCAAGTGAGTCGACCATTTTGGTGTTTTTTACTTGTCTTCTCTCTTTTTTCAGCCTATGTTCTTCACGTTTGCCTTTAAAATTCTTTGAATATTTTAAATTCTATTTAAACTTTCTTACTGGCTTTTCAGCTATGCTTCTTTGCATAATTTTTTAGTAACTGAATAGTGATTGCAGTATATGTGTATATATATGTATAGATAGATATATTTATTTATTCTTAACTTTTCAGTTAACATAACATTGTAACACTAAAATATAGAACACTTGCAAATACTTCCAGACTTATCTACCACTGCTCTGCCTTTAGTGTATCACATATTCCTATATTATAAATTTCACAAGATAATGTTATACTTTTTATTTTAAACAGGTTTATTTTTTAAATTAAAAAGAAAAAGAAAAAATTTCTAAATCTCAATCTAGAATGTTTCCCCTTTAGCCTGAAGAACTACTATAAACTTTTTGAGCAATGCAGATCTGCTGGCAATGAATTTTCTTAGTTCTCTTTCACTTGAAATTTTTTTTTTATTTTACCTTCATCTCTGAATGACGTTTTTTTTTTTTGAGTAAGTGTTCTTTGAGAGGTGTTGTTTTTCTGGCCTTCATGGTTACTGGTGAGACTTCAGTTCTTACTCGGGTTCTATTCCCCTGTTTTTCTTGTGTGTGTGTGAGAGAGAGAGTTTGCTGAGGATTAAAACCCAGCATGCCAAGTGAATGATCTATCACTGAGCTATATCCCAAATCCCATTTTTTCCCCTTTGTCTTTCTTTGTTTTTTTTCCTTCTGTTTTTCCTTTAAAACTGCCTTCAAGTTCTGTTCTTCATCTTTGGCTTAATAGCTCTACTAGTTGTGTTTCAATGTCAGTCTTCCTGTGTATTCTAATTGATGTTGACAAAGCATCTTGAATCTGCAAATTTCTTTCAACAAATTTGGGAAACTTTTGATCATAATTTTTTCTGCCCTCTTCTCCTGAGACTGCCTGAATAATGAACCATTTAATATTATCTTTTGGTTCCTTCTTCATTTTTTTCAGTCTTTTTCTCTCTGTTCATCTACTTAAATAATTTTATTAATTTATTTTCAAATTTGCCTCTCTCTTCTTTAGATATCTCCATTTGATAACTAAGTTCATCCAATAATTTAAAATTTTCAGATACTATATTTTTCAGTTCTAGAATTTCTATTTGACTCTTTTCATTGTTTAAATATCCCTGCTGAGTTTTCTTTCATTTTTATTCATTATAAGCATATTTTGCTTTACTTTACCCAGGATAGTTATAATAGTTGCTTTGACATCCCTGTCTATTAGTTGCAACATCTGGTCCGTCTCAGGGTCAGATATGATCTTCTTTTCTCATGAGAGTGTGCTCCATTTCCTTGATTCTTCATATGTTAGGCTGATTTGGATTGCATCCTGTATATTATGAATGTGAAGTTAAGAAGATTCTGATTTCTGTTAACTTTTTTCCTAATGGACGTTATTTCCTTTGATTTAACAAGCAATGTTTTTGGCTGGACTTGAAGTGCAAACTCTGTTTCTTTGGGCAGCAACTCTGGTCTTGATTCAAATTCTTTTCTTAGCTGAGCTGCTTTGTTGTGTTATATGCATGCAGGATTCAGGGGAGAGCTTGAGATGGGAGTGGACTGAGTTTAGGGATTTTTTCTCTGTCTCCTTTCTCTTCCCTTCCAGGATTTCTCCACTTGCTTTGGTAGTAGTTTCCCAGCTTCACTTTCTAATTTCTGCTGACTGGAAAGACTGGATTTTTCCATTAGTGCTCTCACTCCTGAGCTGCTAAATGCCAACCTGACCAAGGTTGGAGGAATAGGGACCTTATATCACAATGCTGCTCTTGTTTAAACATGCACTCCCACAGAAGTCTCTCTGCTTCTGTTTATGCTCTAAATGACTTCAGGTAGTTACTTTTGTACTGTATCCAGGTGTGCATGTGTTTGTGTGTGTGTGTGTGTGTGTGTGTGTGTGTGTGTGTCCAGGTTTTATTTTTGTGTCTGGGGAGAAGAGAAAAAGAGAATCCTCTCCTCATAGGGACTTACTCCATCATTACCAGAACCCAGAAATCCATTTA
Source organism: Xerus rutilus (assembly GCA_028644305.1). Taxonomy (NCBI): domain Eukaryota; kingdom Metazoa; phylum Chordata; class Mammalia; order Rodentia; family Sciuridae; genus Xerus; species Xerus rutilus. The sequence goes on along the minus strand of CM053405.1, from coordinate 27,980,659 downwards.
CCTGTAGTATTGTTTTTAACAGTAAAAAGTTGGAAATAACTTGAACATACATGATAAAGAGGGGGATTATGAATCCAGCGACTCATCATCCTCTGGAATACTATGCATCTGTTGAAAAGAAAAGGTCACTCTAACACAAAAAGGGACAGGTCTCCAGGACATATTAGGCTTAAATGAGTTTCAGAACTACATGTGCAGCCCACATGGTGGATACTGTGGTGATGGTGTGCCTGCCATGTCCTTCCTTTGGGAACGATGCACTTAATTCTCCAGCTGCCAGGAACACTGGCTACTGAAGGACACAGCAGAGTACTTCTCTAGGAATTACCCTGAGCCAAAGGGAACCATGTTTTCCAGAGTACACCTCCCCCTCAGGGGTAGCTCCCATGTAATGACTGGTTGATGACCCAGTGCTTCAATCGGAGTCAATTCTTCAGGCCAATCCTTAGATCAGGGCTGAGACATGAGCTGTATTTGTATCATCGTTCAACTTGTTCTGCTCAACCCTCCTTCCTTCTCTTCCTTCCAAGTGCTGTTTCTGTAATCCATTTCACCCCACTAAATTTTCTGCACATGGATCTTCATCTCAGAGTCTGGTTCCTGGAGAACCTGGCCTAAGGTGGCCCCATGCCTTCCAGGTGAACCTGCAAACGACATACAAACAAAACATGGATCTTTGGGCCCATAGACATACATAAAGGCATAGAAAAGGCTGTGGCAGAGTGCTGCAGAAAGTGATAATAGCAGTACTTTACGGAGGAAGTAGATGAGCAAGGTTCCTAATCTGTTGACTTATATGTACTGTTTAAACTTGTTACAACTCAACTATATTTGTATGTCTTTGTATAATTAGAAACAAATACAATTATGAAACCCAAAAGATAGCTCTTTTATATCTTCATTCCAGATCCTTCGAAATCCGAGCTTGAGAACCATATACCCAGCTGCTTATTGCGTTCCTCGACTCAGATGGACCTCACAGTCTTCACACTCAGGCGTCCTGTGTTAATCAGTTTTTTGTCCCTGTGACAAATATCCAAGGAAAAAACGGTATTTAGAACACAGAAGGTTTATTTGGGCTCACACTTTCAGAGGGTTTGACCCACTGTGGGTTGGCTTCATTGCTTTGGGTCTGAGGTGAGGCAGGACATCATGGCAGAAGGGCATGGGGAGGGAAAGCTGCTCAGCTCATGGCAGCCAGAAAAAAGAGAGAAGATGGAAGTAGCCAGGGGCAAGATATAGTCCCCAAAGGCATGCCCCTAGTGATCTACTTTCTCTAGCCACACCCCACCTGCCTACAGTTTCCACCACCTCACAGAAGTTCATTCAGCTAGCACAGTTTAATCCCCTGATGGGGTCAGAGACCTCTTGATCCAATTATGTCCCCAAAGCCCCACCTCTGAACATTGCTGCATTGGGGAACCAAACCTTCAATACATGCGACTGTAGGGGACATTCCAAATCCAAACCACAACATCCCCAAACCAACTCAGCATTTCCTCCACCCAGGTTTTCCTCCTGTACTTGCTCTCTCAGCAAATGAAGCATCACCCACTTGTCTAACTGCACAAACAAGGAACGTGGGAAGCATTGCTTTTCCTTTCCTCCTTCAATTCTTCGCCCCCTTGCCACTGTCTTATTTCAGGTGTCCCTCCACTTTTCCCTGGATTATTGTTTAGAATCTTGACTTTTCTCCTTGCCCACAGTTTTGTTCCTCTCGAGTCCATTCTTCACAGGCCAGCAGAGACACTCTTTCCAAAATATTAAGCTTTTCAAATTACTCCCCTGAAGGTTGTATTGTCCTTAGAAGATTCTGGCCTTCCTAACACAGCATAGAAGAGCCCACTAACTTTCCAGTGCATATTCCAAGCACACTGTGCCTCAGACTGGTGCACTCTTGACTGTCTTTCTTTTTCTTTTTCTTTTTTTTTATATGCACACAGGAAAGTAATGTCCCATTCACTATCTTTCCTATTCCCATCCCCCCTCCCCTTTGTCTACTCCAGTGAACTTCTATTCTTCCACCATCCCCTTATTGTGTGTCAGGATCCACATATCAGAAAGGACATTCAGCCTTTGGTTTTGGGTGATTGACTTATTTCACTTAGCATGATAGTCCTGAGTTCCATCCATTTACTAGTAAATGCCATAACTTTATTCTTATTTATTCCATTGTGTATATATACATTTTCTTAATCCATTCATCTGTTGAAGGGCATCTAAGTTGGTTCCATAGCTTATCTATTGTGAATTGAGCTGCTATAAACATTGATGTGGCCACGTCACTATAGTATGCTGATTTTTTTTTGTTTTGGTACTGGGGATTGAACTCAGGGGTACTTGACCACCAAGCCACATCCCCAGCCCTATTTTGTGTTTTATGTAGAAATAGGGTCTCACTGAGTTGCTCAGTGACTCACTGTTGCTGAGGCTGGCTTTGAACTTGTGATTCTCCTATAGTATGCTGATTTTAAGTCCTTTGGGTATATACTGAGGAATGGGATAACTGGGTCAAATGGTGGTTTCATTCCAGGTTTCCTGAGGAACCTCCATACTACTTTCTATAGTGGTTGTACCAATTTGCAATCCTACCAGCAATGTATAAGTGAACCTTTTCCCCACATCCTCACCAACATTTATTGTTACTTGTGTTCTTTTTTTTCCCCAAATTTTAAAATTTCATTATTATTATTATTTTTGACTCTCTTTCTTGTATATATCACATGGAGTTGTACCTCATTAGGTATCTTCGTAGCTCTGGTGTCTTCCTGCATCTGTTTCTTCTTCCTGAATCAACACTCTACTCAACCTATCTCCTCAACATTTACTGGAATAATTCTTATTAAAATTCTAGGACTTAATTATGTGTCTTTTCTTCCTAAGACCAAATAGGGTGCCCTTCCTCTGTGCAACCAAGGCATCCTGTGCCTATCCTACCCTGGAAGTCAACACATTGCCTTACTATTAGCTATTTGTCTATGACTCTCATTAAACTATGACTCTATTGTTGTTTTTTTCTCCTATGAACTTTTTTAATACTCCACATTTAACATGTAGAGGTGCTTAGTTTAGCCACTACGAATACATGGAACACAATTTTGAATTTTAGATAAACAACATATTCATCTCTGGGATAAGTATGCCCCCAATACTGTAAGAGACATACTTGTTCTAGAAGATTATTTGTTGTTTATCTGACATTAAAATTAAGTGAGTGTCTTAAGTTTTACCTGGCAGCCTTACCAGCACTATCTTCTGACAAGACCAACTGATATACCCCAGCCTCCATTTTTTTTTTCTCTGAATAATTTTCAAAGCACATTCAGACACTGTGCCATTTCATTGCTAAATGCCTCAGGGCATGTCTCCAACTTCTATGAATACAAAAAAAAAATACATAGCCACCATAGAATTAACAAGCTGAGCAAAATCAACAGTAACTCCTTAATGTCATTTAGTAATTAGTCTGAATACAAACTTCCCAATGACCTCTGAGATCATCGCAAACAATCACAGATGCTCTTCAGATACAGGGAGGGAACAGGCATGAAGACCATAGGAGAGCCATTACTACCCCAGGTAGAATTCCAAAGAACCAGGAAGTTGCCTGAATATCCCTTGTGTTGGGCTGCACCAGGGAGAGAAAAGAGTCCTTGGAGAAGCTTGGTGTACAGGGCAGTGCAGGGGTGGTGAGCAGCCACTGATCTCCGGCCGCTGATTCGGACGAACTGGCTGCCTTCTCAGTACACCCCTGCCTGAAGAATCGTAACTGAGGAAAACATTTTCAGTTCATGTTCTAATTCAGAAAGGAAAAGGAAAAAAAAACAAACCCAGAAGATGTGGTGGTCAGGGATAGGAAGAGCACTGACATGCACAGAGAGCATTGAACCAGACCCATGTTCGTCCATTCCACGACTTGGATGCTTCTCCTGGCAGGCTATGATCAACGAGCTGTACCTTCCTCCCAACATAAATCTTCATCACTTTCCCAGGAGAAATGTTACCACTGCCAAATGGCGGTTTTCATAATGAAAGTCTCAGGGATTTATTTATCTTCCCAACATTCTCCAAACATGAGAAACTTAATTGAACTTGTTTAAACACTGTCAGTCACCCATAGCCTTGAAGACCTCCTCACTCTATGCTCAGAACATAACTGAAATTAATGATACAATAAAGATGCTAAAATTGGTAGAGGGGGAAAAAATGAAAAAAAAAACAAAGGATTGCACATGCTTCATAATCTACACTGAATTTTAGTATGGGGGGGTAGATGTAGGAAATATGATAGCACTTACCATTTTCTGATGAACATTGTGATCTTGAGCCCTCAGGCCATTCTTGCAACATACTGGGAAATCTTGGGTTGCAAAGAAATGTAGTTAGTTTGAATTGGCGTTTGGCTATAATCAATGCTGAACCATTAAGCACAGTGCCATATTTCCATATTATCATTTTACCTAGCATATCAAATTCACTTTTACTTCTGCAGCTTGATAGAAAGTGTTTACAATTCTCTTCATCCTGAAGTCCATGCTATTGCAGAACGTGTTTCTTAACCATTTTCCATGAGTTAGGAGTTCCTCAGTAACTATGCAAGCCTCCAGTTTGGTTCAGCATACACCAAAAGAACAGGAGCAAAAAGACCAGAGTTCTACTTTTGTTCTGCAGCTGCCAGTAGTCTGAATTGGTTAAGTCAAATGCCCCAAGTCTCAATTTCCCCATTTATAATATGGAAATGGAAGTGAACACCTGCTTGGTTTTCCTGAGTGAGGCCAGAATGAAATTGGAGTAAAAGTCATTTGAAACTGTGAACTGCAGTTATGCACTGCATATTGTCCTTTTGATCAGCAGTGGTGATCCCATCCAATTATAACGGAGCTGAAAAAATCCCTCACACTTCAGTGATATCTGAGCTATTGTAAGGTCAAGGTGCAACATGTTATTAAAGTATTTGCAGTGATGCTGGCATAAAAAAAACTACTGCACTGCCAGTTGTATAAAATTATAGCACATGCAACTATGTACATTCTGCTTGATGATGATGATAAATACTATGTTACTGGTTTGTGTATTTAGTATAATTTTTTTCATTATTTTAGAGTTTAGTCCTTCTACTTCAGAAAAAAATTTACTGGTAAAATGCCATCAGTGTCCTCACACAACTCCAGTTTCCTGCATCTTTTGATGACATCAAGAGGCCACATCAAGTGATTGGCATATACCTCCTAGGATTGTGTAAGTACATTTTATGATATTCACACAATAATGAAAACAACTAGCAATGACTTTTTCAGAATGTATCCCAACACTAAGTGACACATACTGTATTTGAAAGGTATCTTCAGGATTATTTAGCAACTTGTGTAAATCTAAAGATTGCTTCTGCTTATGATCTTAGGAAATTGTTTAACCTTGCCTTGCCACAATTTAGCCTCAGAAGAAATGAAGATTATTAATTCCTTTCCTTACATTCCTCAGAAGAAAGTTGCAGAATCAGAAATGTTAAGAAAGCCCTTATAAATTCAAGATTTCTTTATAAAACTGTTGCCAATCATAACAGCAGAAAAGCTTAATAGTATTCAGAAAAAACTAATGCACCATGTAAGGAAGAAGAGGCCATGATCTATATGCAGCAACCACTGTCTGCTGAGTCTGGTACTCTCCAGCTATCTGTTTGACTTTGTGTGCCCAAGAAAAACCAACCTGAGGGGCTGCTGTTCTCTCACAAGTCTACCTGCTGCTCTAGCATATCCACAGCCCAAATTCCTACTTTATCACTTGGGGCTGGGTTTCTGCACATCTGTCCTTTAAGCACACTTCCTATCCACCTTGCTTCTCCATATTTCATCTCTCCATGCAGTGAGTGCATTAATGAAAACTGATTGCTTCACAGCTTAACTGGGTCTTGTTATTTGAAATTAATGCAGATGACAATCTGGAGTCTGAATTTTCACCTTTCACATTCAGATTTTAAAACTTCTGATAGCATTGATAGCATTTGTTATTCTTACATTAAATTCATGTCATCCATTTAAAAAGCATTTTAGATTTCTCGATTTGGCTATTGACATTCTTGATGATCAGGATGTGATTGGCTGATGTGTTCTCTAGAAGAATAACTACCCTTCCATAAATGCATCATTAGTGGGCATGGAAACATGGAAACAGCACAAGCTCCAGAAAGATTGCTCAATTTTACTTTCTGATTTTCAAGTAAATGCTTCTATCTGGTGAAATTTCATTCAGGTTCAGATCTTTGCTGCAACAGAGTCTGGGAAAGGAGACTTGAGAGTTGGCCTTTCCAGATAGATTCATCCTCAATTTGCTTGTCTTAGCAGCATTTGACACTGTTGGTCATGGGTCCTCTTCTTGAAGCTTCTTCCCTTAGCTTCTGTGACACAGAACTCTTCTGGGGTTCCACTTGCCTTTATGGGTCCTCTTTTCTCAGTCTCTTCTGTGGTCTCCTTCCTCTGTCTCTTCCTTGGATGATGATGTTCCTTGTCTTTATGCCCTAGCTCACTTTCTCTTCCTGTGTGCATTTTCTAGATAATCTCACTTGTGTCCACATCTCCAGTTGAGTCCCAAGCCCTTATTTGCAAAACACATCACTTTTGAGTTTTAAACCTACATAGCCAATTTCTTAGTGTGTGTCCCAAAGGCAAAGCTAAATCAATATGTTTAATAATGAACTCATCCTATTCTCGCTAAAGCACTATCCATTCAGTAATACAACCAGAACTTTAATGGCCAGTAGTAAACACCTTGGTTGTATTTTTACCTTGTATGTGGCTTTTAGGAGCAGGAAGTAGAAGTTTCCAGGTAAGTTAAGGGCTATGTCTGTAATTGGCATATTATCATTTCTGCTCAAATAAATCTCAAGTCTCACCCTGACTAAATATTGTGGAGAAATTGACTATCCTATGATGTGGAGGGGGGCAGCAAGTTCCTACTGTGAAAGAGAATGTGGAAAGGAAAATATCATTGTGAAAAACGAAACCTGCAACAATAGCAAAATCAAAAGACAAATTTAGGTTCCCCTAACTACAAAACAAAAGCACTTAATCACGAAGCGATACTGTTTTATATGTTTAGAACAGCACTTTCTTCACTTCTGGAAAATAACTGAAATAAAAGAATCGGTGCTTCTCAGTCGTTAGTTGCTCATGTATTTATTCATCTGATACCTGCAGCTACTCTAGGCATGCAGTACCTACGACAAGCCAGGCATTGGCTGAACACAATTATGAGTAGAATACACAAGTCACTGGTTTCCTGGAGCCTCCATTCTATTCTTCCATGGTTGCATAAATACTTTCATTCTGAAGAATGGAATCAGAGTTAGCTGCGGTTAATAGCAAGAAATGATCCAGTTTTTACCCTAGAGAATGTTGGAATGAAGCTCTTCAGAGAAGTAGAGGTCTGCACAGAGTTTAAAATTTAAACTCGACCCAAAGTTTATAAGCATCATGAAATATTTAGACCTCTTGGTGTGGCATGTGTACAGGGAAGATAGTAAATTTTAAATATTTACGGCTGATAAGTATTGCTCATTATTTGATAGTACTTGACACACAGCAGCTTCCAGAAAAAGAATCCTTTAATTTAGCATTCCAACAAATTAACTTGGCATGATGTCGTAGGGCCAAACTAGAGCTCTGGCTAAAGGGCCAACAGTTGGGAGGCCAATGACCCAAACAATCAATTGGATCACTATGCAATCCAATTCCCTCATTAAGACAACTGAAACAATAACTCAATCACATTGACTCCATGGCAATCTAATCAATTGGTCCATAATTAGATATAACAGCTGTCCAATCAAATTAATTTAATTTCATTTAGTTTAGATAAGTGACATAGTCACAACCTTCATGGTGCCTGTTTTACCCTCGAACATAGCAGGACATAATGTTAGTGTTTGAGAGGATGCTGAAGAGCATCTCATCCTGTGCTGCTTACACTGGGAAAAAGTGTGGGCAGTAGACAAAATCCCAGACAAATGCTGTGTATCCTATTGGAATGCTAAATGTATCTAACTATGGATGAGGGGAAGATACATTTATAGGTAAATAAGTACAAATACATTGTGAATTATGTATGCTTTAGTAACTAAGAAATCCCAATCTCAGTGACTTATAACAATAAAGCTAATGTATCATTTATGCCTCATGATCATCAGGGCTAGCTGGAGTCTGGATTCCAAGTTGTCCTCACACCAGAGTCCAGATGGAGGGGGAGCCTTTCACTAGGACTCTGCCTATTGCCTCAGTGGAGCAAAAGACAACCAGAGTAGACCACAGATTAGATGTTAATACACCAACCTGGAAATAGTAGCTGCCATTTCCACACACGCTTCATTGACGGAAGCATGTGACAGAGACCCAAGGATATGGGCTCAGAATAAAGGAAGCATTTGTGAAGAGTACGCTATATCTGCCACAAAGGAGGATGAAAGGCCACAAACGTCAACATGAACATAAGACTTCAAAGAAGTTTCTCATAATCCACATGCAGTCATTAAAATGTTGATTAAATGGAATTATCACAGAACATGAAACATACTTGCCTGAAATGTTTTACGTTTTCTTAAATTACATAAATACATATTTATTCCTTTATCTTTTGGTGTCAGTCCAAGGGGGTTTCTATGAGAGTGGATTCACTCACTGGAGTTTCTCCTTGTCTTTCGTGCTCATAATGTCTCTAGGCATGCAGTGTATGGAAGAAACAGAAGCCACTAGAAAAGTCATCAGTGTGAAAAGTTCTTCAAGATGTTCTAGAGTTCTTAATTAATTGCCTCATCCACACGCTACTGGAAGCAATTTTCTTAGTGACTTGTGTTAATAAAATATTTCCAAAGCATTTTATTTAGTTTTTCAACATTCACTATGTATTTTTAAATATCTTGGCTAGGTATGGTGGTGCATGCCTGTAATCTAAGGTAGGAGGATCGTAAGTTTGAGGTCAGCTTAGGGAGAGCCTATCTCAAAATAAAATAAAAAGACCAGGGATGTAGTTTAGTTGGTTAAGTGCTCCTGGGTTCAAGCCCTACAATAAAAACGTAAATACATTTAGAAAATAAAATATCTCAAGCCATATAGATAAGAATTCATCCTTATATATCAACCACCTTCTCAAGTTAGTTGTCATGGAAACAATAGCTCTGCTTCTTTCTGCATTTATATAGTGTACATTTAAACAATTAATCACTTCATTATGATGAAGGCACAAACATGTTCAAGAATAATGAAATTCAGATGGTGGGAACAGAAATGCAAGGGCATGCTAGAGAGTATGTGGGTCACTAACCTTAGCTACTGCTGCACATCAGAGAGTTTTAACTAATACGTAGAATAACAATAAAGTAGTTGAGAAACTACACTTGGTGATAATCTAGTGAAGTGGTACATTAAAGAACTTGTATTGAATGCTGGTAGAAAAACTTAATGAGCTCTAGTTCTAGTCTAACATACTCATATTTCCATAAATGATCCTAAAGGCTAAGAACTACAAATTCATTCATGACTAACCTAGTCCATTACTCACTTATTTATTGATACAGTCATTGGCTAGGCAGAACAGTGGATAAGAAGGTGGATTCTGACGTGAGATGGCCTGGATTTGAATTCCAGTAATGCTGTGTGACCTTTGGCAAGTTTCTCAACTACTCCCTTCTGTTTACCTGATGGTAAAATGGGGGAAATAGGACCTACCTCATTTGATTGTTGTGAAGGTGAAAGGGGCTAATTGACATAAATGCTTTGTAAGTGTTAACTTGCGACAAACTTATTCATCTGATGTAAATACCATGTGCCATGCATTGCCCCAATGATGAAGGAAGGTTAATAGAACAACCACTTCTCCTGTGGAGTTTATAGTGACTAGTATTAGCTCTCAGAGTTTCACAAGTAAATTTTGAAATAACAAGTTAAAATTTACTTACATTCCATGAGGAAATACAGGATGGCACAAATAAGCCTTTCCACTCTCAGTCCTCAGAGGTGAGTAGAGTCTGTCTTAAACTAACTTCTCAGCAAAATGCTTCTGTAATTAATAAGTGAACATATGATTTCCCTAAAGATTCATACTAATTTAGTGGGTGGTAAAGGATCCATGATGACAGGAAATCTTGGACTTACTAGAACTCCTGGGGGATGCCCCAGTCTCGGTAGAGTTTTAACTGAGTCTCTCTGCTTCCTGACCTCTTCAATAGAGTGCTTTGAGAAAGCAGCGTCCAGTTTTAGTGTAGTTGATACAGCTAAAAGAAGCTCTACAGCTGGAGTTGTCAAGAAGGGAGTGGGTACTTCTGATTTGTTTCTCTTTGCCCCTCTTTCTCCCCTGTCTAATAATTTCTCAGATGTGTAAAATTGGATGTGACTGACAAGGACCAAGCATATTTCTGGATCTACATGTAGGTTACCCCATTTCAAGACTAAATCAGAATCCATTATCTGCTAATAAGTGTGCTTATGGGCATCATAGGTCTGAAGATTTAATGTTTGTGATTTCTAGTGTCTGGTTTTCTGTAGGAGCACATTGATGTGGATACTTAGCAGCATTTAGCTATTTGTTTATTGTCAAAAATTAACATAGATAATTAAGTTTTCAAAAGTCCATTTTGGCTGGGCATGGTGGTACATGACTAATCCCAGAGGCTCAGGAGGCTGAGGCAGGAGGATTGTGAGTTCAAAGCCAGCCTCGGCAACTTAGCAAGGCCCTAAGCAACTCTGCGAGACCCTGTCTCTAAATAAAATATATATTTAAAAAAAGGGGGGCTGGGAAGTGGCTCAGTGATTAAGTACCCCTGGGTTCAATTTTTCGTACCAAAAAAACAAGTCCATTTTGCTCACGTTATAGATTCTTCTGCTGTCCTCTGAGTGCCTGAACTACATCTCCTCTCTGCTCTCTCTCTTCAATGACACCCCCACCCCTCCCTTGTCTTTTCACTATCTCCCTCTCTGTTTCTCCCTCTCGTGGTCTTTTTCTTGCTCTTCCTTTTTTCCCCCCCTTTCCCTTCCCCCTGCCTCCTTCCACTCCCCACCTTCCTTTCCCCTTTCTTCTTTCTTTTTTTGCTCCCTTTCCAGCTCTCTCCTCTTTCCCCATTAGTAGAAATCCACATACACAGTTTTTGATCTTTGCCTGTAGTTGTTCTACAACTTAACTCACAGGGTTTCCCTGAGGTGCGTCTCCTAAGCCTGCCAGCTATTTAGGACTTCAGATCTGGAGATAGAAGAATGGATAAAAATAATCAAACACAACCTGCCAGTCGACACTTGACAGCTTCCAGGAGAGCTCTCCTGAACAGGACGCAATTAATGCAAAGCAGTGGAGAAGGAGGCTATAAAATCCCAAATGAGCAGCCTGAACAGCAGGGAAGAAGGAAAGATGATAGGAGAAGTTCAATTTAAACTTGGCAAAGTAAAAACATGACATTGGATCTGGGAAGAGTTGATGATAGCTAAACTAAGAATCGGAAAGTGGGTTCCAAACTTCCTGTGGGATCCCAGGCTTGGCTTGTCTTCCCACTCTGCAGAGTCCGTGCCAGCAAACACAGCTCCTTCTCATTTGTCAGCATTCTGTTTCTTGTTAGAGACTGGGATTCCCGGCAGTGGGAGAGACCAGCACTGCTTGATATGCAGGACCTGGCTTCTGCATGCATCTCGACAGGCTTGGATGCTCACGCTGATGCGGTGGCTTGGGAGATGCTGAGCGTCATCCCAGCTACCTGAGCAGTAGTTTCATCTGTTGCAGGAGACAGTGGCATCTGAGGACCAGCCCCTGTCTTGTCCCAGATGCAGCTCCCTTAAGGTGCCTCCCTACCTCCCATACTCCTAATGTTCTTTGCTGTAGACCATTTTCTTTTTCCCGAGCTTGCCTGGCCTACCTCTTCCCTTTCCATAGCCAAACTCTTAAGTGTTAGGGCTCCCTTCCTTTTATGAGGGAGGGATGCAGAGGGATTAACTAGAAGGGGACAGAAAAGGTGATGAAAGGTTTCTGCTTCTTGATTGGAGTGGTGGTTATGTGAGGATATGCATAAGTAGACAGTCATTGAGCTGTACTTTGGGGATTGCATACTTCACAGTGTAGAAGTAAAGCCTTTAAAAGAATAAGTAAGGATCTAGAATCAGTGGATCAGGGTTTGAATTCACTTAGAGTTATATGACCTCTGTAAACAGAAATAGAATAATAATACTTGTACCATGGATGTTTGTGTGGATGAGATGAAATAAAAAATCTACAACATGTAAAGTGCTAGTATGGAGTGTTATGGTTTGAATGTAAGGTATCCCCCAAAAGCTCATGTGAGACAATGCAAGAAGGTTCAGAGATGGAATGACTGAGTTAGTAGAGCTTTAACTTAATCAATGCATTAATCCCCTGAAAGGGATTAACTGGATGGTAACTGTAGGCAAGTAGGATGTGGCTGGAGGAAGAGGTTCACTGGAGGGATGCCTTTGGGGTATATATTTTGTCCCTGGTGAGTGGAGTTCTCTCTCTGCTTCCTGATTATCATGTCCTGAGCTGCTGTGTCACACCCTTCTACCTTGATGTTCTGCCTCATCTTGATCACAGAGCTATGGAGTTGGTCCCCTATGGACTGAGGCCTCTGGCACCATGAGCAAACAAATAAAGTTTACCTCCTCTACAATTGTTCTTGTCAGGTCTTTTGATCCAAGCTGTGAAAAAGCTGACCAAAATATGAAGTTACTGCTCAATAAAGATTGCAACTATCATTATTATTGCTTGAGAAAATTATTCTCTGAACATGGTAATAAACACAACTGGTTTAAAGTTCCTCCTTAGCATATTGGAGCATGTGGAAGGCCATCCTTCAAAACCTTGACTCAAAGATGTGACTAATGGGATTTTTGACACTGAGAGAGGCTAACAAAAGAAAATTATTAGACAAGGGACCTGTGGTTGCTCCTTAAATTACACCAGCCAGACAGCCCCAGTCACCTGGCCCTCCCTTGCAGTCTGGCCTCACCTGTATTTCACACACATTTATAGCCATGCTCCTTGAGTCCTGGAGGCAAATTTTTGATAAATTCATTCTTGGCAAATAAACACTACTCATGTGCAAAATGTATACTCTCCATCTATCTGCTCTACTATCAGTGCTGAGAAACACAACTATGACTAATAGTATTATTTCAGTTCAGTGGTGAAAAACTGGAGTCTTCCTGATTCTTTTCTACCATCATTAAAGTCAATTTTACTATACTGTTTTGACCACTCTCTAGGAAGGGGCCGGGTCTCTGGTGTCTCTCACTGACCTCTACTTTGTATGCAGCTGCCTGACAACCCATCCAATCACAGGAGCTTGGAGTTCTGTGGGGTCTTAAAGATCAATGAAGTAAAAACCTCTCAATTTATAGATGAAGCAACTTGCACAGCATTCATTCATTTTCAAAAAGAATTTTCTTAACCACTCTGTGCCAGAATTTGTGGTGGACCTTGGATTATATAACCTGCCATGGAAAAATTCTTCCAGCTCTTTCCCAAAGTCTTCCAAGCCAGACACTCTTGAACTAGTACTGCCTGATATGCATAGATGGCTTCAGTAAGCACCTGGAATCGAACAGTAATCTAGACTGTGCACCAAGGCTGGAGGGCTGAGTTAAATCATCAAGGGAGAAGTGAGGGCCCAGGCAGCTAGCACTGCAACCAAGTGGGGCTTATCACAGGTAGGACCCTGAGGCCTAGACCCTGTGCTGAGGGGAGGGGATGCAGCCCTCACACCTGTCCTACCTGACTTCCTCTTCTAGTCTGCACTGCTGGCATACAGGTCTATGGAGCATCACCTCCAAGACTGTGCTGGATAGTCATTCCATTCTGGATTCCACCCTCTGAATGTGCTGTATGGGAGCAACAAAACACAGTGGACTGGCCTGGGTTTCCAAAGCTCTTAAACCCAAGGTGCCGAGCCCATGTGTTACAGGGCACTGAGCCACGCTTTGTCACTTGACAGGGAATGTGAACTGATGAAGTGGATCAGATAAAAGCACCGAAGAGTACTCAGGACTGTGACAGTTGGAGAAAGCACCCCTCCATTAAGGGACAGTATCTGCTCAACATTGGGTTTTTCCATGAGACACTATGGAGCCAGCATTGCCACATCTTCGGACTTTTCAGATAGGTCATAAATTTTTATTTTTTTTAAAAGACAATGTGTCCTAGTTTTCTAAATTATTCTTTAGATCAAAAAAAATTGTGGGCTCTTGGATTGTTTTAAAAATGTTTTTTTTTTCTTAACCATTGCCCTAAAGGATGGCCTCAAGATATTGTCTTAGTCCATTCTGGCTACTATAACAAAGTACCACAGACTGGGTGGCTTATAAAACAACAGTAGTAACAATTTATTTCTCACAGTTCTGGGAGCTGGAAGTCTGAGATCAGGGTGCCAGCAGGGTTGGGTTCTGGTGCGAGTCCTCTCCTGGTTACAGGCTGCTGACTTCTCCTTGAGTTCTCACAAGGCAGAGGGAGGAAGCAAACCTTGTCATGACTCTTACAAGGACACCATTCACTAAGGCTCCACCATCATGAACTCGTCTAGTCCTAACTACAGCCCAAAGACCCCGGTCCCTAATATCATCACATTTGAGAGTAGGGTTTCAATGTATATATTTGAAGGGTGGACGCAGCATTCAGTCCATAACATATTATTTCAAATTCAAGGTCAGTAGTGAGATAGAGAATGGGAATGAGCTGAAAGATGTTTATATATTTGAGTCTGCCATCTTACCTCTTGGCTCAGGAGAGGCAGTGCCAATACTGTGAGAGGGAGCTCCCATTAAGAAGCTGAATTCCAGCCACATGAAGCCCCTCTCTCTTTGGAACACGATGTAAAAATCTAAGCCCCCTTACCTCCTCATGGACACATGGGGTCATACAATCTTCTCAGGCCTTCGTCATTCAGGCAAGAGAATGCTGGCTTGCCCCTTTCACTCATTCAGTCATTCAAACATGTATGAAGAACCTACTACTCAGCAGACACTGCAAGTGCTTGAAGTCAGGAATAAGCACAATAAGCATACAGGAGCCTCAAAGAGCTCACGGTTGAGAGGGAGAGACAAACAATGCAGAAAGTAATAACAATACAGCATGACCAAAGACGTGACGAGGTGGCGGGAGCTGCAGAATCCACTTGTGATCTGCCCCATCTGCCCTCCCTAGCTGGCCTCCTCTTCCTCACCATTGCCCTGGGTTCCTGTCACACTGGCCACCAGGTGACTTCCTGAACATGCCAGCTTTGTGCCACCTTCTCTTCTCTCCTGACAGCTTTGTCTTGCTGTTTACTCTGCCTAGAATAATCTTTCTTCGGATTATTTGCAGGGCTGCTCCTTCCTGGTGTTTGTTCTCCAAGGAAAGCAGCAGCCCTGAGTCCTTCTCTAGTCATACCCATGACTGCAGTCTTGCCGCACTTTTTTTTTCTGTATAGCACTTTTTTTTTCTATTATCTGACCTTCTAGAAGTCATTTGTTTCCTTATTGTTCATTGTCTACCTCCTCCATTAGAATGTGAGTTCCACGAGAGCCCAGACTTCCGTCTCTTTTGTTGCCTGCCATACTTCTAGTGCCTCAAACAGAGTCTACACCTAATGTAGGTTCAGAGAAACCTTCCTGGCAGAGATGCTTGAGCTAGTGAGTTGGTTAGGTAAAGAATTTTTTCTGGGAAAGGAGAGGAGTGTCAGAGTATTTTCAGCAGAAGATATGGCACGTGAGAAGTTCTGGAGATTCGTAGGAGCTTGTTCACAACAGTGAAAGAAATTGAGCTTGATGAAATAACAAAGTGCTGGAAGGCTGGGGGCATGGAGAGGCTGTGGAGAGAGACAAGCAGGAGGCAGATGTGGGGCTCCTAACAGATCTAAGCAGGCTGAACTTTGCTAACAGAGATATGAATACTACAGCTACTTTGAAAATGGCTTGGTAGTTTCTTATGAAGTTAAATATGCACTTACCATACAACCTAGAAATACCTCTCCAACATATTTCATTTCACTCAGGCGAGATAAAAACTCAACATTTATACAAAAATTTTATGTTAATGCTTAGAACAGCTGTACTCATAACCACCCAAAGAACTGTTCTATATTTTTCATGCTGCCTGTTACATGACTGTTTATCATATGCACGATCACTCATTCAAGAGTGCTTTTTACTGCGTGGACATTGTTCTTTAATTTAAAAAATTACAGGAAGTCATTAGAGTGTTTTCAATGGAGAAGTAACACTGTTACATTTGTTTCCAAAGGATGAACCTGAATGGAGGACATCAGGAATAAAAGTGAGAAACCCAACAAAGAGCCTGTAACAGGAAGAGAGAGAGAACTATGGCTTGGACTATGCTGGTCAACGTGGGAATGAAAAAAAAAAAAAAAAAACCAGAGGATTTGAGAAACAGTAGAACCAGCAGGATCTGGTAATTGATCAGATACTGGATTTTAGAAAGAGGGAGGAGTCACATATAGGAGTCACCCCATATAGCTCAGGGGTGCTGGGTAGATGATAGTGCCATTTGTTGTATATATGGAGCATGCAGGAGGGGCAGGCTTTGAGAAGAATAAAGCATGAGGATAACATGAGGTGGCAGATTGGGACACATCAGAAGTGCCTCTAATCTTTTCATATGTGTGATTTTTTTTTCTCTTCCATTAAGCTAGATAGCACAAATCTGAATGCTGACTTCTAGACACCTCTTTGAAGCTCTGACCCAAAATTCACCTGTCTCATAAGTTGCCATGGAGACTTCATGTTCTGTAGCATCAGAATACTTTCATCCTCCATGCTTGGAGCCACCTGTTTGTCTGGTTAAGCCATATATCTGCTCTATTGATGTAGGTGTATCCATATCACTATGATAGCTATGAAGTCAAATGGTGGACCACTCCCCATGCCCGCTGTCATTTTTATGGCATCTTAAAGATATATCAAAACATTTAAAAAAATATTTCCAAGAAAGTCAGTACAAATCCCTTGGAACAGAGAGCTGTCTAGAAAGGCACCTGTACTTGGAGGTAGTTTGGGTGATTTTGATGTCACACAGGAACAATGAGCTTTGAAACCCCCTCTGCTCTGTCAGCTCTTTGAGTCTCTGGCCTAGATAGAGCTGGATCAAGCATCTCTGGCCAAACCACCTTCGACTATTTTCATGTGGCCCCAATCCCTTGTGGTCTGGCCTGGCAAGAAGGTAACCCAAACTGAATGAGTGCAGTTCATGGCCTGAAGATTGTAGATTTCCTTCAGAACATTTAAAGTTTCCAACCAATGTCATATTATTGATCCCAAAAATATTCTTGTGAAGTTAATTGGAAACTCTTACTATATTTATGAATATGGAAGCTGAGACAAAGAGGCACTCCAGACAAATCCATTCAGAACCTAAATGAGGATAATGGCACAGTATTTGTATCTTACCCCCGCCTTAAAGGCATGCTGCAACTCTATGGGCTTTCTAAATGTCAGACTCTATGAGATGGCTGTCTAAAGGCCACCTCTTGGTGGGTGGGATTATCAGATGCCTTTGGTGTTCTTTATAATTGGGTTTCCTGATTTATTTTCTATAATAATAAGTATATATTACCTTTATAATTGGGACAGAGGTGAAAAATATTAAAAAAATATTATACATAGTTGAAACCCTTCTTAAAAACCAAGTACATATGAGACAATACAGCCAAATGTTATTGGTAGTCATATTTGTCTGGCATTATGGGTGACTTTTTCTTTTCTTCACAAGCTTTCTGTGTGTTTTAGTCACCCTTTTCACTGCTGTGACTAAAGGATGTGACCAGAACAATTATAGAGAAGGAAAAGTTTGTTTGAGGGCTCACAGTTTCAGAGGTCTTGTCCATAGAAGACTGGCTCCATTCCTCGGGACTTGAGTAAGGCTGAACATCGTGGCAGGAGAAGGTGGCAGAGGGAAGCAGCTCACATCACGGTGATCAGAAAGCAGAGAGAAACAGAGAGAGAGAGAGAGAGAGAGAGAGAGAGAGATTCCACTCTCCAGATACAAATATATACCCAAAGCCATGCCCCAATTCCCACCTCCTCCAGCTACATCCTACCACTTCAGTTACCACTCAGTGAATCCCTGTCAAGAGGTCAAATCACTGACTGGTTTAAGACTCTTACAACCCAATCATTCCTCCTCCAAACCTTCTTGCATTGTCTCACACATGAGCTTTTGGGGGACATCTCACATCTAAACCATAACACCGTGTTTTCTAATTTTCTATGAGGAACACAAATTACTTCTGTAATCACACACACACTCAACAACAATAACAATCCTAAAATATTCTTTTAAAAACAACACACAGCATTCTTTGCCTCAGTAAAGGTAGAAGGACTCTGAGGGTGGGGAAACCTGGCTTTCACTCCTGACCCTGGAAGTAGCTGGCTATGTGACTGAATGCAAATCTCATTCAGAGCAACTATTCATTGTTGGTGGCTGTGAACAGGACTGATATGCGGGCCATCCATCCCTCAGTCAGTGAGCTCAATGAGCTAGTACATGGAAGCATTTGGAAGGAAGATGTGGAACTGGGTTCCCCAACAAGGACCACTGCTCCATAAATATTTTGTTAAATATGATTGAGGGAACATGTTGTAATTTGAAGGCACATTATTTTTATTTTGAGGGAAAAGGCTCAAAAATCACAGTTATTAAGCCAATTGCACATACTTTGGCACTTGTGCCAACTGGTGTCATGGAGAGTGGAAGGGGAGAAAGTTTGTCCTTAGATGGCTGGGCATCCTGCCACCAGGCTGGCTCAGAAGAACGTGGTTCTGGGAGGGCTGAGCACCCTTGGGGGTGTGGGAGGTGGGCAGTGTCAGATCTAGAAAGGGCTGCCGCCCTTGTTCAGGCAGCCGTCCAGTTTGCCCAGGGATTCTGGGAAAGCTGCAGCCAGCTGCGCCTCTGAGTCTTGTTGGTAATGGGGCCTGAGTCTTCCACAAAGACAGAAAACCGGACTCTGTTGGCTGCACGTTGACAGAAAATCTATGGCTGAGTAAGACTGGCTCCATTGGGGAGCTAAAGTCATTGTTCTCTTCCAGTTAAAAGTCATGTAATTATCAGTGTTCAGTCATATAGTTTTATGGCTGTGATGATTCACACAGATTCTCTGCAAGGAAAAAAAAAAAGAAATGACATGAAAGAACAGCTTATAGATCTCTCTGCTACATATCAAAGGGAGAAAGATTTATATTGCTTTGAATTTGAAGTTTCACTAAGCATTTAAAAATATATTTCTTGCCTGTCCCTCCTCAGCAGTGGAAACAGAAATCATTTAGTGTGGGGATTCAACTTAATTCATTTCAAGTTTCTTGTGGCTAGACACAAGTGGAAGAGGGGAGTGCTGTTTTCCTATGCTTTTATTCTGATCACATTTGTTAAGACTTCCTAGTTGTTAAATGATTCCTACATTGGTAGAGCAAAGGGTGCTTGAATCACTTTTCTGTGTTACACCTGGTTTATTTTTATCCATAAGCCTAAAAGAAAGAAAGGTATTTTTCCTGCTTTTAAAGCCTTTTAGGAATTATCTTATGGTTGAAGAAAACAAATACAGGTTAAGTGTGTGAAAATTAGAACTGAACGTTGGAAGAGATCTTGTAGGAATTTGATTTGTCTCAGGGTGGCTAAGCAGAGCTGCTCTTAGGCCAGCCTTGGGAGGTGGCTGACTCTCTGACTTCTATTACAGGGTATCACACAGAACAGGTGCTGGCCTAGGCTCAAGCTGCAGGCCCCAAAGTCGAGGGCAGTGGATGGTAGACCAGCAGTAGGACTTGCGAAGAGATCAGAACCACGTTTGTACTCCACGGGCTCCTCCCACCTTCACTCGTGTATAAATGGGATAATGCTCGTAGAAAGTCATGAAGGAGGACTTCTTTGAACATGGACTGTTCCCTCCCCTTGTTCTACTCAAATCAGGGGTGTGATGGGAAAGAAGAAAGGAAGGGATATGGAAGTGCTGGCTAGGAGCGGAAAATGCATGCACATCTTGTCCGTCAACCCCCGGCTAGTTACTCGCAAAACTACAGAAACTCCAGGCTTCCATCAGAGAGCATCTGAGGGCAGTTTACAAGTGTTCCCCAGAGCTGGCCAGGCACAGGGCCTGCAAAGGGCACAGACTGATGGAACTACTTAAGAGAAACAGAAAAAAGCAAGTAGCATTTCCACCTGAGGTGGGCAAGGGTGGGTGTCCCCCTGGGGAAAACCAGGCTCTGGATACCTTGACAACACCCAGGCCTGCTAGCTTCTGACTGTAAGAAGGAGAAAACCCAGCAGAAAGAGACAGGTAGATTGATATATAGGAGCTGAAAGGATCTTGAGTGACCAGCCAGCTCCAGGAACTGTCCCTTACATGGAGGTTTCCAAAGAACCCACACAAAGGGATGGATGGAAGAAAAAGCCAGGATCTGCAGTGTAGATGGCACCAAGACATGCTGTAAACGTGCTTGTCAAAAAAGGGTTTCTGTCCTTTTGCTTCTCTCCCTGGTGCTGGAGGAGTGAGGAGCAGCAGGATGAGTTGGAAAAGGGTTGAATAAAGAGCAAGTTGATAACTTCTTCTTCCCTGGTGGAAATATCTGAGCCTGAGTCTGGTCTGAAATGGTGTAGGAGAGGAGCTTGAAATATACGACAGTTCAAGTTTGGGGTTACGATGAATTGAGAATGAGAAGCCTGGATGTGTGTGACAATGGCTATAAAGTCATACGACATGGGGACAAGAGATCCAATGAGACAAGTCAGACAGAAGTCAGTGAATGGAAGGAACACTAGTTATGAGAGCTCCCCACGGGGTCCAATCCACTCAATATTTCATTTACCTGAGCCAAAGTTGCAAGGAGAGAGGTCTTTGTATTCTATGTGTTTTTTTGTGAAAAATTTGGAGATGCAGTCTTGGTACTTGGCACATAAAAATTCATCTTTCATTTTTATAATACTCACCTTTTCTCTTTTCTGGCAACTCTCTATCTTTGATAACCCTACCTACTCTGTGGATTTGAAGAGCTTTTCCTTTCCATTACCCTACAGAGGATGTGATGTTAAGAATTGCGTAGATTATCCAGAATGTAAAACTGAGATTTTGAAAAGCAAGTATTTTTGTTGAAATATAAGCTTTAGTATTTATTTTATTTTATTTTTTTAAATATTTTTTTAGTTGTAGATGGACACAATGTCTTTATTTTATTGCTTTGTACATGGTGCTGAGGATCGAACCCAGGGCCTCACGCAGGCGAGGCAAGCGCTCTACCACTGAGCTACAATCCCAGCCCAAGCTTTAGTATTTATAAAACACATCAGGAGGATATTCTCAGAAGGGCAGATTCCATTTTTAATAGAATTCATGCTGCTTGGCAAGTAGGACATCAAACTCAGTCTTCTTCTGTCTTCTGATTGCATGAACTTGAGCAAATTATACAACTTCTCCATACCTAAGTTTCCTCCCCTTCAGTAATAGGTAGCTACCTTATAGATTTGTCATAAGAACTAAATGAGTTAACACATGATGGTACTTAAAATAGTGTTGGATCTTAGCTAACGTAAAGATTCAAGAATGTTATAATTATTACTGGGTAGACACAGTAAGAGCCCAAGTCACATCTTCTTGGCCTATCTCAGAGTAGCTTGTGATAACTTCCATGGGCAGCCATAGCTTGCTCTCTCTTACTTGTCTTTCTGATGGTGTTATCTGGCAGCAGAATGGAGCCCAGCCCATGTGCAAGACAGGCCAGGAGTGATCCTTTATCAGTGAAGAACGAGAAGTGGAGGATCACTACTCCAGCTCTCTTACTTCCAGTTGAGGCATGATCCACACAGTCTCTCAGAGGCTCCTTGGTGGGACTGAGCTCCAGTTGCTCATAGCAGCAACCCATTCATTTAAGCATCCTCTATTGTCGTGCCTGCCTTTACTTCTCCACCACCTATTCACATTTTCTGAAATTGCTTCCCTCCCAAAAATAACTTAAACCTTAATTCTTATCTCAGTGGGGAACCTCAAGGGAGCTGAACCTCAGAGAGCCCTTTTGTGTGTGAGTCTGGCAGTCTTAAAATTCTACCTTATTCATTTTCTATATCACCACAACTCATACGAGCAGTGGAGCTCACAAAAAGAGCTCAAATGCTTGTTGATTTTTATTTCTAGATCTGCTACATTTACTCAATAGCCCTCTCTGCATTCCCATGAGTTTGTAATTAGAACTACATTCTCAGAATTTCAAATACATAGACAGGGATCCTTTTCTTAAATATCTCCCTTCAGAGGAGTCCATGTCTCAACGCTCCATTTTTGATCAACCCTGTGCTCCTAGAGCCAAAAACACAGCATGTGGCAGTAATAGTGCCCAGCAAAAACTCAACTGCCCTCCCAATGGAAGCTTTGTTTTCCACATTAAATTGGAAATCAGCCTGCTGCATATTAAACCCCAAATAATGAGAAAGCATCAGAAAAATTTATATATTACATATCATCTACATGCATTAAGTACATCAGTCTAACAATTGTATCCAGATAGTCTAAACCTGTGCTGTCCAATAAGATATCAAGCATATGTGGTTACTGAGCACTTCAGATGTGGCAGGCCACATTGAGTTACGCTGTTTGGTATAAAGTGCATACCAGATTTTGAAGACTTAGTACCCCCTCAAATATGAACTATCTTATTACTATTTTTTTATATTGTGGATATGTTAGGCTAATTAAAATACATTATTAAAATTATTAAATGTTTAAAATTATGCATGTGGCTTGTATTACATTACTAATTGACTAGTCTAGAGAATTCTCAAACTCATCCCTATGTCAGGTGGCTCTTTCTCAACTGTCTCTCATTGGTGACATTTTCCTCAGTTGGTCTCTAATTGGATGTTGTTGGAGCCTTGGGTTTGTACCCAAGGCTGGGTACATGAAGGCTGCTGCTTGAGGCTGAGAGAAGGAGGCCAGCAGTGAGGAAGAGCTGGTCTAGCTGGAGTCCCCGTCCTGCCAGTGGGTCTCATGCACATTGTTCTTGGATCCTGGAGAGGGTGGTAAAGCAGTTGAGGTCACAACATACCAATAACAGATCGCTGGAATCCAAGGTCCATGTCTTTATTGCAGTGTCTCCCTCCATTTTGTTGGTTGGTCTCCAGCCTATGCTCTGCCAGAGGAGCATAATTTCCTCCAGACCCAAATGAAGAAATCAAGAATTCAGACTCCAGAGATGTATGGTAGAGTATAGATTATGTTCTAGTCTTGGAGCAAATGAATTAACTGTCCTAAGCCTCAGTTTCTAAGTCCATAGAATGGAGGTAATGATACCTGATGATTTATTGCACAGAATTACTACCAGAAAGTAGACTCTATAGATTTTTCTTAACCAGTCTTTGGGATAAGTTCCTGAAATGATCCCAGTTTAAGGACATGCAGAAACTTTGACCTCTGAGTGATTGAAATGTCCCAGAGGGCATCCCCAGACTGATGAACTATTATTCTCTCCTTTATTAAATATCTCAACATAAAATCTGAGGTAAGAGTACAGAGCAGATTATATGTTATTCCTTGATGAGCTTAAATAAGTGTCAATATGACATATTGGTTAATAGGTTATTATCCCTATGAGTTTGTTTGTTTTACTAGATATGCACGCACTTTCATTCTTGAGAACCCCAAGGAACAAAATGTTATTGGCATTCTCTCCAGAAACAAAGAACAGCTGCATTTGTTTGGGACATTTCCCAAGCTGCTCCTTCCTCCATGTGTGAAGGATGCTGTTGATTCCTCAACCCAGCATTGATGAGGAGCCTGGATTCCCACCACTGTCATCCACAAGCACGCATACAGCTCTGGGTATGCTGCGGGGATACTCTGATGCATCTTGTAACCCCGCAAGTGGCTTTCAGCAAAAGGAAACTGCACCGGCTATCCTTCTCAAGTATACAGTAGTGACCCAGGGGATGCCAGGAGAGGAAAGTCTTGGGACTTGCCTGCTTCTACCAGCAGTAGTCTCATTTAAACAATTGTTGACATCATGGAAGGATTAGACTATTGAGGCAGGGAGAATGTTGAGCATTGGCTCTCAACCTCCATGTCCATTAGAATCTCTTGGGAGATTTTGAAAATACCTAAGGCTCAGGCCTTGATCCTGATATTCTGATTTCAGTGAGTTAGGACAGAGTCCTGGTATCTGGTGCTCTACAGAAGCTCTCTGGAACTCTTACATTAGTCTAAAAGCAGGCTAGAAACCCCTTTCTCCCAATTTCTCATCCAGATATTTGGCAAGAACATCAGCCCCTCTGAGTTGATATGATGAGATTTTAAGTTCTGGCTCACTTGCTCATTAATTGAGGCCTTCAATGAACTGTTAAATTCTCAATTTCCTTGCTTGTAAAATGGAAGACATAACACTTATCTCAGAGCACTTTGGGGAAAATTACATGTCACTCCTTAAATTTGCTTTCTCTGCTTCATTGTGAGCAATTTAAGGATGAGGACCATATGGTGATGCAAGGAACATGAAACTGAGGAACTACTGTGTGCCAGGCACTGTACTAGATACAGCAAGTACAATGATGTAGTGTTCCACTTAGGCCTCACAAAAAAACAATGTGAGATAAAGAACCATTTCATGAGATGAAGAAAGTAAGACACAGATAAGTTGACTGTGAATGCCCAGGATCTCACAGGTGATAGTAAACCCAGGATATGAACCCAGATATTTCTGAATCCATAGTTCTTTAGCTTAATTGATGCACTACTGTGTCTCCCTAGCTTATGCTAAATGGTATATACCTAACCTCCAGCACGATGCCTGCCAAGCTGAAGTACTCAATGAGTATTCAATGAGTAGATACAAATGAAAATATGTAAATCAATGAATCAATGAATAAAGTATCTAGCTCCTGGTAAACAATCATTTAATGTTATTTCCTCATACTTTTGACTATTATTAGGCAGGATATGATTTCAACTTGGAGCATGTTGATAGCTCCAGATTAGAAAAGCAAGTATCAGTTCATGCCAGTTTTAGACTCTTGTTAATCTTCCAAATTATTTGGATACTGTCAGAATGTTTTACGTATTTATTGCATGTATTCTGAACACAGCTGTGCTAAAATTTTGAGGGCTTATTCTAACCCACAAGAGGAGCTTGGAATACTTGGAAATGCATGATATGTGGAGTTAGCAAGCCTGAGACCAGGTTTGGCTATCCACTTGCCAGCTGGGAAGATTTAAGTCCAAGTATCTCAAATGAAATATTCATGCCTTGAAGGTTTGAGATGCTATGCTTCAAAGCTTCAGAGATTCAGGATATACCCAGTGCATGCATTCATTCATTCATTAAGCAAATATTTATTGAATATCAGGCATTGAACCACAAGTGAAATGAATAACACAGATAATGCTCTTGTTCTAATGGAATTTTAGATTCTTTAAAGAGAGGTACAGAAGTAAGATAATTCAGGTATAGATTAATATAATTAATATAATTTAAAAGGAAAGAATATGAAGTTATTGTTTAAAGTCTGATAATAATGGGTAATGAATATTACTAGTTGCCAACCAGAATACACTTTCCCTTTTCTAATAGTATTATCTTCTCAGTTAGGTATCTACTTTCTCAAACACCACCCATGAGATGGATACTGGCTGGCTTAACATCACAGATTTTCAACTTTCCATTGGTTTAGGGTAGCCAAGTAACCTGAATAGTCCAATCAGGACTCTCAGAATCAGAGAATATGATGTAAACACAGGAACCACTGGAAACATTTGCAAGCACCATGGGCTGAGTTTAAGGATGAAGTTTACATAAAGAGAAGGATTCAGTGGAATGAATCCTACCCAAAAGGTTGCTGGCTTGGAAGCCTGCCTTCTTTCTGACTTTGACTTATAAAAGCTATAAGTTTTCTTTATTCCTTACTCTAATTTGAACCAGGTGTTCAGTGTATTGTAATCAAAGAATAATCTGATACTGAATTTGGTTCCAGGAGTGGGGTACAATAGACTACAAACCTTAAACTGTGGACTTGTCTGAACAGAGGTAACTGGGTGAAGAAAAGTGACCTGTCAGGACTCAGGCCATATGCCCACAAGAAACATTCAGGAAAATGATAGGAAAAATTTAGGATTTGGGATTACAAGTAGGTAGGTCCTGCAATAAAAGGACAATGTTAAGATGAAGTGGCACATCTAAAAGCAGAGAATAAAGAAAGTATAGCCTTGCATAGGAAGACCCTCTCTGGGTGTGGACTGCCATCAAAATGACTTAAACTCTAGAAGTCGCCAAAGATGAAATACCCTATTCCAAGATAAAGTTTATAGAAGTAAATACAGGAGATAAGATTGGGGTAAAATATAAGCCTAACCCAAATGCTTTCTACTAAACAGTGTGTACCCGAAAAAGCAAACTAGTACAATGTGATTGGAGATGAAAGTAGGGAGAAAATCATAATATTCCAAGTTGTTGTCAAAAATTTCCAGAAACAGAGGCTAAGACAAAAGTGGTTACCGTTACACTAAGGCCTTCAGGGATGGTAACAGAGGCCTGTTGTTAGGCAATAGAAAATTTTAGACTCAAATACAAGAACTAGATACAGGCTATCTGTAGTTACTAGCCTGTAAGAGTGACTATTCAAATATCTTGATAATAACTAAGTTTGTAAAAGAACTATGTTGCTTAAGAAATATCAGTCCTGGGCCACCATAGTCTATGCCTGCTCAAGCCCTAAACAATTTCAGGCTCTTTGAAGTCACACTCACAGTAAAGGGGATACTACTTTTATGCAGCCCGTGGAAAGGGCAGCTCTAGATATGGCTACAGAAGTCAATGAATGAAAAAGAGTCTCTCAGTGAAGAATACCTGCAGTTGCAAGATTGATTGATTGAGACACCCCTCCACTGTGACAGCATTATCAGCCTATGACTCTGAGAGAAAGAAAGCATATCCTTGATATCAGTAGTTCCAAGTTGGAATCTTATGATTCACCCTAATGAGACTGTTTTAGTCATGTTCTCTTTCCCAAGTCATAAACCCATCCCAGGGGAACTGTGCCTTAAGTGTACTGATGCCAAGTGAACTTCTGTATGCACTTGGCTGTGCATGTGTGTCTTTCCTCATGTGTGTTTATAATTGGAATTCTTTTTAGTGCAGCTATCCCTGTCCTTTCTCCTCTACTGTATTTTGAATGTGTTGGTGATTGATAAATTTGCTTTAGCCATAGTTCACTGAACCATGAAGAGCTACATCCAGACTTAAATAAGAACACAGTAATTAGACAATACTTTCTGGTTGTCTATTTAAGAGGCTAGAGTGAGTATAATGAACACTTTTGAAAATACATATATGAGTAGATAATGTATATAATTGTTGAAAAGTCAAAAGAGTAGACTATCTAAAACCACTTCATGTGTCTGTAAGACTGAATAATAAGTTAATATATTATGGTAAATGAGACCCAGGTTTCTAATGATCAGAGAAAGAACTCTGAGATATTGGATTAGAGTTAGAGGTCTAAACATGAACTCATGGTTTTAATTTATAGACACGTGTAGAAAAGATGCAGATGTGTGTGTCTATTCACATGTTTCCCATCTCTGTGTGCAGAGAGAGCACAGCAGAAATGGCATCCATTACCAATGAATACCTGAATTGCCCAGATCTTGGTTCTGAACACCAATCTCCAACAGAAGTTGCTAGGGTTCCTTGGAGAAATAACTGATTCTAGGTCTGAAACAGGGGAAATACAGATGGGCATCATGTCTTATGATGACAGAAATAAAAAGTATTCAAAAACAAAATGATGTGGATATGTCAAAAGGGCATAGGAATGTACTTCAAGGAACTCTAAAGTGTCTAATCTAGGAGAATTTGAGCAAAACAAAACAAATAATGCTAGTAATGAATTATAACCCATTGAGTAAAATAAAAATCCATGAAATTAAATAAATAAATAAATAACCAAATAAAATAAAATAAACAGAAGAAATGGAAATACAATAGAATTCCAAATAATAAATAAAATAACTGTTTCCAGTAAGGTTCATCAATAAATGCCAAAATCAGTGGACAAAAATATGAAGAGAAATACATAATATCCAATATTTACCCACAAGTTCCATATTAATTAAGAAGGAAAACCAGTAACAGTACTATAGAGAAACATGGAAGGCACCACCCTAATTTAAGGTTCAAAGTTTCCCTAACTATATTGGTCCACATCATCATATGTCTTCGGTTATGAAGCTCTAAGATGAATACAGCATCACTCTGTGGTATTTGTTCCGAAAATGTATAACCCGAATTTAAATCATGAGCAAACATCAGACAAACCCAAATTGAAGGCCCTCCTACAAAATAACTGACCAAAACTCTTTGAAAATGCCAAAGTCATGAATGACAAACAAAGAACATTCCAGACTAAAGGAAACAAAGGAGACATAACAACCAAAGGCAAATTGTGATCCTGAATTAGGTCCGAAAGCAAAAAAGGACCTTAGTAGGACAATTGGTGATATTTGAATAAATCCAATGGATTAGATAATAGTATTGTATCAGAGAAAATTTCCTGGTGTCCATCATTGTATGGAGTCCTATTTGATGTTAACATCTGGGAATATTATTGAAGAGAACACAGGAAGTCTGCATGCTACTTCTGTATTAAGTTTGTATGTGAAATCATTGCAAAATAAAAAGTTTCGTAAAAATTAAAAATTAAATCAATAGATGTCCAAAATCTTCAGCCTTCAAAATGGTTCCATAGACATCCGTTCTTTATATACACAATGGAATATTACTCAGCAAATAAAGAGAATAAAATTATGGCATTTGTAGGTAAATGGATGGAGTTGGAGAACATCATGCTAAGCGAAGTAAGCCAGTCTCAGAAAACCAAATGCCGTTGATAAGTGGATGCTGATCCATAATGTGGGGGAGGACACAGGAAGAATGGAGGAGGACATAGGGGGTGGGAGGGGAGAGGGAGCATGGGGACAGTAAAGATGATGGAATATGATGGACATTATAGCCCTAGCTTTATGTATGATTGCATGTATGTTGTGATTTTATATCACATACAACCAGAGAAATGACAAGTTGTGCTCCATCTGTGTACAATGAATCAAAATGCATTCTGCTATCATGTATACCTAAGTAGAACAAATTTTTTTTTAAAAAAAAGATCCTTCCTGGCCCTTTATCTGTTATAATTCTGTACATATGTTTATTTCTCTATTATAATGATGACTATTATGATTCAGAAGTTCATAAACTCACAATCTATGGGTTAAATCAGCCTTTAATTTTTCTTTTTCTAATGTTTGCACAAAGATTGCCCCCACCCCAACCTAATTTGTCACAGCTCCTCACTATTCCTTGTCTCAGATATCAGGCTGGCATTGCTCATTTAATTATCAGAACTAACTTCCTCCTTCCTTCCTCTCTTTTCCACTCTTTCATTCTTTTTTCTTTCATTCTTCCTTTCTCCCCTCCCCTTTCTTTTGGTAGTTGAAATATTTCTACCCCAAATATTCAAAGCTTGTGTGACCACCTAAGTAAAATATATTTCCATAGATGACATGACTTCAGGCTCTGTTCAAATGACCATTCTCGCTGATTCATGGGGTCTGAGTTAATGTTCTCTTGACTTTTATTACATCATGAAAATAAGTGATATTTCATTTTGGACTCAGAAGTAGCCATTAGTCACCAAGTCCTAGCACCATCTTTGAGGTTAATGGCAGTTTAGATCAATCACTAAATATATGAAAATGAGGACATGCACAGAGTTTATGCATTTGTTTCTTATTTCTCAGAAACCTGATGGGCTCTTGGTATAGGGATTATGTCATCTCTTCCAGAATCTTACATCACTCCATAATCCAATTACCTGGAGGGCTTTTAAAATGCCTAGACCCTACTCCCAGAGACTCAGATTTAGTTGCTTTGAGCTGCTTTTTTTTTTAAGGTTTCCCACATGACTAATGTGCATATAGGTATAGAATCATGGATCTTCCTTGGTTATATTGAAGATGACTGAGCACCCATTGCCTTGAGGAAAGGGTATAACAGGAAATTTGATGACTTGATAGAGTTTATCCCTTTAACACCCCTTAATGATGACGGGTTGGTCACTGCAAAAAAAGTAGACATTAATATTAGCAGGGGAGCTTGTGAACATAGACTCCAGGGTTACACCCTCATCAGTTCTGATTTAATATTTCTACTACACACAAGTGAATTGCCTGTTAGCCACTTCACTAAAAATAAAAGTAAAAAGACCTACAGCTTTCTCTTGTTCAAAACTTTATTTCTGAATTGCTTGTCCTAACCCACTCATTCATCCTGTGAGAAACACGTTCACCTAACCCAAACCCAAAGAATGGGCTTGGAGACACGAGGTAAAGCAAAAAGCAAGACTTCAATGACCATCTTGAAAGATTGGGTGCCTGGTGGTCAGGCACTCCCAGAATGGTTACAATCATCATTTTATCCCCTAATGTGCAAGGTCCCTTCCCCAGTTCCTCTTTGGCTGAGTACACAGTCTTCCCAAATGGGGCCTGGGTTTTACTGCCTCTTATTGGGTTATTTAAAGAAATACACCTTTATTTGTTCCCACTTCCCTTTGTTCTTTTGGCAGGCGAATCTTCTTTGCTTCAGTGTATTCTGACACATACACAATTCCTATTTTTTTACCTAAGTGATTTTTTTTTTTTTGGTACTGGAGATTGAACTCAGGAGCACTCGACCACTGAGCCACATCCCCAGCCCTATTTTGTGTTTTATGTAGAGACAGGGTCTCATTGAGTTGCTTAGCGCCTCGCCGTCGCTGAGGCTGGCTTTGAACTCACGATTCTCCTCTCTCAGCCTCCCAAAGTGCTGGGATTACAGGCTTGCGCCACCACGCCTGGCTCTAAGTGACTATTTTTTAACAGAGATTTCTATCTCTTTAAGTTAGGCTGACCCTTTGCCCCCCTCCTATTTGTCAAGGATGCATGAGCTTTGGATCTGCCGCATCCATAGCCTGTGGTGCTATTGTGTGAGTTAACTGCTTGTATCTTTCCATTCCGCTGTTTCCCCTCCGGCTGCCTTTCTGACATCCCGATTTTATATTTAAGGCTAAATACCGTTTTCCAAAAAATGGACCAGTCTACTTTCTATTTCTCACAATCCCACCACTTGACCTCTTAACCCCACAGACTTCCACATTTACTGCTCATGGTTCAGTTTCCATCTTCAACTTTCCTATTGGACTTCCTTCTTCCTGGCTCCCCATGGATCATAGTATCGTCTCCCACTGTGAACTCCTTTAGTTTTTCTTGAGAAACTGCCCACAAACCTGGCTCTACTCTTCCCAGAGGTTTCTCTACCACAATGTTACCTCCCCTAACTTTTATCTGCTTAATATACTTCTCTTTGAGCCTCCCTTATTAGTTAGTGCTCTCCCTATAGTAGTTAGCACCTTACAATATAATGAATACATCAAAATGATTCTATAGGATAACGTGTTTTTTTTCTAGGCTGGGCTGGTTGGGCTGTAATGCAATTTACTTGCATTTTTTGAGACTTTAGCTGGTATGGCTGGGATAGATTGAGGCCTTTCTCCATATGGTCCCTCATCCTCATCCTCTAGGGTTGGCTTGGGCTTGTTCATATGTGGTAGAAGGGTGCCACAGAAGCAGCCAGAGAGGGCAAGCCCAATGAGCAAGTGTTTCTTCAGCCTCTGCTTGCTTCGTATTTGCTGATGCTCCACTGGCCAAAGTCAATCACATGGCCAAGCCCAGAGCCAGTGTGGGAAGGGTCTACATGGAGACACCAATCACTGGTGACCACTGCTATAAAAGCAGACTACAGCCTTCCCTTTAGTTCCAATTATTCATGGCCCTTTCACATGGAAAATAAACTCCTTCCCTCCTGGACTTTCACAGGTTGCACTCAATTACAGCATTAGGCTCAACATCCACAATCTGTCATTTTTATCAAGTCCAAATGAGGGTGAGCCTCCACGTTCTTTGGTTGTGACTTCTCTGGACTCAGACCTGTGAACTAAAGAGAAAAGTCATATTCTTTTTACACATTCAAGAAACAGTGGTTCTGGGTGCAGTGGTGCACACCCACAATCCCAGCGCCTCCAGAGGCTGAGACAGGAGAATTAGGAGTTCAAAGCCAGCCTTAGCAACAGCAAGGCACTAAGCAACTCAATGAGACCCTGTCTCTAAATAAAACACAAAATAGGCCTGGGGATGTGGCTCAGTGGTTGAGTACCCCTGAGTTCAATCCCTGGTACCAAAAAAAAGAAACAGCGGTGAGTCAGGAATAGGAGAATGATAGTAAATATTTCCATTTAAAAAGGGAATCAAATGAAGACACAGTCAGCGATTGACACTTCCTGAGAATTCTGGAATTCTGCTGGATGCATTGCCAGCTACCCTGCTGTGAGAGCACTGTATAATTCTGCTCCCTGGGCAGCTCCCCAATCCACTGTTCTGTCTTTGCAATCTGAGGTTGCCTGAGACAGCCTTCCTTTTCAATAAGAAATAGTTCATGTTAGCTTTCTGAGCCTGCTTCTTACTCAAAAAAGTTGGGTACCCAAAGGCTATTTTGCATTTGTGAAATCACAGACCTTTTAGCTCCAAGCTGATAGGTGTTTGTTATCGTTTTTATTGTTTTCAGTAAGACTCTCTTTAACATATGGATCTTCTATTATTTTCACTTAAGCCCAAAACATGCTGCTAAGCTACATGTATACTTTTATTTATTTATTTTTGTAACTGGCCTTTGTGCCAGCGCCTGCGCTGGACCAAAGTGAAACCGAGTTGACGAGGGAGCTGCAGATGAAAGAAACACACACAACAACGATTCTGAGGAGAAAGAACCTCCAAGCTCGTTTATTTCAGCACTCTGGGCTTATATATCTTTCCTACCACCCTTTTCCCCCCGCCGGGGGCGTGGGAGGCATGGAACTGCAGACCCAGGTGTGGAAAATGCTCAGGCTGCAAAACAAGCTCAGACCACAAGAACATAGGAGTTCAAAGAATGGTCAGCACCTGCGGCTTCTCTCAGAAATCAGGGTACAGCTGGTTCTGGTAAACAGAAAGTAGCCATGCACGCAAGAATGCTCTCACACCTTTGGCAGCTTTGGGCATGTCTGGCTGTGGAACACCTTAAGATTGTTACCAAGGGACCAGGAACAGATCTGGAATGCTCAGTTCTTGCTTGGTGCGAGGTGGCTGGGTCAAATAGGATTAAAGACGAGGTTGGGCAAACATCTGGAGTTTGACAGTTACTACCTGATGTCTATTCAGTTTCTTAACATGTTTTTTAGATCAACATTATTTTACAAGTATCTTTGCAAGTTATTTCACAGTACTTGTTATATATTATTTTAAACAGTTGCACAATTCTCCATCAATTTATTATGTCATCATTTACCATTCTCCTTTACCACATTCTCATTTACCACATATAGGCAGCTTTGATTTTCTGCTGTTTAACTGTTATCTTTATTTATTTTTACTTTTTTGATTCCATTAATTATATTTAATAGTCGTCTGTGAATTAGATTATTGATATTAGTATAGAAATATATTTGAGGCAAGTGAGTATTTTTCTACAGGATGTATATCAATTTATAACACTGCCATCAGCCTACCTGTTTCTCTGAAGCCTTAGTCATCTTTGAGTTTTAACACTTTTTCTTTCTTTGTTAAAATTTGGCAGACAAAATAGCATTTCCTGGCTTTTATTTTGCATTTTTTTCCTTTCTAGATAGCTTAATCACTTTTCCTTTCATTACATTACCCAAACTAATTTTTCTTGCATGAAGTCAACTCTAGGCCTAGAGTGTAAAATTAGCATTAGATCCAGCTTCAGAAGAGAAAAAAATCCAAACAATAAAAACATTAACAGTGGCTTTTATCTTTCTCACATAAAAGAAGTCTGGGAATGGTCTAGGGCTGCCCAGGCATTCCCTGCTGTCACTGACTCCCTGGCTTTGTAAATCTCAGGGCTCTATTATCCAACAGCTTTGACCTCCAGATCCGCATTCCAGTCATCAGAAAGGAGATGTGTGTGGGGGTGGGATAAGCCAATTCTCTTTAAAGACATTTTACAGAAGGTTCTCACCACTTCTGTTTATATCCCAGTGGCCAGCACTTAGTTCCAAGAAGGAACAGAACAGCTATCGTGTTGACCAGCAGCCTCTGCCACAGACAGCTCATCTCCATCTTCCATTAGTACCAGCTGCAGAAGGAAAAGATGGCGCAGTTCAACCAGGGGAGCAGATGTGAGGGCCAGGACTCACAGGGACGAGGAACAGCAGTGCAGCAGGGGGAAAACCTTCTCACTGATCCTGAACACCTTCTTGGGGACTTGCTGCCAACCTTCTCCAGTAAGATTTCCTCCTCCTTCCCAAATTCTAAATGTTTTACAAGGCCCAGTTCAAACCTTAATCCCTTCCGTAATCCTCTTTCACAGACCAGACGAAGTGCTCGTCTGTATCTAAACATCAAAATGAGTCTTGTTAGTCATCTTGCCATACTTTTAATTGACCCGAGCAGATTTCAAATATATTGAAAACAGGTGTAGTACATTTGTCAGTGGTCAACATTCCCTACCAATCTAGCTTCCCATATTCTCTTAATTTGGCAATCTCTGATACTCCAAGATATCCTGCTTGTTGGGAATCCGTGGTTTAAAAATTCAGTGAATGTAGTTTGCCTGAGAAAACACCAAGCATTTATTTACACCATGAGATTGTGTTCTTTAAGTTGGTAAACAAACAGTATGGTACTAGGATAAGAGCACCTGAGATTTAGAAATATGACATGGTTTTGGTTTGATTTCCACAGATTTGCTTTATACATAACCCAGAGTTATCAAAGAGTATAAAATTGTTACATGCAGTTTGAAATTATATTCAGAATATATTAAGCATCTGGAGAATTTGGAATGCTGCCCAATAATCAAGATTATTTGCTCATTTATTGAAAATGTGTAATATATATCAAAGCCCTGCTGCCTATGAAGTACAATGTTAATACTTTGATAGATTTAAGATGAATCAGACCAGAATTCTATTTTTAAAAAGGTTTTAGACTTGCAGGTAAAAAACACAAATATAAATGTTAGTATGTTTAGTTGTTCCTTTAACTGTTTAAAAGTGGTAGGAACTCCATTAGCAGGAAAAAAAAACAAAACAAAAAAACAAAAAAAGCTTGCTCTGGGTCGATCCATCGCAAGCAGGCAATCAGAGTGGCTCAGAGCAGCCCTTGACTTTGCCCCAGGATCACATTTCTAGTCCATAGGCTGTCAATTTGTGCAAACTACTTATTTTTGTATGTAAAATGAGGATACAAATACTGACATCACTTTCAATACCTGTCTGGTTAGTCTACAGAAGTCATTAAAGGTTTTGTTAAGCATAACATGCTGTAGTACAGCTAATAGCCTTATTAAGCAGGTTATAAAATACAACTTGATAAAATTATAAATGACTACATTCTTTTATAGCTACAGAATTATTCAACAGATCACTCATTCAAATGGAGCAGTTGGCTCCACTTCCAGAAAGTTCTTTTGACACTTTATGGGTTGTCAGGCTGAGGCCTGAAGAAGGAGGAACCCCAGGATTTCTGAGTCAAGGTAATCAAAGGAGATGCAGGTGCTTGGGTGTTCCTCTTCTCTGACTGACAATGGAAGAATCCCCTCAGCCTAAAAATACCTGCACTTGGCTGGAGGATAGAAGCTGTGTAGGGAGATGGGATCTAAAAATATCCCCTGAAAATATTGTGGTTTGCAAGCATGGTCCTCAGTGCATCAAGACCCACAGGTGGGGCTTTTAGGCAATGATGAGAGTGGAAACCTCACCAGTCGATTAACCATAATGGATTAATACTTTGAATGGACTACTAGTTGGTACCTTCAGGCAGGTAGGGTATGGCTGTAGGAGGCAGGTCACTAGGGATGTGCCCTTGGTGACTATGTCTTGCTCTAGGCTGTCAGGAGCTGCCAGCTCTCCTCTGCCATGCCCTTCTGCCATGATGTTTCTGCCTAGGAGCCAGCAGACCATGACCGAGACCCCTGAAACTGTGAGCCAAAATAAACTTTTCCTCCTCCAAGTCGTTCTTACCAGGTATTTTGGCCACAGTAAAGAAAAGCTGACTAACACAGGTGTCACCCTAGTTTTTGTTTGCCACCTCCCCTTTTGCAATGACTCTAGCAGCACTTTTTGAAAAAAAATGTCTCCCAGAGGTAAACTCTCCAGTCAAATAAAGGGTACTGAAAATATTGATTCATCTGTCTCAAGTATATATTTGGCATTGATTTCAAATAGGAAGAGGTTAAGACTCCGATAATAGTTTCCAATTAAAGCAAGGTATAGGGAGTATTTTCTTAAACATTTAATCAAACTCATGGGGAAATTATTTCTTTGAACTTCTGCCAAAATATTGTTATGCATTATAAATCTGTATTTTAAAATTCAGGTACAGTCTCTTGTTAGTGTCAACTTTTTTTTTTTATTTTTTTTTTATTTTTTTTTATTTAAATGCATTTCAAGTCATAGTACATAAACAGAGCTCAGTTTTTCCATTTCTCTGGTTGCAAATCATAAAGAGTCACACTATTTGTGTCTTCATACATGCACCAGGGGT
>CM053405.1:27915990-27943528 GCA_028644305.1 Xerus rutilus | reverse complement strand
GGGCCACTTTGGGCCTCAGCTCAGGAGTGGAGTTCTGAGTTCTGAGTTATGGCTCCCGGATGAGCCGCTGGTACTGCCTCCTGCAGACGCGCCCGGGTCGCTTTGAGTCTCAGCTGCTGGAGTGGAGGAGCCGCTGGGACTACCTCCCGCAGACGCGTAGTGTCAACTTTTTTGCAGAGTTAGTGACCCAATAGTTTCTTTGCTTTTTTCTGATAATTTTCATAAACTATTATCTTATTCTAGCAGTAAGCAATATTTATCCATCATATATCAACTAATATTTTTAAAAGGCTAGTTTTCTTTATTATGTTTAATGATTACTTAAAATTCTTGTATTTTATTTCACCCAGTTATGTACCTGGTATTAATTAGAATGCATCAATCTGAAGTGTTTATTAACATGTAAAGTCTTATGGGAATAGAAAATTTTAACTTTCTAAATTTTGTATTAATGATAATCATAATAATGCCATCCAGAGAAATAAAATATGTAATGTTTTATTTGAGTACACATTTTGTTGCCTACCATTGTAATATGGTAACCCATAAAAAGATTACCAAGCTTTAAAGTATATCATACTTCGATAAAATTCTGTAGGTAACATAGAATGGAAGTATGAGTTCAAGAAGAACAAAAAATGATGGAAATTTTCTGGCTGTTAAAAAAGAGCTTGTTCATGTGCTTCTTGAATAGGTGGGTTCTCAATGCATTTAACTGAATAAGTCAGTGTTCAGAAGCTATATCCCATTTAATTATTTCAACTTGCAATAAAAATTATATATGCTAATTTAAAAATTTGTGAGGGAGTTACATCATTTTTCCATAATGTAGGAGGTTTCATAATAAAGCATTTTGTAGCTCTCTGCTCTAGGAAGTAGGAGATGAGACTCAGGAATGGAAAGAGGTGTCAGCACTCTCTACAGTCTCACCTGGGGTTGTGGTTTTGCAATCTTTGGGCTGTCTCTGGCCAGAGATGTCAGGATGTCTTATCTGTCTTCCCAAGAGAATTTGAAGTAGATGGACCCCTGAGTACAAATACTTTATTCTGCATAGAACTGCCTCAAACTGATGTTATAATTAACTAAATGGTATCCTCGACTCTATATTGTTCCCTGCAGTTCATCCTACAAGAGAGATAATGGTGGAGGTATATGGCAGTAATATAGCTTAATCATACCCTCTGGAATGCTAAAGTCTTGGCAAAGCTGCCATTTAGATTAAAATATGTAGTGTTATAAAAATGCATGTTAGAATGTGTGGTGTGTGTACTATCTTATTGCTCTTTATTGTTTAGACCCTAGGAGACTCTGAACACAGAATTCAGTTTCTCCATGCCTCAGGTTCCCAGGCACAAATGCCTCTGCTTCCACCATTGGTGGAGACTGCACTCCCCTCTGCTTGACCTCATTGGCCATCAGCTAGGGCTGCCTGCTCAGTCCATTTCATCCTTTACTGTATGTAGCTCCCCATGGTCTGGCCTCTTGCATAGGATGTTTGCCAGCAAACTCTTTTGGGCAGTAGGTACACTGGGTTCTCACAGCCTAAGGAAAGGCCAGGCCCTCAGATGTCCATTTTCTGGCTGCTCCAGAAGTTATTTTCTGTGTTGTGCCCAGTTTTCACAAGAACAGTCTGTACTTTGTTGACTCCAGGCTGGCCTGGCAAGAGTGAGGAAGGTAGGTGGATGCTCTGAGGCCTTCTGAGGAGCCCTGTTGACAATAAATAGGACTCATGGGAATGAAGGAAGGGACAGCCTTGGGTTCCCATGGCTCAGAAGGACAAAAAGTCTAAGAGTGTTATGTGGCATCTTGAGAGATTGAAGCAATAACCTCTTCAGTATTCCCTTTCCTTAATGAAATTTGAATCCTGATGAAAGAGTATCAAGTCTTTAGATTAGTGGTCTTGGAGGTGAGGTCTGAGGTCATAAGATCAAAGTATTTTCAAAATAATACTAAGATGAATTTTCACCATTATTCTCTGTCCAGAATATTCTAGAGGTTCCATGCCATAGGATGACATCTTTGCTTTGATGATTGTTAGTCAGCTGTGTATTTCTATAATAAAATACTTGAGAGATAACTTAAAGAGAGGAAAATCAATTTTGGCTCATGGTTTCAAAGATTTCAGTTCATGATCAGTTGCCCCTGTTGCTTTTGGATGGCACAGTATATCCTGGAAGGAGCTCTTGGTGGAGCAAAGCTATTCACCTCATGGTATCTGGGAGGAGAAAAAAAGAGGAAAGAGAGAGACTGGCATCACACAACTATCTTTGAGGGCAT
The DNA here is from genome assembly GCA_028644305.1 of Xerus rutilus. Taxonomy (NCBI): domain Eukaryota; kingdom Metazoa; phylum Chordata; class Mammalia; order Rodentia; family Sciuridae; genus Xerus; species Xerus rutilus. Next base: position 27,941,251 of record CM053405.1, on the reverse strand, counting down.
GCTCCCACTGACCTAATACCTACCACTAGGCCCATCTTTTAAAGGTTTCCACCCTCCTTCCAACAGTGCCAAGCTGAGGACTGAGCCTTTAATTCATGGGTCTTTGAATGACAATCCGATCCAAACTACAGCAGATGATAAATAGAGACTGTCTTTGGGTGTTCTTATATTTTAAAGACTTTCAGTTTCAATTTCTACTACAATAAATTTTAAAACAGTGGTTTCCCCATTATCCGCAGGGGTATTTTCCAAGGCCACTTCTCAATGGATTACTGAAACTATGGATAGGACCAAATCCCGTGTGTATTATGTTTTTTCCTATACATACATAGGCATGGTAAAATTGAATTTGTAAATTATGCTTATGTTACAGTTTGGATAGGGAGTGTCCCCCAGAAGCTTGTATGTTGAAGGCTTGGTCCTTCAATGCAGGAGAGTTCAAAGGTGGGGATTGAGAAATGATTGGATCATGAGGTCTCTGACCTCATTGGTGGGTTAATCCATTGATGGATTCATAGCTGGATGGACTGTTGGATGGTGGTGGAAACTACAGGAGGTGGGACATAGCTGAAGGGGGTGGGTCCTTGGAGGTGTGCCTTTAGGGATTAAATCTTCTCCCTCTTGCTCTTTCTTTCTCCCTCTTTTTCCTTCCTGGCTACCATGAGGTGAGCAGCTTTCTTCCGCTATACCCTTCTACATGATGTTACAGCCTCACTGGAGGCCTAAAAATAGTGGAACTACCTAACCATGGACTGAAACCTTTAAAACCATGAGTCAAAATAAACCTTTCCTCCTGTAAGTTGTTTTTCTCGGTTATTTTGTAACAGCAATGGAAAGCTGATTAATATAATATAGTAAGAGATTAGCAATGATAATAATAGAATAGAACAATTATAATAATATAATAAAAGCTGTTTAAAACTTATGAATTATTTCTTTCTAGAATTTTCAATCTGATATTTCTGGACAACAGGTAATTAAAACCACAAAAAGTTAAAGTATATATAAAGAGCAGGGGGCTACTATAAATATAAATCAATAGATACCATTCGAGCTCTTTGGGGTCGATAATAATTTTTAAGTGTATAACAGGATGTGGAGGCCAAAAAGTTTAAGAACTCCTGCCTCAGATCTGATGTTTCAGAATAAACTTTCCAGAGCAAGAGAGAGAGCAAGAGCTGAGAAATTGCCCAAGATCACATAGAACCTGAGGCAAAATCAGATGAAGACTGTGCTGTACCACATTGCCCAGGTCACTTTGCTGATTGACACAGCCATGAAACCCACCTGTGCTACCTCACTGCAAGTTCAGAGGTCAAGGGTAATCCATTCCTCACCAGCATCCCTCCTGTTTACTCGCCCCTGAGAAGAGGGGACCTTTGGGCATAAGAACATAGAAGACAATGCGGCAGGGTCCCCTCCTATTTGTGTTGTGCTTCCTTCTGAAAAATTTCAGGCTTCCCTGGCTCAAGCCAGGAGCAGGTCATTCTGGGACAGGAGCAAGTGACACTGGAGCAGCCAAGCGAGGCAGCTGGGCTCACAGCAGTCTAGTGTGGGCTGAAGGGCAATCACTTGGGAATAGTCAGGAACAGCTTGCCTCATCTCCTGGATTCCAATGGTGATCTCAATCTTCTGTGATAGAAATGACCTTCCTTCTGTCCATAGACCACTCCTCTGGCCCTTCCAGACCCTGAGGGAACATAGGAGTTGGGGTACGTGTAAAAGGAGACTGAGAACTACCTGTTGCATGTGCCGTTCCCTTGGTGGCATTAGCAGGGCACTGATGCGTGCCTTACACAGGGGCAGTGACAGGACAGAAATGTGTCTTTCTACCAGGATGGCCCAAGCTTTCCTTCTTCGATGCCAGAAGCTAGAAGGATAATGAGACCTGTCCAAAGTCACACAGGGGATTGAGAAAAGAACCATCTGCTGTGCACCCATCCCACCTGGGGGAGACAATAGAAACAGGTGAGTCTGTCCCACACAGTCTCTTGGTCTTATCAGAGAAACAAGATTCATGCCCACGACAGTACATAAGGCTTTGGAGGGCAAAGCCGAAGTCTTCCACAGGAGGAAGCCATGGTCTGTGCAACCACCTCAAGGTCAGGTTCTATGTTAAATCATTCAACAGAGTTTTTGTTATTGTTGTCATTATTGGTTTAAAACTCAACTTATCATATATGAGCACAGGAAAGTTATGTCCAGTTCATTCTACTGTCTTTCCTATTCCCATTCTCCCTCTCTTCCCTTCATTCCCCTTTGTCTGATCCAATGAACTTTCATTCTGCCCCTCCCTACTCTCCCTTGTTATAGGTTAGCATCCACATATCAAAGAGAACATTCAGCCTTTGGTTTTTTTGGGACTGGCTTATTTTACTTAGCAAAATATTCTCCAGTTCCATCCATTTACCAGCAAATGCCATAATTTCATTCTTCTTTAAGGCTGAGTAGTATTCCATTGTGTATATATACCACATTTTCTTTATACATTCATCTGTTGAAGGGCACCTAGGTTGGTTCCATAGTTTAGCTATTCTGAATTGAGCTGCTACAAACATTGATGTGGCTTTCTATGCTTATATATGAGTACATGACCAGTGTAACTCCACATTATGTACAACCACAAGAATGAGATCCAAAGTGGAATGGGTTGCACTCCATGTATGTATTATGTTAAAATACATCCTACTGTCATGTGCATCTAAAAACAATACATACATACATGCATAATTTAAAAAGAAAAACCTTAATTTATGAATGTTACACATTAAAAACTCCATATTGCTAGCTCAGGAAAAGAACAAAATTCGAAGCATGATTCTACCGAATGCAGATCACTTTACATCATTGTAAAGTTGGAAGATGGAAACGGAAATTGGAGACCATCTAAATATCACTGGAAACCCTTCCTAATACCTAGGATGCCAGCATGTTTGTTATAAATTTAAATAAGAAATGATTAAATAAGAAATTAAGATAGCAATGCAGTATCACACGGACAGTAGAAGTAGAGCTGGTTAGGTAGGGACACCGTGAGGTTCAGTCTTTGAGGAATTTTAGCAGCAAAGCCTATCAATGAATAGAAAGGTAGGTGAAGTCTAAGGAGAAATGCTGTAGGTTTCTGGGAATGAGCAAGTCCAGAGAAAGACAATAACAGATTTATTGAGTGCTTACTGTGCACCTAGATCTATTTTAAATATTTTCTATAATATTAACAAATTCATTTAATCTCCCAATATCCCTATAAAATAGATACCAGTATTACTGCCATTTTTCAGAATGGGCAAACAGGCACAGAGATTAGTCATTTAACTGTTATTCTGTTTGCATGATAATCTACTTTAAAATATTTCAGCATAAACCTCAATATATACATAATTTTGCTTTAGCCCTCAGGGTAAGTAACTAGCATCTGAAGTTTACTAATCAGGAATCCACACCCCAGAGCTGTTGTGTCCCCCAGTCTCTTTCTCCACAATCTTGCCTGACTGGTTCCCTATCTCCTGAAGTGGCTTCATTGGCAAGGTAGGTGCTTGTCGAAATGCTTGAGGACAAAGCAGAGTGAAACCAAGCTTAATAAAGAACAGATTGGGAGTGACAGTTTTGTGTCTGATTGCCAATAGATGTCTGTATTTTTAGCAGAATTTGATTGAAGACGACTCTCTCGGTAACATACCTTGTTAGTGAGATGGCTGGGGAGTGTTCTACCTCTGATCGCCAGAGGTTACTAATACCTACAAACTGCTGAGTATAGCCAGGTTCTGCCAGGATCACACAGACTGCAGGTAGCGGTGGAAGAGCTCATTCCCAGGCTGCGGTCCCTTGGTTAAGCACACCACACTGTCTCTGTGAGAGGAGGGAATACAAGCAAGCAAAGTATTAGCAAAGGACCAGGGTTTTCAGGCAATGGGAGAAGATTCAGGGTGCAACTAGAGACAGCAAAGTTTCAGAAGTAAGATTTCTTCAAGGCAGAAGGGAGGTAGAAGGGGGCGCCTGCCAGTGTGAGGCAGTGGGTATTTAAGAGTGGAGGGAAGAAAACAGCCTCCGCCTGGGGCATTCAACTCCCTTGTCAAACTAGGATTTCAGGGTTTGGGTTGAAAATAAAGAGTGTGAGGCTGGTAAAGGCTCAAGTTCAATGGCAATGGGGAGAAAGACCTTTGTGTTTTCTCCCATTTGTTGTCTTGGTGAAGTGAGGCTTTCTGGGGCCAGGAGTTTAGAGCTTATCCTAAAGGGAACCTTGGAGATTAAGTGTGGCCTGAGGATCCAGACAGGACTTTGTCCTGACCTCTGGTATCTGTCAAGTTATGAGAATCATCCAGTGGTTGGCCTGGGAAGCTTCTTGTCCTTCTTGAGCCCAGCGAGAAGAGAAGTTAAGCACAGCCTGAGGGACCCAGTAGCCAGACACCTGCTCAGCAGGACACAGCCAGGCTCCAAGGGGAAGGCAATGGGGCCCTTTCCTGCCCCTTTCCAAATTGCATTGGAAAGTTCAGGATGGTCATGGTGAATTTGAAGATGCCCTGAGGTGGAAGAGTAGGACAGACAGTCAGTGCTGGAGGAGACAGAATGACTCTGCCTTTTGTTTCTTTGCAAGAACTGATGAATAATTCAGGGCAATGCTGAGTGAATGCCCTCTGCCAGAGGAAGCCAGCTCAGAGCAGGGGCATCCTGGTGGGTTGCCATGGGACTGAGTTCTCAGGGGAAGGGCCCTCTCTCTGTCTTGTGCATCCCTTAGGGTCCCTGGCACTGGTCCCACATTGCTCTCAGGGAATTGTGCTCCTTTTCAGTCAAGGAGATGAATGCCCATTACAGAAAGGCCCTGAGGAGCTTCAAAGCTCAGGCGAAAGCATGAATGAATGAAGATGCCAACTGACTCTCTCTTGGGCATTTGCTTTCTACTCAGAAGAAAAAATGGGGATGGTGTGTTGCCAGGAGGAAGGAGAGAGGTAGGAAAGGTGGGCTGGCTGACTGGAGCCTCCCGGACCTGGCCACACCTCTCTGCTGCCAGCCCTCGCCCTGACCCCAGGCCTTCCTGCTTGACTTAGAGACTGTTTCCTCTCCAAGGACAACAGCCCTTTCCTAGGGACTCACTTTTGGTCTATACTACTTAGTTCTCAGGATACAATGTCAAGAGCCCTTAAACACAGCAAGTAGCAACTTCCAGCAGTAACTAACACACCAGCAAATCAGATGCCCCAGACAGATACTAGTTAAATTGTTTGGACTTTGCCTCCAAATCCAGCTGTCCAGTGTACAAATATTATACCCCACCATACTAAGAAAATATCTTTGAGACCCTGTAAGTGAATAAAACTCCATGTTGCTACTGTGCGAAGGGCCTGGCACCAGCGGAGACTCCCCAATAAGCTGACCCTGCTCCAGAGGGTCTCTCTGCTTTCCTCACCTTGTGGAACTCTGTCCCAGCCAGTCACACACCAAGTTAATGAAACGAAAGTCCATATCAGTGTAAGTGAAGCTCCAGAATATACTATATTCATAAGGTTCATATAGTTTTCAGTGTTAAGTAGTTTTACGAAAGTGTGTAGGAGCAACTTAGTCACAAACTAATGACATGGGACAAGAGAACAGACGTCGATCTCAATAAATCCCTCATTAATCATTAGCAACATCCCCAGACACAGAGGAAGGCAATAGTTGTGTGGGTGCAGATTCTACTGAATTACCCAAACTTACACCTACCCTGTGACTTAGATTCAGGCACTCCTTGGAGTTAATGTAGTTTGATAACTTTTTGGTCATCTAGAGAATATTAAGCTTCTGATTTCATTAAAACAGAAGTTTCCACTCTTTTTTTCTTTTGGTAAACAAGTGCTTTCTTTTCTTTTCCCCAAACCATACAGCTTAGGGTACAAGGAGAGATACCTGTGAGGTCTCTGAGTGTGTGTGTGTGTGTGTGTGTGTGTGTGTGTGTGTGTGTTAGTGCTATGGACTGAATGTCTGTATCCCTCTCAACTCCCATATTGAATTCCTAATCCCCAATGTGATGGTATTAGGAGGTAGGCTTTGGGAAATTGTAAGGCCATGAGGGTGGATCCCTCATGAAAGGGATTGGTGGCACTATAAGAGACCCTTGAGACGTCTCTCACCTTCTTTCCATCATGTGACTACACAGTGAGAAAATGGCAGACTGCAACCCACAAGGGCTCTCACCAGAACCCAACCATGCTATCTCCCTAATGCCGCACCTCCAGAACTGTGAGCAATAAACTTCTTTTGTTTATAAGCCATCTAGTTTATGGTATTTTGTTTTAGCAGCCTGAACAGACTAAGAGAGCTGGGGAATGGGCCCTGGAAAAAGTTACAACCTATCAACAGAATGTTGAGGTGAATAACTGAGTTCACTCATTTATATATCAAGTAAAGATTGAGCAGCCACAGTATTACTAGGACTTAGGAGAGTTAGAAATTGGGACAATAGCAATAAAAATATGGTACTTTCTGTGACTAAAGTCTTTAAATTCCAAGCCTTTTTACATTTACGAAAATGGTTAATCTGAGAGGTATGAGCAACGTATACTCAACAGTAGAACTCCAGATAATTTCATAAATAGTATGCTCAAAAACAGAGCTAGGGATTGCAAAGAAGTGCATGATACATTTTGAAGCTGGAGGAAAGAGGCAGGGAAAGCTTCCTGGAGAAGCCCATTCTTAGTGCAGCCCCCAGGGTGTACACAGCACCTGTTGAGAGAACAGGATGTGGGCGTGGCTCCCCATCCTCAGCAGGCCACTGGAGCCATGGTACACACTCAGGTGTGTGCTATCGGCCTCCATCTTACCCTTTATCTATCTGGAGAGGTTGAGAAGCTGATAGTGACTTTTGCAGGGTTCCTTGCAGCTAGAGCTCCAGGTGAGAACTGGGTTTGTCCACAGGGCTGCCCTTGCCTGAGATTCGGAAGGCAGACATAAGGCTGAGGCTGTCCTCTCTGGCTGCAGTGTTGGGTGAGCAAGTTTCAGCAGATGTGAGCATTGCAATAACTGGCCTCTGGCTTCCAGCCCCATGGGGTAAGGCAGTGGAGGCAGCAGCTGTGGTAATTGCAATAGCAGCAGCAGACTGTTCTCTGGATGCCACAGATACTTTGGCCTCGAAACCTAAACTCTGTGGCAGCCTCCTGACTTCTGCCATGTTGGCCCTGACAGCTTGAAATACCCAGAGTGGTTTCTATTTCCTGCACTGAACTCTGGGAAACAGTGATGGCTTGACTAATTAACAATCCCTATGGGTAAAGAGTCATGTAGAGAAAACCGTGGCTCACTGGGCCCGGCCACATTCACTTCATCCATTTGTCAGCCTCCTACTTTGGCCTCGGTTTCCTCACCTGACAGGGAAGTCTTCGGGATCCGAGGACCTCTTTCTGCAGAGTCTCTTTAGTGCCTCTCTGTGGATTGCTGCCTCATTCCCTTCCTTAACTGGGTCTCCTTTGGGGTTTGCCCTTTTTGTGCCATGCCTGCTGATTCTCTGTCCTTCTGACTCCTTGTGTTTTTCTATCCCTATCAGATGTCCTACACCCATTTCCACTCTAGTTTTCTCCCCTTGGGAAAATGTAGTCATCCTTTCTTTTGTCACTTTCTGATCATCAACTGTGCTGTAGGTGATGTGACCAATGTGAGAGATGCGCAGCGGGGATCATGCTCAAGGAATCTGTGGTTTGGTAAGAGAGGTGAGCCAGGCATACAGAATGCAGATTGCAGGACAACGAGCATCACAGGAAAGGTGTCTCAACAGAGGGCTTTGAAAACGGAAGGGAGAAAACCAAGGGGCTTCATGACGCGGGTGTCTGCGAGCTGAAACTGAGTGAGCATCCACGAGACATGATGTTTTATCTTCCTTGTTTCTTCCTTCAACTCCTGCCTTTTTACCTCATTAGAAAAGTGATCGTTTTGTTCTAAAGAGCTTTCTTGTCCCATTTTGCAGTAAGCAAGTCCAACACTTTCACTGAAGACATAGTCATCCGAGAACATCTCACTGCCTATTATGTTGTTTATGTGGAAAACCCAACTAATTTATGAAGAAGTGAATGGGATGGATTCACAGTAGCATGATTTGAGGCCACCAACTTGCCTGTAATAGGAATTTTGGAAAGTGCACTGTTGGCAGTGCATTTTGAAAAGTATGCATATTTAAATGACCTGAGGTAATGTGGTGTGCTAAATAATTTATGCAGTGCCTGTTTGTATGTGCTTAATTTGTTTTAAGACTGAGCTATGATTAGTCACCAAATTATAAAAATATGCCTTTTCTTTTAGCGGATTCAGCTCTGGCCCAGGGCACATGGCTTTGAAAGAGATGTATGAACTATATTTCTGTCCCCATTCATTCACTTAGCAGGGGCTTAAGTGCAGTGTACAACTTGCACAACTGTATATAGGACACTGCTAAGTTATCTAGAAAAATTGGATTCATATGCTACTTTACAAAATACTCAAATCTATAATACAATCAACTTGTGTAATTTACTTAGAAAGAATGATACACTTATGCTAGTGACTTGGATTCTAATTATAGCAAAATAAACAGCGAGGATGAAAAGTCAGAGAAAAGTTACACACCCTAGAGACTGGAGAGGAAGAAAAGGGTTTGGATGAGGCAGTGAAAGACAAAGAGGAGACACACCAGAGGGATGGAACAGAGGGGGACAAAGAGAGGGAGGAGCAGAGGAAGGAAGGAAAGAAAGAGCAAAGGAAATCAGGGGATAAAAACAGAATCTATTTCAAAAAACTTTCAGTAACTGCTTTCCCACCTTCTTTTGAGACTTTGTTGGAGAGGACGGAGACAGATATGGACCCTTATCCCTATGTCTATCAATTCAGAATATAAAAGCAGAGAAGCTAGGCATCATGGCACATACCTGTAATCCCAGGAGCTCAGGAGGCTGAGGCAGGAGGATTGAAAGTTCAAGGCCAGGGGCTGGGTTTATGGCGCAGTGGTAGCGTGCTCACCTAGCACGCGGGAGGCACTGGGTTCGATCCTCAGCACCACATAAAAATAAAATAAAGATATTGTGTCCACCTACAACTAAAAAATAAATATTTAAAAAAAAAAAAAGAAAGAAAGTTCAAGGCCAGCCTCAGCAACTTACTGAGGTCCTAAGCAACTTAACAAGACCCTGTAGCTCAGTCGCAGAGTATCCCTGGGTTCAATCCTCAGTACCAAATAAATAAATAAATAGCAGAGAAATTACACATGTGTATGCACATACGTGCACATATACACACACACACGTGTGCATGCGCAACAGATGCATGTCTAAATTTCAAACCTAACCAAGGCATGTGAAGCCCACATTAACTATACCAAATTGCTGTGCCAACCAAAGTCCTTGCCACTCAGCCCAACACACCCCTCCTAGAGGTGGAAGGAAGAAAAGAGCTTGGGGGGCTGACATTAGTCCAGTTCACAACGGGACACTTTTCTAGAAAATTCACTTTCCCTCACAGCGCACCTCCTTGTGCTGGTGCTCTGGGTGCCTGGTAATCCACAAAAAAGAGATAAACAAGACACTGGTGTGGAGTTTTTGAGTTCTACCAGAGAATCTTGCCAGGGAAGGTATATGGCAATGAGATGGCCGAGGGCCAGGACTAGACTTTGGAAGTCTCTTGCTGCCTCAGAAAGTGTCTGTCATTGATGATAATGAGGACCGCTGGCTGTAGGCCTTCCCAGATGCACTTCCCAAGCCTTTTCAGATTTAATGAGTCCAGAGAGCATCCCATGGGGCAGGGCCATCACGTTATTACCAGATTACAGTAAGGAAATGGAAGGGATCTAAGGCTTTAAATGAATCATGGGGACACTAGGAGTGAGTATCTGGGCCTGAGTTCTCACAAACACTTTTGCTTCCAACCTCTGTCCCAGGAGAGGCAAGGGAGAGCAGGGCTGTGAGTGTGAGTGAGATTTCAGGGAAGAGGGAGGTGGTTCTCCAAGTGTACATTCAGTCCCATGTCCTCGTGTTTGTGTGCATGCCCACAAATGCTGCCTGAGCCTGCTGAAGCCACCTCATTGCAGCAGACATTTGTCATGCCATCTATCTGCCCCACACTTTCCCAGTATTTTCTTTGGGTTTAAAGATTTCCAAAGTTATAAATTTCACTTCCAAGGAAGAAGCCAGAACTCACTTTCCAAGATCTCTTTGCAGCTGGACACAGACATGGGCCAGGCCTCCTCAGATGCACCCAAGCCCTGTGAAAGGCTGAGCAGAATTCTGAGTGATGTGTATTTGTTAGAGGCAGAGGGTGTGGTGGTCCCACTGGCAGCTCTCTTGCCAGGCTATGATTGCAGGGTCTCTCCTGGAGCAGTAATTAGGGTGTTGGGCCTAGCTATGCAGCCTCCAAGCCTAATTCTCTAGCACTCTCCGGTATTCTGTGCAATAACCAATACAATCCAGTGCACACAACTGGGGTTGTTGTGGTGAATTTTATTATTTTCAACAAACAACTTAGTAATTCAAAATGAATATTTTATCATAACATTTTAGGCAGCACTTAGGTATTCAAGTCTTGCCCCTGCTCAAAAAATAGTGTAAATGTAGTTGTACCTATTTTAAAATCAAAGAAAAAGAATCTCTGAGTAGCAATGTATCAAATTATTAAATACACCCAGATTAAAACTAGACCTAGGTTTTTGGACACCTGGTTCAGTGTTTTTTCCACCCACAAAATCATGCCTACAAGAGAAGGGAATCATATTCTTGTTTGAATTTGACTAAAAATTATCAAGCACATAAAAAAAAATCATGCACTAAATGGCTGTACCTTAGGACACATAAGATTGAGCAGAGTCAGGTCTAAGTGGGAAACTAAGGCATATTTGCCTCAAATGCAGGAGTTAAAGGATGTTGAAAAATGCAATCATGAAGATAAGTAGAAATGCAATGTTAAATTTTAAAATTGAAAATTAATGCAAAAAATTCATAATGAACAAAATAGCAAAATTTTGAACAAAAATCAGATAAGTATTACTGTTTTTTATCTTTGCCTCAGACTTTGATATCTATTTATCTACCCTATCTTTAGGGAACTTAAGCATATTGTTTTAAAATAAATCACTAGCACAGATTCAGCTACTAATTGCCTACTCAGATATTCAAAGTTTGAATCTTTTTCTTCCTGGTATGTAAATATTCTCCAGCAGAGTACATAGCAGCATGTCTCTGGAGAGTTCCTAAGCCCAAAAATTTGGATTAGATCAGAAGCTTCATGTCCAAACCTGTCTGAATTTTGTAGAAATATTAACTCTGGCTGGATCTCTAAAATAACAGAGGAAAGGGGGCCAAAGTAAACATGAGAAGACAGAAGATCAAATTTTAACAAATATCAGGGCAGACAGGTACCCAGCACCTCTAAATAGGTACTTGGTAAATCACAATGAAGATAATGATAATTAATATTCATTTGATGCCAACTGTCAGGGGCTAGCCAGTTGATACTTCTTGTCACAATCCCTGTGAGGCAGGAACTCCTATGAGGAAAGTGAGGGTGAACTTCCTCATTCACAATGGCAGAGCCACACAGCTCAAGCCCAGGTCTAACCAAGTCCAGTGCTGAAGTCTTCTTGCGGTACCATTTTCAAGAAAGTGAACCTGCTCACCTTCAAGAATCAAGAAGCCTGAGGACCAAGATGTGTCAGCACTGAACTTCCCCAGGAAATGACATCATTAGAACCATGGCTTGTGGAAGAACCACTGCTGTTCTCTGATGGGCGAAAAGTGGAAGGAGAGAAGGCCATGAACTTCAAACCATAACCAGAGCCACTCAACTCTCCCTACCATGCCGGGAAGTTTGTTCAGTCCCCAAGAATAGCAGCACACAGGTTGATGTTCATTATACAATTCCAGAAGTTCTCATATGAGAAGAACTTCTCAATTCCAGAAGGCATTCTAGTACAAATGGAGAAACTGAGGCATGGGTAAGAAAAATAATTTTAATAGTAAAACTGAGACTAGAACCCAATTTGGCAAAACCCTAGATAAGATCCAGTTCATTGCACTTTATGGTCAGGCACATTCCTCCATTCTACATATGCACAAATCTACACTTGATCAGTGAAGCTGAGAAACCCTCCTTAAGAAGTTTGTTTTGTAGACGCAAGATCAAGAATGGGCCTTCTATAAGCCAAATCTACTTTGCAGATGTGTTTTTTCCCCTCAGTTTGTCAAATGTTTGAAAAATCTGAACTAGCTGATATAATTTAAAAGTCAGATATTTTTACATGTAAATCCAGATTTCTGTCTTCTCTTGAAAAATTCCAAGACTGAGAGAAATTGGAACCATTTTCACACATGCAACTATTGGCTAGACCAAGTGGTGTGCTAGAGCCAGCTCATACTGGCTCCCAAGAGCAGATTATAAAATGTTCAGAAATATGGTCAACAGTTAAAGTTAGGAGCTTAAAATCAGCCATAGTGGAAGTATTTACACTGCAGGTATGGGTAAACACTACAAGTTGGGGCTTTTCTTTCTTCTTGTCTTCCTTCTTTGCCTTTTTTTTCATCTTGTTGCCCTTCCCTTCCCCCTTTTATACCCTCTCTTCTTTTCTCCCTTTCTTCTTTCTCTCTTCCTCAGTTTCTTTTTCTTTTCTTTCTTTTTTCTTTTTTGGTACCAATTTAATAGCACTCTATCAGCTGGAACTGAGAAGAGCTTTCTTGTTTAGAAAAACACATTCCACCAAGGCCATCTCTACTTGTGATGCTACCTGCCTGGCTAGGGAAAGAGCTGGAGTTGGCATCTTCTCTAATTCTTCTCTAATGGACAAAGTTTTTAAATGATGGTCTCTAGCAAGCAAGCCTGAACATGAATGTTGAACAACACAAAAGTATCAGTCATTGTACTTTATTTTAAGTTCATTCAAACATGCTTCATTCAAGAATAATGCAATTGTTCAAAATGGAAATGCTCAACTCTTAGAGTGCTTGCCTAGCATGCACAGGTCCTGGGTTCAATCCTCAGTACCACCCAAAAAAAAATTGAAATGTTCAACTCAAGGAATTATTACAAGGTCAATATGATTTAGCAACATCTGATTTAAAAAATAGAATATTAACAAAACACTCACAAGCCCCCACATAGCACTACCCCTTCCTTTTCCCAGAGGTAACCATTCTCCTGACTTCTAATACTATTTAGTTTTGTCTGCTTTTGAACTTTATGTAAATGGGGTGCAGACTATAAATTCTTCAACCTGTAGTTTCTTTGATTTAATATTACATTTATGAGATTCATCTATATTTTGAACTATTGATTTCAACATTTCTTTCTATGAATATTCCACAATTTATTTACTCATTCTCCTCCTGGGTTATTTCCAAATCTGAGCTATCTTAGCTTGGGTTTCTCCAAAAGAACAGCCCAAGACAAAAATTTGCCTGCTGACAGTTTATTTGGGAATGTTTTTCCAGGGATCAGGAGTGCAGAGCAGAGAGAATGAAATGGGAAGAGAAGAAAATCAAACCATGGATGTGTTGCAACTACCACATGGTCAACTGGTTCCTGCCAGAACCTTCAGAGGGCTTTAGGAAATGGCTTTTAGAACTGTACGCCAGACAGAACAGGAGGTGGAAGTGTTTATCCATTGTCCATTGGCTTCTGGTCAAGGACCCCCTGGTCAAGGACCATGCCACCAGCATAAATTCTCCCGTTCTTCCAGGTCGCATGTGTGTGAGTTTTCCTGGGGAATTCTATGTCAGAGAAGCTGCACTGCAGGAAGTCAGATGCATATGGTGCAGGCCCCCCTGCAAAGCATTGCTGGCTGCACTTGCAAGAAGCCAAAGCCTGCAGGAAAACAGTAGGCACAGCAAAGGTGTGCCCAAAAGGATTTGAAGTTGTACAAAAGAAATATCTATGTATTGGCTGTTTTGAATAGTGCCAGTTATGAGCATTCTTGTACCTATCTCTTGGTGCATAATTGTAAGCATGTCTGCCAGATGTAGTTATGGAAGTAGAATTGCTGACACATAAGGTAGTCATGTTCAGCCTAAGAGATGTTGCCAGTTTGCTAAAGTGCTCATAATTTGTTTATGTCCCCACCAGTTTTATAGGAGAGTCATAGTTGGCTTCAACATTTAATATTGTATGCCTTTTTAAAAATGTAACTTTAGCCAGGCATGGTGGTGCATGCCTTTAATCTTGCTACTTGGGAGACAGAAGCAGGAGGATCACAAGTTTGAGGCCAGCCTGGGCAGCTTAGCAAGACCCTGATCGACTTAGAAAGACCCTGTCTCAAATAAAATACAAGAGAGGACAGGGGATATAGATCAATGGTAAAGTACCCCTGGGTTCAATCCCTAGTCCCCCAAAATAAAATAAAATTTTAAATTTTAAGTCACCAAATATGTATCAACCAAATTAAAACAAAAGCTTTCATGAAAAAACAATAGCAACAAGAAGAATCGCTTTCTAATAGCAAAAGATGGTTGCCAGATTGTGTCTATTTAGCTGTTGGATTCACTTAGCACATCTTACATCTGGTCATCTGAGTGCTGTGTCCTGGCCACAGATGTGCTCATGTATTCTGGGCAGTGGGGATGAGATCAGCCACTTCACACTTGACCCGGTGGCCATACAAAGTAAACAAAGGGAAAGGAGCAACACACAAAAGAGAAGTCACATAACTGATTACATTTCATGTACCAGGAAATCATTCCAAGTAGTCTTTGGCTAATTTAAGACTCCCTGTTGTGATACGGAATCTCTCCCTCTATGAGATGCTCTAAATCCTGCCAGTAATATCCAGGGGCCTGCTTTCCTCAGCTCAGAGTCCAGGCTGTGTGTATCATGTAATCTTTGAGGAAACGGGAAGAAAAGAGAGACCACTTTTCAAGGTCTGGCCCCAAACTCCCTCCCTTCTTAGTTCCAACCCAAGATGGATTCCACCTGACTCCTTTGTAAGACCATGAAACAGCTCAGTGCTCATTCTCAAGTGTTCCTTGGCTCCCACTAGCCATGATAAAATTTTCTTCCTGGTGGTCATCTTGGCCTGACTTTCAGTGGACATGTACCCAGGAAAACCATTTTCAAGTATTTCAGGTTTCTAAACAGCCCTTCCCAGTATAGGGCAGTCAGGCTGCATGGATTGCAGTTTACACTCAAGAAGCCCAAGGAGCTCCCCATGTTCCCTGCAGTGGCCATGCCACCCCTTGGCCAGGAAGAGCAGAGTTGCTCCAATCCTGCCTCTTCTCCCTTTTGTTCTGTTCCACCCCACATGGTACAGGGACAGGTGGCTCCTAGATTCACTGTTGGCCCATCCAGCTATGCTAGACCACTGGTGCTGTGCCCACAGGGCAGCACTCTGGGGAAATCCTCCTCCCTAGAAAGGGGCTCATCTTCCATTGTGGACTCAGGGAAGCCACCCTGACTTCAACATTTTGCTGATAAGCATCAGGAAGATGTCCCCAGATATCTCAACACCCTCTCATCTCCTGGGGAAGAAGGTCCTGGTCCAACTTTTTTTTTCCCTCTCCACACTTTTCTCCCTTAGGGCAAAGCTGGCTTGCTTGTGAGTACCATGAGTACTTCCACATTTCCTAGACTCTAAACCTGCCAATTCCCCGTCCTTGGGGGAAGCAAGCAGTGATGAGATTGGGGAGAGGCAGACTTCAGAGCTTTATTTTCAAACTCCTCTGCTTTAATGATAGCCAATATTTCCTGCTGAGCTCTCTATGAAAACTTACGACGCATTTTCCCTGTATCTCACTGAATGCTTATAACCTTTTGAAATAGCTACTGATCTTAATCTAGCTTATAACTGGGGAAACTGTGCCCATGAATTCATGGTGAGGAGATGGTCAAACTGGAACCCAAATCCTGAAAGTTGATTCTAGAGGCCACAGTGGTAGTAGCTACATGGTATCAGGGTTTCTTGCCTAGTGACCTGCCTTAATCTACCTTCCTTGTGGTCCTAGCTCCAAGACTGTCCTGAAAATGACTCTGAGGAATTTGGTTTGGACCAATCCCTTGTCTTCTTCCCAGAAACTATGAGATGAGAGCCCTTGGAGAGTTCTGTGCTGTGGTGTAGTATAGAGCTCAGTCCACATGGGTCAACCTAGGCTTTCCAGCTTCTAGCTCCATCACCTGGCAGACGTAAAAGTTGAGTAAGATTTTTTAAAAAAATTTGTCCTAATTAGTTATACATGACAGTAAAATGCATTTTTACATATTATACATAAATGGAGTATAACTTCTCATTTGTCTGGTTGTACATGATGTAGAGTTACACAGGTCATATAATCATATATGCACATAGGGCAATAATGTCTGATTTATTCTACCATCCAGCTTACCCCCATACCCCTCCCTTCCCTTCACTCTCCTGAGTCTAGTCCAAAATACCACTATTCCCCCCCACCTTATTGTAAATCAGCATCTGCATATCAGAGAAAACATTTGGCCTTTGGTTCTTAGGGATTAGCTTATTTCTCTGAGTGTGATAATCTCTAATTCCATCCATTTACCTGCAAAGGCCATTTCATTCTTCTTCAAAGCTAATTAATATTCCATTGTGTATATATGCCATAATTTCTTTATCCATTCGTCTGTTGAAGGGCACCTAGGCTGGTTCCATAGTTTAGCTATTGTGAATTGAGCTGCTATAAATGTTGATGTGGCTGCATCACGGTAGTATGCTGATTTTAAGTCCTTAGGGTATAAATCGAGGAGTGGGATAGCTGGGTCAAATGGTGACTCCATTTCAAGATTTCTGAGGACTCTCCATACTGCTTTCCATAGTGGTTGTACCAATTTTCAGTCCAACCAGCAATGTATGAGTGTACCTTTTCCCCACATCCTCACGAACACATATTGTTGCTTGTATTCTTGATGATTGCCATTCTGACTGGAGATGAAATCTTACTGTAATTTTGATTTGCATTTCTCTAATTGATAGAGATTTTTAAAGTTTTAAAAAACATTTTAAGACTTGGTTTCCACATCTGAACCACGGTGTAATAATGACTGTCAAATAGAGTTTTTCACAGGATTATATATGCTGATAAACATAAAACATATGTTTGTGGTGCAGAGCAGGTGGGGTAGGGAGACTCTTTCCTTTCATCCTTGGTTTCCACAAAACCCTTCTCATACTGGCTTATCCTTTCCCTCTTATTTTGCTGTTTGTTCTCCCTTTTCAGATGCTTGGAAGGGAGCCCAGAGACCTAGATGTCACATGGAGAGTGGGTTAGGCAACCTCTCCACAGCCCAAAGATCTCATCTGTCCAGCACTCAAACCAAATCCCTGTGCAGAGTGTCTGCAATCAACCCTTTTCCGCTTTATCCAGAGTGTGGTTTGGACCAGCTGGATGCTCTGATAAGGACTTTATCTCACAGATGGAGAGTATTAATGTCTACAAAATGCACAGAGCATGTTATCAAAAGCACATCAGTAAGATATCCAAGTGCTATTATGTTCCTGTCAAGTTCATGTTTTTTTATCCTTCAGAAGCACATATGACTGAGGTTAAATCTCATACTAATATTAATACAGAGGCTCTAAAACAGGAAGCATATTAGGATTACTTATCTGAGATTTCTCAAGATTGCTTTCTGCCCCCAAAATCTAGCATAATTAAAATCACAGAACCAAGGATATCTGGATTTTGATTCTTGATAATATACACCCTTTCAAGCTCCGCTACCACCTTCCCTGTCGAGAACCATCATTATGATGGCTTTGGTGATAGATGGCATCTGTTCAAATGAGCAGCTCTAAAAATGGAAGTTTAGAAAATCAAAATCATCACATTTCTGGCAAAAGCAATTCTGTTTTTCCATACCCTGCCCTTTCAAAATAGCCTCTCTTTCCAGTAAATGCAAAGGCCCTGACTTTATTTCCCCTAATAGCTGTCATGACTTCTGTGACATCTTCCTCCCACCTCTTCCCCACATCACAACCTGGTATGAGACATAGCAGTATTTAAGTACATACAGCAAATCAAAGGACAGAGCCCAAATTGAAGCCAGGTCTCCTGTATCTTATCAATTTACCCAATAACAGTATCCTTCTCTGCAGAGGTTACTCTTTTATGCACATAAATGAGAATTAGAACATCTCTGCCCTGCTCCTTTCATCAGTATAGCTGTGTAGTAACGCAGGCTGCCATCCATTTTCCTGCAACACTTGCCATAAATTTGCTTTTAAAAGACATTCTCTTACAATATTGTCAATTGTCCTTGCATTAAAAATGAGAAAAATATGGAAACATGCATTAAAATATTCAGAAAGAAATGGCTTCTTTATTACATAAAAGCTCTCATGTGTCTCAAAGGTACTGAGAATAGAATAATTTATCATAAATGAGATTATTATTGCTGGGAAAAGGCCTTTTTTAATGTCAGTTTTCTTGGGGATTAAACCAAACCCTAACAGTCCATTGGGGGTGTTCAGAAATGTGTAAGTCAAATACTTAAAAGCTTTAAGTGGACAATATATGTTGATGCAGCAGTCTTGGGAAAGACTGAGCACGTTTAGTTTGTTCTCATCTCTGGAAGGTCAGCTACAGTGTCCAGCAGGGAAAAAAATGAAGAAAATGTCTTCCCTGCAAGCAACATGAAGATCTGCTGTGCTTTGGGGTTTGAAATGCAATGTTAGAACCTCAAACGGCTGACATCCAGGGCTCCAGCTGCTGGGTGGTGTCCAATATCAGGGATGCATTCTGCAAAACAAATATTGTCTTGAGAAACTTTTATCCCATTTTCCTTTTGGGCACACATTTTTCAAGGAGATGAATGGAGACTGCAAAGGAAAAACTGCAGCTCTGGAGTTAAGAGAGAGCAAATTGTATTTTCTGATAGCGCCACAGAATAGGGTGGTCTGGTTAATAGGCACTAAGATGGATGGTCAATTTTCAGAGACTTAGAACATGATCCAATGTGTTTCTCATGAACATGATATTGAACATTATTTGATCTTTCTTTGTTGACTCAGAATCATCATATAAATAGTGTTGTACAGGGCCAGAGCAGACAGTCAGTGAATAGAATTTTATTTATACTAGGTTTTATGGGACAGGGTTTTAATGGTCTTAGGGGTAGAAAACTAAACTTTTGTAGTAACAGATGGGGTTAAATGATCCATGCAAAGTAAGAGAAAAGTGATAGAAGTCCTTTTCTCTATCAGTGTACTTCCATGGAGGAATGTATGCTGACGTAAACTTAGGAAGGCTTTATTCCACGACCCAGTGTTGTGATAACACATGAAAAGAATTCCACTCTCCTTCCCTTCCCATTCCTATTTCCTTGCCAATGACCTTGATCCATGTCCTTTTTCAATTTCAATTCTAGTTAATACCCTGAAATTCTGCTGAAAAGATCTGGGTGGGGAGCTGGAGACCCAAATTGTCATGACTGTCCTTTGTTTGGGATGTGAGGAAGAAAGGACTGGGGCAACGAAGGGGGCCTGGGCGGAAGCGAGAAGCTGGCAGGGAGGATGTTTGGCTTAAGGACAGAACCCCTCGGGACAAATTTCTTGGCAGTCTATTCACTCATCTATCCTTGGATCTCTGCACTAGAGTCATAATAATAGCCAACATTTATTAAGCATCTCTTCCGTGCCAGGATCTGCGCATTATCTCTCTTAATCCTTATACAGCCCCGTGAAGTAGGCACTGTGACTGCCTCCATTTTAAGGTGAGGGCTGAGGCTCAGCCAGGTTATGTAGATTCCTACATCCACCTATTAGCTAACTGAATGATCCATGTCTGAGCTAGAACTCAGACTTCATTGCCACCCTCCCCTACCTTAGTTCTAGCCTCCTTATTTACTATTATCTCTTTTGTCTCCTTTTTAAGACCATGGAAATTTCAGATAATGTAATTCTCTGATCTCTGTAAACTCTCAAAGAACAAAATATTTCTGGGATTAAGACCTTCAGAACCCAAATTCTTACATCTGTGTAGCCATCAACTCACTGTATAATTATAAACACTTGACCACTGGGCCTCAGTTTCCCACCTATAAAATGAGAAAGCTGCACTGGATGATATGTGAGGATGATTGGGCTTTTGGGTGACTCCCCAGCCTCTGGGAGGGGTCTGGGACATGATTCACCTGGACTGTGCCCATTAGGGATGTAAGTGGCCTGAGGACAGTAACTATGATTGGCAGTGACTGGATTTCCAAGTCCCGAATTGGAACACCAACTATTTGAATCATTGGGTGACCATATGTTGTAATAGTAACATCAAACCTGCTCCAGAAATTCAATGCTATGGAAACCATGGTGGGCATCCAGGTCTGCTCGTTTGCAGAGGGTACCATGGTGTGGTATGGTATGTCCCCTGGATGTTCATGGGCTGGAAGCTTGGTACCTTATGTAGCAATGCTGAGGTGGTAAGGCCTTGAAGAGATGATTAGATCATGGGGATTATCTTTGGGAGGGATAAATGTAGTTCTGACAGAAGTAGGTTCATTCTCAGAGCAGGTTGTTTTTAAAAAGCAAGCTTAACCACTCTCTCTTCTCTTGCTTCTTCTCTGGCCTTGTGAATTCTCAACCGGAGCACACACTGCCCTCTCACATAGTGTTCATCCTTCCTGCACATGTTCCCACCATGATGCCATGTACCATCTGGCTCTCAGATACGGCCACCTGATCATGGATTTTCATTCTCCAACCATGAGCTAAAAGAACTTCTATTCTTTATAAATTAAAATCCTGAGAGATTTTTGTTACAGCAACACAAAATGGATTAAACAGGAGAGGCACATCAAGACTTTATTTCAATTACCCTATCTCTCCTTTGACACCCAGCCCCTGAATTTCTTCCTTGCTCTAAGCTCTGGCAAACAAAATAAATCTGAGAGTGGTATGTCTGTAATATTAGAAAAACATTCCCAGGATTCTGGATTGTGTTGCTGATTTGCATATTATCCACATGTATTTGCATATTGCCTTTTGTCAAGGGGTATCAAATCCTATTTGTAAGAGATTGCATCAAATCAATGTGTTATATAGGGCAACTGCATTTGCATTCAGAGCAAAGGTGGCTACCCCTAGGAAGAATATTTTTAAACCCTTCCCATTTTAGGAGAGAGAAAGCATAATTAAGCAAATTTTCCGTGCTGAGAGGCCTGGCTTTCCTTGTCTTTAATGGGGATAGAGTACCATGGAGAAAAAAAGTGCCAAATTGTGTGTGATGTTTAAAATCTTTTAAGCATTTAATAATTAATGCTTATTTTTCTTCCATCTTTCCACACCCCTTCACCTCCTTTCCGCAGTCAATACAGATCTTTGATACCCTCTCAGGAATTAGGATTGCTTCAGTTGTTTACATAACCAGAGATTAAGTCTAATTTAAGGAGAAATTTGGGCAAAAAAATAAATCGTGATAAGAAAAGCAGAAATGTTGTTTGCCTTGGGTTGCATATTGGGCATATTGAGTCTCAAGGGGCATCTCTTCAGAGAGTTTTGGTAGACTCACAAATCGAAGGTGGAGGTGACTGACTAATATTTGCAAAACTGGATTAAGTGAAAGCAAATGGAAAATGATACCAGCCTTTTCTCTGGAAGGAATCTGCTATGCATGTGAGTAAAGACAAAACTCTAATTCAGATACTAATTTGGTTTCTTCTCTTTTGTACTCCTCTGCTCTGCTCTGTGTTATCTCAGTTCTTGAGGTTAGCAAGGTTTGAGATTTTCTAGGTGTATACTTTTGCATCTTTGTGCATGGTGGATCTTGTGCCTGGAGTGCATGTTGCCCTACCCTCTGCCTCTCCTCCCCTTCTCTCACCCTCCATTTCTCTGACATTAGTCTGCTTGATTGAGCAAAATAAACCAGGAATTTCATAAGCCACTATTCAAAGACAATTGGAATGATAAAGTCCATCATTTTGAGCCAGCATCCCAATCATAAATTAACAAACAGGAATGTGCTGTGGAGGAGGATATGCAGCAAGATAGATTTGAGGCATTTTCTTGGTGAAGAGGGAGGCAGACATGGGAAATGGCAATTGTTACAGGGGTCATTCTGAGTCAGTGGCTCTTGACTTGGTCAGGGTGAAAGGGAATCATTTGGGCTGCTTGTGAAAGTACAGATTCCTTGGCCTTTGCTCCAGAAATTCTGATTTGGTCCATATGGTATATTCAGATCATTCTTTATTTTTTTGCATTTTTTATTGGCACATTATAGTTGTACATAATGGTGGAGTGTGTTGTTATGTATTCATTCATGCAGAGTATAAAAACAGCATTTGGCCAATATCATTCCCTAGTATTTCCCATTTCCCTTCTTCCTCCTTTGCCTTTGATCTCTTTCTTTTACTCTACTGATATCCCTTCTATTTTCATGGATCTCAAATAATTCTAATGTAGATGACCTGAAATCAGAAACACTGGGTAGGGCAATGGCTACCTGCCAAGGAGATAGGATCCAGTCAAAGAGCACAGAGTAAGGGAGCAAAAGTCAGCATAAAAAGGAAGGTATTTGGGGTCAAATTTAGGTTCCAATCTCAGCAACATTCCTATTTAAACTTTATGAGCATTCTTTCTTCATGTGTAAAATAAGAGGAGATTATAATGATAATAATGGGTAAGATGTAATGAGTTCCTACTTAGCACAGGGTGTAAGACTCAATAATACTATAAGGAGGGGTACCATTGTGCCCTTTTTATGCATGAGGACATTAAGGCACAGACTGAGCATAAAACTCACCAAAAATGTCACACTGTGGGTCAGTGATGGAGCTGGGATTTGATCCCAGGGAGTGTGAGTTGGGGAAATTCAGTGAGAAAATGTACAGGAAATATCCAGCCCTTATTGACAGAGGGGCACAGGGTCCCTATCCTTCCTTCACAGGGTTGTTGAGAGATGACCATCCTGCTGATATATATGATCAGCTGCCTGCTCTGGTAGAACTTTGCTGTCACTGCTGGATGACTGGGGTGGTGGTATCCAGAAGCACCGGATCTGACCACAAGGCTCCGTGCTTCTGTGTCCTCACCTCCAAAATGAGGGCAGGAATCTCTTTATAGAACAGTGTGTGGTGTTCAAATGAGATCATGTCTGTGCCAAGCATTTTGTAAACTCAAAATAATTCTGTAAAAATATTCTTTGTCATCATGAGGACATTGATGACTCTAGCCATGCATGACACATCACAGTCCAGTCTTCAGGTGTCATTTGCCTCTCTTCCAGGGGTTCCCGATTATCTGTTGGATAAAATAAAATGTGCCTTCCTTTCTTAGTGGGTCCTCATTCTCTTGCAGGTGGAAAGGTGGGAGATTAGGTGAAATTGTTGAGGCTACACCTTTAGAACAAAAAGAAGACTTCACCCCAAGAAGGCCAGGAGGGCCACCAGCACACAGGGCATCCCAGGACATGAATAGAACATTCCACGTGCTCTAAAGGAGTTCACCTCACAGTCCAAGATTTGAGATCTCAAAAGAGAGAACACACCTTGATACCTGGCCCTTGCCGTGGTAAACAGAGTCCAGCCAAGAAGCTGATAAACCTCTGTTTACATGTTTTGTAATATCTGTAAATCAGATATGTTGGGTGTTTCACACCTGCCAGTGGAGGTTTTGCTGAGCTCTGTTGGTATCATGGTGATGCCTAGGTGAGAACATCTTTTGGGGACAGTCAACCAGGATAGGAATGCAGATAGGAATGCAGCAAGAGCTGCAGTTCCTACACTAGACAACAAAAGCAAACCAGAAAAACAATAATTTCTAGTTACTGTCTTTCCCCCCACCCCAGGAGTCTCCTCATCATGCTTCCTAGGAAAACTCAGATCCACCATGGAGAAATAATAAGTTTGCCCATAATAAGAGTTTTGAAACAAAATAAACAAACAATAAAACCCAATCCACTTGTGGTGAATCAGTACCACTCATGCTCTTGGAAGACCTATGTACTTCCTTCTGGAAGAAAATAGCCATTTCCCACTGGGAAAAGGTGAAAGTAGACCTGGCAAGAACCCAGTTTAAAAATAAAATAGAAAAGAAGAAGAAAACTCTTTTGCCACTTTCCATTGGCAATAGGTAGAACTCAACCATTTTCTCTGCTTCATTCATGTCAGAGGAGACCCTCTCAGTTGGTCTTTCCTTTAAGGTAGAGCAGAGAGTTCTGCTCCAGAGTTCCTGTGGACCGGCAGGAGTCGCAGAGGGCCCTGATCCACCCTCAGGAAACTCCACAGGTGTCCAGCCAACAGGAGACCAGGGGCTGCTAGCCGCTAGCCACTGGGGAGCCCAAACTCAGGGTAAGAGTCCCCGCAGAGACCCTAGTGCGAGGCAGCCCTGACCAAGGGCAGCCTGGACCCACCCAGAGTTCCTGTGTTCTGCTCCAGAGTTCCTGTGGTTAGGTGAGACAGAAGGATGAAAACCACCCTTAGGGAAAGCCAGGGGTGCCCAGTTGAAGGCAGACCAGAGCCTGCTAGCCTCCAGCCCCAGGGGAGCTCACACTCACTATAAGGGTTGCACAGAGACTCTCCTGCTTGTGACCCTGCCTAAGTGAGACCTGAACCTGCCTCCATTTTCACTCCAGAGTTCCTGTTCACCAGCAAGACTACAAGAGAGGGGCAAAACAGCCTTCAGGGGCTACCTCAGGAGCCCAGCCAAGGCCACACCCACTACCCTCTAGAGGTACATCCACTACCTCCGCCACCAAATTTAGTGACAGTAGTGCCCATCTGGGGACACTGGGGGAACAGAAGTAGCTCCAAGGTGAGACACAGGTAATCTGGAGTGTCAATACAAGATTATAGGATAGAAGCCGCAATACCTCAGATCGGTATTTCAAGAAAGGAAGATACACAATTAACATGAAAAAACAAGGGAAGAACGTGCCCCACATAAACCTGGATACCACTATAACAGAATCCATTGACAGCACAGTTGATAAAATGTCAGAGAAAGAATTCAGAATGTACATAATTAAAATGATCAGCGAACTAAAGAATGACATAAGTGAACAATTACAGGCAAAAATTGATCAATCCAACAAAGAAACCATCTATCATTCTAACAAAGAGATAAGAGAGCAATTACAAGTAGCAAAAGATTACTTTAAGAAAGAGCTAGAGATCGTGAAAAAAAACCAATCAGAAATTCTTGAAATGAAGGAAACAATTAACCAAATAAAAAACTCAATAGAAAGCATCACCAGCAGACTAGATCACCTGGAAGACAGAACCTCGGATAATGAAGACAAGATATACAATCTTGAAAATAAACTTGACCATACAGTGAAGATGGTAAAAAATCATGAACAGAACATACAAGAAATATGGGACAGCATCAAAAGACCAAATCTAAGATTTATTGGGATAG
>CM053405.1:27902129-27915490 GCA_028644305.1 Xerus rutilus | reverse complement strand
GTGGTACATATACACAATGGAATATTACTCAGCAATAAGAGAGAATAAAATTATGGCATTTGCAGGTAAATGGATGGAGTTGGAGAATATCATGCTAAGTGAAGTAAGCCAATCTCAGAAAACCAAAAGCCGAATGTACTCGCTGATAAGTGGATGCTGATCCATAATGTGGGGAAGGTCATGGGAACAATGGTGGAACTCTGTTCACAGGGGTGTAAGGTGGGAGGGGGCATGGGGATAGTAAAAGTGGTGGAATATGATGGTCATCATAGCCCTAACTTTATGTATGACTGCATATATGTTGTGATTCTATACAACTTACAATTAGAGAATTGATATGTTATCCTCTATCTACGTACAATGAATCAAATTGCACTCTGTTATCATGTAAGCCTAAATAGAACAAATAAATAAATTAAATATGAAAAAAAAAGGTAGAGCAGAAAGCATGGAAGGAAGGTAGGAGTTGAATTCACTTTTATTGAATTCCATTCCATTCCATTCCATTCCATTCTATTCTATTCTGTTCCATTCCCTTCAGTACACTTTGATAAAGGCAACTATTATGGGCTGGGATACTGTGTAGGTACTAGGAGACAGACCTGGAAAAAGTGGGATTGTACTTCTGCTCCTCTGAAGCCAAACTGAAAAACGGACATCCCTTGACCAAGGGATGGTCTTTTGGGTGCAGTGGACCAGAGAAGATAAAAAGACTAAAAACAACAAGGATTAAGAAATGGATTTAGACTTTGGTAGGCAGGCAAAAGGAACTGGAAACAAGGGGACTTGAAGATTTAACTTGAAACAGACTATCTGGATGCAATCTCCATGCATAATATTCTACCAAAATATTAGGCCAAAAGTGAACTCTGATATTTTTTGGTAAGTGAGAATATTCTTTCAGTTATACCAAATTAACTCAAAACATCCGAGTGGTTTGCCTCCAAGTATCACTAACTTTTCTCTTTCAGGTTTTGAATTGAATTCTAGAGAAATTCTATATTCATCGATGTTGTAGTGAGAGGCTGAAAAGTTGCAGAGAACCCTGGTGGAGTGCTATTTGCTGGGTGGGCTGAGAGCCAAACTATTGTTCTTTCTGTTTCTCAATGGAGAAAGGAGAACAATTTACTAACTATCCCCGGAATCTCGGTCAATTAGCTTGGAATTTCAGGGATTTTCCTGGTGAACTCTGTGGAAGTCATTTAATATTTGAAAACTCAGGTGAAAATTTTTAACCCTGAAGTGGGAGAGAAGCCCTCCCAGAAGACCAGCTTGGATGGGAATACTACCTTATTTTAATTAGCTGATGAGTCTTTAGGGAGCAGTCACCTTTCCCAAGTTCTGCTCCATCTCACACCATGGATGACTTAGAAGTGGCTTAGGACCTGCCTACACAGAGTTGTTTGAGAGACAGTTTCTCAAAGTGCACCCCTCTCATCCAGGTTCCTAGGCCTAACTCCAGACCAATAATCTCTTGATATATCTACCAAGAGGTAGAGTCTATGATTTAATGAGTGCCCAGATAATTCTTACATGTTCTGTTGTTACAGTTTGCATCTAAAATGGCCCTCAAAGACCATGTGCTAAATGCTAAGTCACCATTCTGGGCTGCTACTGGGACTTCGCGGAAACTTTACAAGGAAGAGCCTAGTTGAAAGAGGTGGGTAACTGGGGGCATGTCTTTGAATGCTGTATTTTGTCCCTGAACCCTTCTTCTCTTGCTTTCTGCTTCCCAACCACTATGAAGCGAGCTATTTTGCTCTCTTCCACCGTGATATTCTACCTCATTGCAGGCCCAGAAATAATGAGCTAGCTGACCATGGACTAAAACCTCTGAAACCATTAGCCAAAATAGATCTTTTCTCCTTTAAATTGATTTGCTCAGGTATCTTGTCACAGTAGTAGAAAGCTGACTGAAAGCTATAGATTTACAACCCCTGTTAAGGTTTAGATATGTGTCATCCAAAAGCTCATGTACAAGAAAATGCAAGAAAGTTTAGAGGTTGAAGTGCTTGGGTTATGAGAGCTTTAATTTAATCAGTGCATTAATCCACTGGTAGGGATTAACTGGGTGGGAACTGTAGGCCCATAGGATGTGCCTGGAGAAGTTGGGTCTCTGAAAGTATGCCCTTGATTTTTGCATTTTGTCTATGGTGAAAGGAACACTCTCCCCACTCCCCTTCCTGTTGCCATGTTCCCAGCTGCTTTCCTGTGCCACACACTTCTGCTGTGGTATTTTGCCTCAGTTAGGTTCCAAGGAATGGAGTTGGTCATCTATAGACAGAGACCTCTGAAACCATGAGCCCCCAAATAAATTTTTCCTCCTTAAAATTGTTCTTGTTAGGTCCTTTGGGCACAGCAATAAAAAAGCTGACTATACCCTGGTATAGAATCTTCTAAAGGAAACAAAATCTATGCACATACAGAAAACAGTTATCATAACAAACTCCTGTACCTTATAGAATTATAAATAGAGAAGCAGTGGCCAGAAGACTAGCTCCTATGGAGCTGCTAGACAGATAGAGAGAAACCCTCTTAGGATCCCAAGACCTGCTAGAACTAATGAGACAAGATGCATCAAACAGGCAAAGATGGACAGAAAATTAAGAGATGGGCTGTTAGTAAAAGATTGGGTTAGGGAAAGTCAGGGATGTAGCAAAATTCAGACTTGGTCTTGAGAGAGAGAAAATATAGGCACCAAACATGTTTGCAGAGTAGATAGTCAAGACTTTATTTTTAAAATTTGCTGTCTTCTGGATTGCAGCAGATGTGAAAATGAGACAGTCTGTTAAGTGGACTGCTTTTGTGGACCTTGTGTGTGGGAGGACATGGAGAGCACACTGTTTTGAAACAAATATTTTTTTCCCTCATGGTAAGGTGTAAATAACAAAAAGTGGCATCCAGAGGTACTATGATGTGATCTCAAACAACAGCTGTGCCACTCAGGGTTTCAAGTCCAAAGGTGATTGAGAATAATGGAGGCCCACAGGTAAGAAAGTGCAGAGGGCTAGAGGAAAGAGCTAAACCTTGTAGGTCAGGAGGAAGCACATAAAATAAACATGAGGGGCTGCAGTGAGAGGTTTGCTTTCAGGAAGGCCAGGAAGAGGAAGCAAGGGTCCTGAGGAGCCTGTGGTTCTCTTCCCAGGCTTGGATTTGGGTTAGAATTCTGAGTTTCCACCATCTTACATACTAAACACCCTCTTCCAAGAAGTACAGTCCCCTTGTTCTGGGCTGGATAGACAGGACAACACTGCGTTCTACAGAGGAGAAGCCGAGGCTTGCTGCGCCCAAGGGAGCTGGGAATAGCCTGAGTCAGCTTGTGAAGGATGGTCTGACACAAGAGCCGCCCTGGACTGGCTTGGATGCCTCCCTTTATCACTTCCAATTACCAAATTATTTATCATTTCTCTCTGGCTTTTAGTTGCAAAAGGGAACCCAAATATTAGTTAACACTGAAGGTTAAGCCATCCTTTGATCTCCTGGTTCTGCAGAGGAGGAAGGAGAAGGGATGTCTGCTAAGTTTTGTTTATAGGAAGCCCCTTCCACTCTTCAAGAGCACAGCCTAACTGTAAAAGAGGCAAAGGGTGTGATTATCAGGCTGGCGGTAAATGGGAACACACTGTGGCTTTGTTAGGCCTGTGGGGAGTTTTGGTAAATTTTTTTTTCTTTCCTATTTTTTTTTTTGTTGCTTTTTTTGCTTTCAACCCCCCTATAAAAATATTTGGGGATTCAATGATGCTGACTTGGTATTTCTCACCTCAAGGCCACACTTTGTCTTCCTGGAGTCTATCTGTGGTGGCATTTATTTTACCTCATTGGCCACAGAGAATTTCTCAGTAGCCCTTGCTGACCCAGTGGGCCCATTCCTGCTAACAGGACACGACCAGATGTGGAAATAAGCCTTCTTTCTTTCTTTCACACAGGCTAATCTTCCCACTTGCAAATGAACTGGAGTTGGTTCCTGGAAGCTCACAGGGATTCCTCTAAGCCAGCGGGATCTGTTTATTTTATTTTTTAAATTTTTTTCATTGAAAGGAGGATACTGCTCACAATCACAGGCTGATTCTCCTACGTCAGTAGAGTAAAGCAGGAACTGAACCGAAAGGCCGCAAAGCCAACAGCCTGTGCTTGAGAGAAGCTGCCTTGGGTAATCAGTAGGGACAAACTGGACTGGCTTGTGCTCAGTTTAGGGTGAAATTAGGGGCTACTTATTTCGAGTTTCCATTCTCAGTGATTGAAAAAAGGTAAGTATCCAATGCCTATTATTTAGATTTAGCTGAGACTTGGTTCTGGCTGGCCCCTATTTTAGTCTTGTCACCAAGCTCAGAGGCCAGCTTGAAGAAATGACAGCCTACAGTGGCACAGACCTTCCTCCTAACTACACACAACAGTGCATCCTTCCTGGCCATCCCCAGAGCCCAGGCCTGTGGTTGGGCCAACTCATCACCTGGCTTCACAGGACATACATGTGGGTTCTGGAGCTTCAGCTTCTGATCTTCTATGAGGAAAATGTAACTGTTTAGAATAGATTGTATTAAAGACTTCAAGAAATTATGGTTTTGAGTTTCTTTTGTTATTAACCTAGCTGGGCTACCAGTGCCTACTAGGGAGGTTCATGTGTTACGATGCTCCGCAGCCCACTAATTTTTGTTTTACTTCTTGTCTAAGGCTAATTCAACAAATATGTAACAAATGACCGTAACAGGCAAGGTGCTGACAGCAACCCCTTAATTTGCATTTCACTTCATAATTTTCAGCATACTTTGGCATCTCTGGTCTCCTTTGATTTTTCTGTTGCTGAGCGGGTGGCAATAGCCTCATTGTAAAGTGAGCTACTAGAGAAGGAGATAGGCCTCCAGGGTCACAGGTAGTAGGCTCTGGAGTCATGTGAGGGGCATTTGAAGTCCCAGGTGGTGGGCCTCTGGAATCCTAGGTGGTGGGTATCTGGACCAGTAAAAGGTAGAGATGTGCCCCAGGTGTTTTGACTATAAGAAAAGAGCAACTTCTGCCATACCACAGCCACTTAGAAGCCCAGACTTGTTGACCTGGAAGAGAGTCACCATCTCTCTGATGGGCCTGTAGGAATCAGAAACTGAAAGTTGTCAGAAATGAGATGATACAGAATTACACGTCTGGCAAAACTCACTGCTCCTCGCCCTCCATGTGCCTGGAGGTGACCTGGAACAGCTTAGTGTAGGGTTAAGAGTCAGATTCCTCACTGGGCTACTGGCTGTGTGACTTAGGCCAGCTGGTTAACCTGACTGTCCTTTAGTTTTCTATTTGCAAAATAGAGCTAATAAGAATTCTCAATTCATATATAGTTATAGGCATTAAATGAACTGATACATGCACAGTCTTAGAATAGTGTGTGGCATATTGTTTGTAAGTGCAATATAAGTAACTAGAAATTTTGCTACCAGGCTGGACATGGCCCACTTCTAGAGATGAGTATATGGAAGAGGCCTCAGAGGTTCCACAAAACATAAGCCTAGTGTGTTGCAACTGAACAAGCAAAGATAAGCAGCTGACATTTTTCTCTCTGTGCAGGGGCTACTGCTGAATTGACAATATTTGCTTATGTAAAACTTGTTTATGTACTTTCATAATTAGAGAAAATACCTAAAGTCCTTGTTGTACTGTAAAATCCAGAATGGTGCCAATGCTTATGTCTGTGAGTACGTGATTGACCTGAGAAAGCAGGGCTTTGTGGAAACACTTAAAACGTCGACAGAGTAAGAGACTTAATGATCAACCAATTCATTCTCCTCATAGATCTAGCTCTCTCTGGAGTCACAGATCAGGAAAGCAGGTCCAGATAGTAAAGCAACTTGTCTTGAATCCCACAGTTGATATACGCATGTCACCCAACCCTCTGAATTGTTCTTTCTCCTGTTCTAACTAAAGCCCTAGAGTCCCAATCTTTGAAAACTGGCTGAGGATGCTTACTGCCCCAGCTTTGGGCTTATTTAGATGCAGCTCTGAAATCTTCAGTGGATTCTGATTTCCCTGGAAGTAAGAGCTCCATTTATCCCTGGAACACTGGTAATACCTCACAGAGGAACAAGAGTTCTGAATGTTCCTACCACATCTCCAGTCCTACTGTTCAAGGGTACTAAAGTGGCCTGCCACACTCTCAGGGGATCTTACCAAACCAGGCACAAATTTCAAAGGCATCCTGGGCAGCTTCAGAGTTTGTGGATAGGCCAAGAAACCTCATGATCCCCTGGACACATCTATTTGAAAAGTGTCAGGAGAGGGGATGAATAAGAACTTGCAAATCTTTTCTAATATGGAAAAAAGACCATGTTCCATAATCCTAGCTGGAACCTAAGAAGTTGGTAAGAATGGCAGCTAAAATTACTGTTTATTATGCGCTAACTACTCCTATAATCCCTGCTTTACAAGATGAGGAAACTGGGTCACAGAGATGTTAAATGACTTGCTCAGGATTATACGACTGAAAAAGGGCCAAGCATCTGGATGTGGGTGGATGCAGGAGCTGGGACACTTGACCTTCATTCAGGCTTCACTACTCCACAGACACGATGGCAGTCGACAGATCACACCAGGTCAACAATGAGCACGCAGGGAAGAAAACTAAACAAGCCACACCTGTGCAGCCTGAGAAGCTTAAGACAGAATCAAGTTTAAAGAGAAAGAAAAGCCCAACTGGGATCTAAATGGAGAGGAAGTACAATGCAAAAGCAAACCAAAACATCTAAGTAAGAAAGAGACCCTCAGGAAAGAGAGAAGAAAAAGAAAAAACCACAGAAGTGTCTTTGCGGTCCAAACCTACCTCATCAAACAGCCCTGGATTCAGCTTTTATCTTTACAAGATATAGCTGGCTGCAGCCACTGTTTGCATAGTGTGTGGATTGAAACTTTATTGCTTTATGGATGCAATAAAACTCCAATGATTAAAGGCAGCAGTGACACTTGTGTCCTGGTGAAGGAGGCCAGAACTCTGGAGCCTGGGCTTTATCTGAAGCAAAGATTTGTACTCCAGGAAAAGGAATCTGTTTCCATAATTGTGCTGGGAAGACAGCACAGAAATGAATGGAGGATAAGAATGTTTAAAGAGTCAAGAAATGATGAAGGTATTTGGGAGGGGGAGGAAGGCAGAAATGAAGAGGCATTAACAGCTCAAAATATGAAAGCTGAGCATGCAGGATCTGAATGACCTCCTAAAGAAAACAGATGTGGGGGCTGAAACATACAGGGGGTTGCAATGAAAGAAATCTTGAGCATGCTAAGGCAAAGATACTTCAAAACGAGATTAGAGTGGAAGGAAATAGAAAGAAATCAGGTATCAAGGGCAAAATAAAGCCAAGGTCCCAATATGGGGAGACAAAGAGAAGCAAGAGAATTTAGGAATTGGCATTCACAGTTAGAGGGGATGGTGGATTCCAGAAATGTGGGCTCTCATAGAAGAGTCACTTCTACTGACAAAAATGAAAATCACATCTGCAGATATTGACAATTAAGAACTGGGCTGAATGTTTGTGGCTAGAGGGGGCTGTGGGCAGAGATGATGCTACCAAGGTAGATTAGGTAACTGTCTTCCATCTTCATTAGGGATTTTATATCCTATTGAGTGAGAGTGATATCCATCCCTCAAATGAGGCATAGTTGCCTAAATATAAAATGTAGTCTATGGAGTGAATTTGAACTCTGAGTGGAAGAGGGCTGGAGTTTGTAATATGCTCACTGAACAGAAAGGAGTGAAGGATGGTTTCACAGGGAAGGTGGTGTTTTGGAAGGATCTGGAAGGATGAGGATTGCTATGTGAAAGATGCCTATGAGCAAAGGCACTAATTGCACAAGAGCCCAAGGTATTTTAGTTCAGGTGAAAGTCTGGAGTGGCTGGATCTAGCAGTTTGGAGGTTGGAAGGGAAGTCAAACCCTGTGGTATTTAGGAAGCCTTGCTGAGGAATCTGAATTTTATTTTACAGGACAACTTTCTGCCTTCATACCACTGATGTGCATAATGCAACAATCCCAGCTCTTGATAGGCACCAGCCATACTAAGAAGTCATATGGGAATTGTGGAGTGATGGACTTAAATGAAAAGAGTGGTAGGAAGGGAGATGAATTACCCAGAAGACTGAAGTCAGGAAAATCAGTGTGGAAGTAATGAAGGTCGTCCAAGCAGAGATGCTGATGGCTTAAATTCACTATGATGTATAGAGGTAGAAATGGCTGGACTTTGTTTTTGCCTTTTTTGAACACCCATAATGAACCAGGAACTGTTATTGGGGCTACAAAAATTAAATCCCAAGACCTATCACCTATTGCTTCCAGTTTACCATGCAAGTAAAAGGTCACTCAAAATAGGGACATGACCTTAGCAATGGTGAAGTGCTAAGCAACTCAGGGAGACCTTGTCTCTAAATAAAACACAAAATAGGGCTGTGGATGTTGCTCAGTGGTCAGAGTAACCCTGAGTTCAATTCCCGATGCCAAAAAAAAAAAATAGGGACAGGATAGAGGCAATGGAGGGACCTTGAGAAACACCAAAAAGAGGTATTTAAGAAATAAGTAAGCACTATCAAGGTAGAAAAAAGGAAGAAGGGGCCAGGAGCAGATGGCAACGATGGGAAAACACGTGTAAAGGCAGAAAATGGCATGTGAAATAAGGGGAAGAGCAAAGGTCTAGGGCCAGAAATTGAACAGAGTGGGTCTATCCTTTGTCGGGCACTAGGTTATCAATTTCACCTGTGCTACTGCCTAAGATTCCTGAGATGTTCAAGCTGTGAACTGGCGAGACAGTGGCCAAAGATTGAGTGAAAACTGCCTTATCAAGAATTTGAGACTTTTTATGGAAAAATGATGTAATTCAGATTTGTGTTATGGAAAGATTATTCTGGCAGCAATGTGAAGGGTGGACAGAAGGGTCCCACTTGAGTCTGCTATTGAAAAGACACTGATAGTCATGGTAGGTGGCTGGCCAGGCTTCATATAGTGTATTTCACCCACTATGTAAAACATGTCAATTGGTGGCTTTTACTTATAGTTATCTTTCTTTTGTTATCATTTAAAGGTCATGAGTTCAAATGAGGAATTAATCTGCATGCCTATTTTAGAAACTGTTACTATTTAGGCTTTTGTTCTTGTGTTTTAGAAGGGGAAATTTTTATTTTGAAATCATGGTTTCAGAAGTTTAGTTCACTATTGGCCAACTCCATGGCTTTGGGCCCCTGGTAAGATGGAACATCATGGCAGAAGGGAGTGGCAGAGGATAGCTGTTTAGCTCATGGCAGCTGGGAAGCAGAGAGAGAGAGAGAACAAAGAGCCAAGAACAAGATATAATACCCAAGAGCACATCCCCAGTAACCTACTTCCTTACTTACACCCTACCCGCCTATGGTTACCACCCAGTAGTCCATTCAAATTATTAATCCATCAAATGGATTAATCCACAGATGAGCTTACAGTTCTTATGATCTAATCATATCACTTCTGAACTTTCCTGCATTGCCTAACACATGAACTTTCCAGGGGATACCTCATATCCAAACCATAACATTCCTCCTCTGTTCTCCTAAAGTTCATGTTCATTTCACAGTTCATCTCCAAAGGTTTTCCATAATCTGAACAGTTCCAGCATTGCCCAAAAGTCTAAGTCCATTGTATTCTCTAAGACTCAAGGCAAACTCTTAATTGTAAGATCCTGTTTTTAAAAAAAATCACATATATCCAATATATAATGGTACAGAGTAAACATTCCCATTCCAAACAGGAGAAACAGGAGCATAGAAAGAAGAGAGAGGACCAAAGCAAGACCAAAACCCAGCCAGGCAAACATTAGGTCATGTAGCTCCACATTTGGCATCTGAGGCATACAGCAGTGAGTTGTGAGCTCCAAAGGGCTTGCGTGGTCTCACCCCTTTGGCTTTGCTGGCTATCGCCCACATGGCCTCTTTCTTGGTCCAGCTTGCCTCACTTTCTGCAGCTTTCCTCCACAGATGTTCCGATCTCTTAATTCCCCAGTTCTCCATTTCAGCTTCATCTTTATTCTCACAGTTTCATGCTTCACCCTCTTACAGGCTAGAGGCATGAGGCTCTGACCCTGCCGTACCTTACCTGGTTTCCCAGTTCTTCCTTCAAAATCTCCCTGGAAGCCTCCAGGACGCCTTAACATCAAAATCCTCCGGCACCATATGGATGATGTCAAGGTCTGCTGCCAGCTTCAGCAGTAGCAGGGCCCTCTCCCGCCTTGAACCACAGCTGCAGTGGCCTGAGTATTTGGGTGGCTGAACATGATGAATCAAATCCTGGAAAAATAACTTCTAGGCAGCCCTGTGTGAGCAGAGTGCCCCCATGGTCTCTTAAAGGAGCTTTCGCTTTTAAACATTTGATCCCTCCATGGTCTTGCTGATTCCTCAAAAATCCAACTTCCCTCAAAGGTGTCTTTCCTATTGTTTCTGGGCAAAGTACTTATCGCAGGGTAAGAAATCACTTGGTAGTAATTTCTTCAGCAACCACACCTTCCTTGGTCCCAGTTTTGCAATTCCATTCCTGGCAAAAAAAAAAAAAGCAAACTTAAAAATCTCTCCTTTCTGTTCCTGATTATCACAGTAAACCTGGCTAAAAGCTGCCAGAAATACCCATGTCAATGCTTGAATGCTGTGCTATCTTAAAATTTTCTTTACCAGATTAATTAGTCTATCACCCTTAAATTTGGCTTCACACAAAGTCTCAGGACATGGGCAAAATGTAGACAGATTCTGTGTCAGAATGTAACATCAATGGCATCTAGTCCAATTCCCAATGGCATCTAGTCCAGTTCCCAATGGCATCTAGTTCTCATTCCTCTCTGAAACCTCAGAAGCACAGTCTTTACTCCACGTATTCCTGTAGGCATTCTGGTCTAAGCTCCCACCAGAATCACCTATTAAGCTCTACTTACAATATTCTAAGACTTCTCTATTCTGCATCTCCAAATTTTTCTAAACTACTCTCATGAAACATTTCCTAAGGTTTTTGAGCCACAAGAGCAAGTTAATCACAGCAATGACCCCACATCTTGGTACTAACTTCTGTGTTAGTCAGTTTTTCACCACTGTGGCCAAAATACCTGACAAGAATGGCTTAGAGAAGGAAAAGTTTATTTTGGGGTCATGATTTCAGAGGTTCAATCCATGGCCAACCTACTTCATTGCTCTGGACCTGAAGCGAGGCAGATCATCATGGCGGGAGGGCATGAAAGAGGAAAGCTGCTCAGCTCATGGTAACCAGGAAGCAGAAAACCCGTAGTAGGTATTTGAATGTTCCATTTACCTGAGAATCTTACAGATCCCTGGGAGAAACAGCAATGGCATATTGAAAACTTGTAGATAAGTAAGAACAAGATGCTTAGCCTAGTATTCTGACAAAATAGGGCAGGTAGGGAATAGACATATTGACCTCTCGGATAGCACCCCAAGAAGGAAAGCCTAAGAGTTTGACCTTGTATAGAAAGTCTTAAATGTTCAAGGAATTTTTTCCAAATCCCCCAAGAGTATAGTGGTTCATAAAATAATGGAGAGTCTCCTTGTCCATTATAGACACAACAAGAAATTGAGAGGATAAAAACACCATCTGAGGAACTGAGCAAGAGTTCCAACACTGATCTTTAAAAACCTGATGCCTTCTTACCTCTCCCTCCTTTGATTTATCTTCTTCTATTTTCATCTTAGTGAAACAGCTGCAGTTAGGTTGAAGGAGCCATACTCGGCCACCCCAAGGGAGAAAACAGAAAAGGACCCACAGAATTGGGAGGAATGACATTGACAGAAATGGGAGCAACTCTGGCTTCAAAGAGAAGTAAGAAGAGGTGCAGAACAAAGTTAAGCCACCAGGAGGTGGAGAGAGGATGAGCAAAAGTGGGTTACAGTAGAAGAACGAAACAACCAAGAACACCAGAACCACCTTGCTATCCCAAGGGAGAGAAAACATGTAAGGGAGAACGGTTTTCAGAATCCCTTAAGCAAAACTAGAGATGAGAAGAGTTTCTGATATTCATTTGCACCTATTTTTCTTGAGTATCTTCATAGGCTGGATAGTCAAGAGAGTTTGGGTTCATTTTAGTTACTGATTCTTTAATAGTTACGATTTTGGATCCTTTTTATATCAGAGGTTGGAGATTGGTTCACAGTTTTTTCTAGATACTTTGTCTGCAAAGAAGGTAGGAAGGTTCTCTTCAGATGTTTTGGACACATAGCTTCTGAGTTAAAAACACTTTCTCTTAGGAACGGTTGACGTTTTATTTTAAATTAAGTCAAAAATAATAAACTAGAAAAGAGAGTTTTAAAAAGTAGGCTAAATAGCCACTAAAGAACACTCTGGGGGCTGGGGTTGTGGCTCAGCGGTAGCGTGCTCGCCTAGCACACGT
The DNA here is from genome assembly GCA_028644305.1 of Xerus rutilus. Lineage (NCBI taxonomy): Eukaryota > Metazoa > Chordata > Mammalia > Rodentia > Sciuridae > Xerus > Xerus rutilus. Next base: position 27,903,117 of record CM053405.1, on the reverse strand, counting down.
GAGGCACTGGGTTCAATCCTCAGCACCACATAAAAATAAAATAAAGATATTCTGTCTGCCTACAACTAAAAAAATAAATAAATATTAAAAAAAAAAGAACACTCTGAACTTCCAGATGTACAATTGTAAGAGAATTTAAGAAATGAGCACCTAATTATAAATGGGCTTTTCTAAGGAGATACAGTCTGAAGAGACAGAGGCAGGCCCTGTATGCAAACCATCCCCGTCCTGTGTCCACACAGAATTTGTTTATCTCCAGCTCTGTGCATCAAAATGTTCTGCCATGTCTTTTCTTGTCACAGAGCCACTAGGCTTTTGTGAGTCCTGGAGGTTCTTTCTTTCGTTTCTCCCACAGGTAGCCGATTGGAGCTTCTCTGACCCTTCAAAGGTGGGCTTGTTCACCATTGTCAGAGCATTCTCTTTACTTCTAGGAATGATAGAGCAACAGGCTGGAATTAATGGAGTTTTGTTTAGAAATTTGTCAAGACTTCCCAAACCTTATGTGAAGTGCAATGCCTTACCAAAGAGGTTTTGCTGCTCTCTTTGCTTCAAAATATTATTTTTTTTCAATGTAGATTTGTGACATCTTTTCATATATAGCCTATGGGAAGGTGAAAGACCAGGGATGAATTAGGAAAAAAAAATTTCTCTCTTGTTCCTTAGATCATCTACTTTCTGTACTTTTTGACATTAACAGTCTATCAGAACACAATGCTAAATGCATAGGAGAGCTGTATAAAGTACAAGGAGCTATCAGCCAGCAGGATAATATCTGGAAGGAAAGCTTTTTGCATTTCTCCTTGTCTTCCTTTCTTGGAGAACATGGAAAGATCATTCCACATCACTTTTAAAACTGTGGGCCAACCCGAATTCTTTAACAAGACACCTAAAGCACAAGAAATAAAAGCAAGAATCAATAAATGGGATGGACTTAAACTAAAAAGCTTCTTCTCAGTAAGAGAAACTATCAGTGAGGTGAACAGAGAGC
>CM053405.1:27857784-27901335 GCA_028644305.1 Xerus rutilus | reverse complement strand
GAATGGATAAAGAAACTGTGGTACATATACACAATGGAATATTATTCAGCAATAAAAGAGAATAAAATTATGGCATTTGCAGGCAAATGGATGGAATTGGAAAGCATTATGCTAAGTGAAGTAAGCCAATCCCAAAAAACCAAATGCTGAATGTTCTCTCTGATTAGTGGATGCTGATACATACGGGGGGTGGGAACGGGAAACATAAGAGAAATGGAGGAACTCTGGACACGGCATGGGGGAGGTGGGGAGTGGGAAAAGCGAATGAGTATAGTAAAGATGGTTGATTGAGATCGTCATCACTACCCTTGGTGCATGTATGAAGACACAATTGGTGTGACTTTATCTGGTTTGCAACCAGGGAAATGGAAAAACTTAGCTCTATATATGTACTATGACTTGAAATGCAATTAAATAAACTAATAAAAAATTTAAAAATAAATAAATACAGTTAGATAAAAAAATTACAAAATATTGTAAACATATTTTTCCTGCTTATACTTCTATTCCACCTTTCCACATAGTTTTATCCTGATTAATATATTTTTGTGCTTGAAAGATTTATTAATCACAAATCATTCTTCTCTGCAGTTTATAAGTATGTATGTGTGTTTATTAAGTCTCTGAGTTTTGATAATGTGTATAGGATTAAGACCATTGCGGCTATTTTAGTAAACAATCAACAAAAAATATATTAACAATTTTGAGAATACCTATTAAAACATAGAAATATGTTGAATTGTATATCTTACATTTTAAAAATGCTTAATTTAGCCCAGAGATGGTGGTGTATATTTGTAGTATAGCCATCTAGGAGGCTGAGACAGGAGAATTGCTTGAGCCCCAAATTAGGGGCCAGCTTGGGCACCATAGCAAAATCCTATCTCTTTAAAAATATTGTTTTATTCATACATAAATGAGTATTTGTTGCTAGAATGAAACAGTGTTCAGCCTGAGTTTTAGGTTTTTGTTTGTTTATGTGCATATGAGATTTAAGAATAATATTTCTTACATCATGTAGATGGGAAAGGAAAGGTCATTTTGGTGGAGTATCAGGGATTGAACTCAGGAGCACTTGACACTTAGCCCCAGCCTCAGAGCTATTTTGTATTTTAGAGACAGAGTCTCACTGAATTTCTTAGCACCTCACTTTTGCTGAGGCTGGCTTTGAACTTGCAATCCTCTTGCCTCAGCCTCTCAAGCTACCGGGATTACAGGCGTGCACCACCGCACCTGGTGAAAAGTTGTATTTTTGATAAAAGTATTTTTATTTCCTCAGTATACCTCTAAAATCATATAGTGGTCTATATCAACAATTATTATTATTGATCTGAAAGTTCCTTCAGGTTTACTGAAAGCCAATAATTAAAAGCCACATAAAGAGCAAGATTAAACATTGTTTAATCACTGGGGTCATTTACTTTCTTAGCTTCTGAAAAGTGTGTCTTACGTGCTTTTAAGCATCAACAATTACTGAGGATGCCCACTACTTTTTCAGTTATGGTCATTTTATTTAACTTGGTAGGATCAGACAGATTTGGAAAAGTTAAAATATTACAAATGCTCCCCCCCCAAGGGGTTGAATCCCCAGCACTACAAAAAATATTAAAATGTTACACATTCTGATGTATGTTTACCAATGCAAAGTCAACTACACTTATCTTGGTGTACTTTAAATATATTTATATAAAAAGCTTTAAAAAAAAAAAAACTGTGGGCCAAGATTACAGCAGCTTTGAAAGGCTTCATTTTGTACTTCAGCTATCTGTCCTTGGATTCTCCTTTTCCTTTAGTCCTCAAGATTTCGTGGCAACTTCAGGACATTTCAGCACAGTTCATTATGGGTCACTAGGTCCACTCAAGGTAGGCTGGTGTAAAGCACACATCCTGTAGTTGCCCCAAGAGATCAAAGATTTAGACCAGATCTCAGATGAACATGGACCACAAGGCCATGACAACATCTCCAAAGCTTGCATCTCAGCTGGGCTTTGGGCCATGTGTAGGCTCCGACCTGCTGCTATATAGCTTTCTTGGATTTTTTCATCTGACCAAAATGTAGGCATATATTGAAAATTAATGTGAGTACTTCATCACCATTAAACTAACACCTGCAGAGCTTTGGAATGAAAAGGAAAAAATATACACTCCAGAAGAAAAAGTCTCATTCTGCCCCTTCTCAAGTGTATCATCTTAAGCAGGTTATACCAAGGAAGAAACCTATATGCCATAAGGAAGGCATGAGGTAAGTCCAGTAAAGCACCTTTGTGGGGGTGCTCATTTACTTTAAGTATTGTTGAAATCATTGTGTACCACAAGCCTTACAATGTCTAGTAGTAAATGCAAATAGGCTTCTAAGGAACATGTTTATCTAAGCTGATTTCTATTCTCTTCCTTCAAGATTTCTATTCTCTACCCTTTTCCATCCTGTGCTCATTATTGTCAATTAGACACAGTTTTCACCAACATATTTTTAGCCAGCAGTTCCTCCCTTGAATACTTAGTCCTTGCAAATTCCCAAACAGCTCTAAGCCAGACCCTCAGTATAGACAACTGTCCTAAGAGAGAGTAAATAACCAGCCTACTTCTAGATTTCCCCAAGGATGCTCGGGAAAAATTGTATTTACAATTTTAAATTTTTATAAGAAAAAAATAATATAACTAACATACCAAATACACAATCTCATAGATATGATCGATCAGAAAGAGGCTGAAGTAAGCTGGGTGCAGTGGTGCATGCCTGTAATCCAGCACTTTGAGAGGCTGAGACTGGAGAATCACGAGTTCGAAGGTAGTCTCAACAACAGCGAGGTGCTAAGCAACTCAGTGAGACCCGGTCTCTAAAAAAAACTCAAAATAGGGCTGGGGATGTGGATCAGTGGTCAAGTACCCCTGAGTTCAATCCCCAGTACCAAAAAAAAGGCTGAAGTAAAAATCAGAAAGCAATAATGACTGTGTGTGTGAAATGTATAATTATGACAGAAAATCCAGGTAGGGTCCTCATAATATATGAGTCTCTGCAATAACAGAATAAATAAGACAGCTGTCTAAAGATTCCAAGGTAACATAACAAAAATATCATTATTACTGATACTGTTGTTGTGAGGTTTCAGAGACAGGAGTGAGGAACTGATTTGAGACTATGTAAAAATGTCTGAAAGATCAAAGAAATGCACTAGTGTGAACAAATGTTAATTGTTTTTGTTTCTGTTGGGTTTTCCTCTGGGAAAAGATCCTGGGGAAAGTTTCCTAATCTTTTGCATAGTGAAAGGACTTCTCCTAAATATCTGCATTTGGAGAGATGCACTCTCCAGAGGTAATAGGAAATGTGAATCTAACCAGTATCATATTAAAATCATTCATTATAGCCTGCAAATATTCAACCCAGCTGGAATTAATCTAACCATAAAATTATTATTTCTAAATCAAATACTCTTCTGAAATCCAAATATGTAAAGTCTAATTTGTTTTCCTTCATTCCCTAATTTTTAAGTTCTGTCCCAAAAATTAGCAAATTTCCTGGACTCATTTTCTCTTTATTTCTTAATATTTTTTTAGTTGTAGATGGACACAATATCTTTATTTTATTTATTTTTATGTGGTGCTGAGGATTGAACCCAGTGCCTCACACATGCAAGGCAAGTGCTTTACCACTGAGCCACAATCCCAGCCCTCATTTTCTCTTTTTAAATCCCCAAAGCAACTTACTTCTTTACTGGTTCTGGTTGCGGGATTGGTAGATTAGACTAACATTTACTGCATTTACTGGATTCTTCCCATCAACTCACAAACTGGCTACTTGACAATGTTTAAAGGGCCAGTTACTACTAGTTGGAAAATTATTGCCTTGGTAAACTTACTAAGTGATTCCCTGGTGGATTGAAGGAGTTACAACAAGCTTCTAAAACAGCATAATTTTCAATCTGGGAATAGTTTGTGTGTTGGGAGACTGTCAAAGCATGGATTTGTAACAAAATAACTGACTAAAACCAGAATATGGCATATGGAGCAAATGCAAAGTGCTGGAGTCAAAATATAAGAGGAAAGATGTATTGACCAGACCTGCAAATAGGATGTCCATATAGCTTTAGCTTTCAGACCGTCTGCTAGTGAATAACTGAAGATAATGATCCATTACTCCCATAAGGCATCATATGCTTGCCTGTTCTGACATTCAGCATTGTTACTTGGAAGGTTGGTATTACTGTTTTGTTAAAAATGCAAGTTTGAATATTCATTTTACTTCTTTGATTCTTACCAACATCTCTAGCAGGTTTGTAAGTTGTACTTCTGTTTTTAGGCTAGGTCTCCCAATAAAGTCTCTATTTTGATTTAAATAGAAAGTACATGAATTTACTTCCTAAAACTGGATACCTGGTATGAAATGCAAGGCTTGTAAATATTAAACATGACATAGAAATATAAAGTGATGTTTTAAAATACATGTCCCAGAACTTAGAAATGCAAAGGAATGTTGTCTGTCTTCAGCACATTCTCCTTGGGAGGTCATATACTTACTGTGCTGTTTTTCCTCTAAACATTTGGAACTCCTCTTGTGGAATAGCCTTCAGAGCCTGCAGAGCATTTTTCTGAGAGTGTTGCTCTGTGCCAAGTCTTCATCCTCTGGGGTGGGGGTGAGGGGCCAGTAGAAGAGAGGGAATTTAATGATTTCTGGAAAGAGCCAAAAGTTATCCAGAGGTCAACTGGTAAAATAGTGTGAGTATAGCCATTTGGGGTTAAAAAAAAGAAGAAGAAAGAAAAGGAAAGATATTAAAATGCTATTCATAAAGTGTGCAACCTAGCTCTGTCATTTGTCCTGTGAACTGACTCCATAAAGGCAGCTTTGGCCCATGACTGGCATTCTTTGAATAAATATATAAAATCTTCCAAAGAGGGTACTTTTGATATTGCAATTCAAATGCTCCTTTTCTTATATAACATGCAAAATGCTTGGTTCACAGATCAGCATGGTCATACATAGGCAAGAGCGATCATTTACCAAGGATTTGGAATCAAGATAAAGGCTGTTAGGTAAACAGGCTTTCTTGGAATCACTGAGGAATGAAAATGACTTTGCTGTGAATGCCTTCCTTGTTCTCCCCCACTGGAAACTCAGTTAGGATTCAACCATTGTCTATGCATCTACCGTATACATACTAATATAAGGCAAGACCAAATATGAGACACTGCTACTTTCTAAACAAACGCTCCGCTTCCCTCACCAAAAAGTATAAGGATATAACATGACATCATCAACCACTACTTGCAACTATTTAATTGATTAACTTATTTTCATGTATATTTTAATCATCTTATATATACTTTTTAAGTTCTACATCAATTTAAGTAAATGTATTATTTTATATTTCATATACAGGTATATTACTATAGATACCTTTTTTCCTATCATGATCAGTATATTCCAAGCCACAGCATATCATTAGGAAAGTTGTTTTCTCTCATTCCTCCTGCTGTTACACATTCTCTGAGCCCACTCTGCAACCACTTACAGTAATACTTTTAAAAAAATGAGACTTAAAAGGCTTGTTCACATTAACACCCATCCTTGAAAATGTGAGGCCATTCACCCAAGTGAAAGAATAATTAAATATTTATTAAAGATCATCAGTTCTACTTACAAACAGAATCAAGCACTGATTGAAGATGTTTCAGGATGATGCATCTCCCCTGAAGAGGATACTGTAATTAAAATAAAATAGCGGAGAAAACATCCTACTGTAAGAGGCTGTAAAAATAAAATGATTTCCTCTCTTCAAGGAGTGATTTTTGGGGGAAATGTTGCCTGGCAGTTAAGCGTACACAAAGTTCATGATTTTCTCTGTCACCCTATGCACACCGAACATCCTTCTGTTTTCATTTCCACTGAATGAGTTAAAATTGTTTTCCAGCATAAATCAGAGTTCACAGGAAGAAATCTGATAAAGAGACTGTGTAAGAGAGAGAGAACAGAATATGTTTGATTTTCTTTTGGCATACAGTAAGGAAAAACAAAACACAATTGTTTGCCCCTAGAGATGGGAATATATGCACTGGATTATAAACCAAGTACCAAAAAGCTCTGCATTTTTGTGTGTGAAAAATAATGGAGAATAGTTGAAGGGGAGAGGGATCAGGAAAGGAAGCAGAAAGGCAGGAATCCATTTAGGAAAATCATACTGCTACTCATACCAGGCTTTACCAAGACTTTGGCTTTAGGTTTTCCCAAAATTTTTGGCTTTGGGGTTCTTGCAAATTATTCTGTTTTGATGTTAATCCCCGTATAAACTCTCACTATATTTAACATTGTGGCTGAATCTAATGTTCTGATCCTGAGCTCCCAGAGTTCATATGGGCTTGGTGGCTGTTCTCATGTGTTCAAAATTGTTCACAGTATTGGGTCCTTCAGAGACAGCAGCATTCCATCAACACAGCAGGCTTCCTGCTGTTGACAGAAGCTTCATGGCCTCTACATTTAAGTTTGGATACAAAGGAATAATGGCATTTTTCTGGGGGATAAGTGAGTCACTGGTTTTAAATTTCTCTTTCTCCTCTACTTTGCAGGAATGATGATATTACCAAAGCCCGATGCCCTGACTTAGTAGACTGAATTAGTCGGAGTTTTTCAAAGAAACAGAACCAACATAAAAAGAGATTTAATACAAGGTGTTGGCACAAAATCACCCAGGCTAAGATGTACCACAGTCTGCTATCTGCAACTAGATACCAGGGAAGCAGGTGGTGAAGTTTGAAGGTTTGAAAGCTGCAGAGCCAATGGAGTAGATACCAGTCCAAGTCTAAAGTCATGAGAACCAGGATTGCTGAGGGCAAGAAGATTGATGTCCCAGCTACACAGTTAGGCAGTGAACAAATCAACCTTTCCATCTTCTTGTTCTGTTCAGGCCTCAGTGGACTGGATGGTGTCCACCCACATTGGAGAAGATCATCCGCTTTACTCAGTCCACCAATTCAAATGCTCATCTCTCCTGGAAACACCCTCACAGGCATATCCAGAAATAATGGTTAGCCATCTATTTGGATATCCATGGCCTACTCAAGTTGAACATAAAATCAAACATCATATATGCCCTGATTTGTGTGTGTGTGTGTGTGTGTGTGTCTTTTCCTAAGTACTTTTTTCTCATAATTTTGGAAAAGAGTCTACATGACTTCAAAAAAGAATTATGTCCTTTAAAAAGAACTAATGTTGATAAATAGCTCTATTTTCTGTAACTTTATTCCTTTCATAGTGTTTCATTGGCCAGAAATATGGACAATCACACGGATATCAACATGTCATAAATAAACATTTGTTTTAGTCCCCAAAAATGACTATGTATGTATCATTTTGTATGCTTCATCTTGAACTCAAGGAGGCGATGCATGGTAGTGAGCAAAGCTGGGTGAAGAACCAGTTGAGCTGTGGACTCATTTCACCTCTCTTATCTCAACTGAGAGCAAGTCCCATAATCTCACGTCATCACATGGTGCATTCATGAAATAAGCTTACTCATTCACCTTTTGAAAGCTATCAGGTTCCCACATGCTGCATTTCCATGTAATAGTGGTTGCTGATTGCTCAGCACTTGCTCTGAACCAGACACTATGTGGTCATGAATACAGGTCAGCTCTTTTAATTGAGTCATTCAACCTGAAAGGTGATGGCTATTATTTACAGGTAAAGAAACTAATACTCAAGTAGTAGAACAAGTAACTAGGAAGACAACTTTTCTTTGACTGGATTCTAATGGGTTAATTAATTTCTAAAGAAGTGAGACAAAGATTTCAGAACACCAAGGGACAGAGATCAGGCAGAAAGGCTTTTTAACATACCTGTTATTTCTTTTCTTTGCATTGCCTTCCTTAGTCCTCAGGGGATAGGACTGAAATGTTAAAACTCTTCAGGACCCATTATCAACCTTAGTCCCTAGAAAGCCCCTCTTGTTATTTTTATATTTTTCCCTTTCTCCTCTGCTTGGCTTCCTTCCTTCTTTTTTTGGTTTTTGTTGTTGTTGTTTGTCTGTTTTAAATACCAAGGATTGAACTCAGGGGCGCTTAACCACTGAGCCACATCTCCAGCCCCTTTTATTATTTATTTTGAGAAGGGGTCTTACTAAGTTGCCTAAAGCCTCACTAAGTTGCTGAGGCTGGCCTTGAACTTGTGATCCTCCTGCTTCAGCCTGCTAAGTCACTGAGATGGCAAGTGTGGGCCACCATGCCCAGCTTCCCTCCTCTTTTGTGCACTCACCATAGGGTAATCTGTCTTCACGATAAGTCTTTTCTGTTTATTTAGACATGTGTACAAATGAATTACCATCAGAATATGTGCACATAAATTTTAAGTTGAAAGTATTATAGGTCACAGTATACTGAATTTTGTAGCTTGGCCACATGGTAGCTGGTGGAGTGTGGATTATGTCCCCTTGATCGTGGGACTGACTGGGAGCTGTGATTCACTTCTGCTGCTCAGCATCTGAAGAGGATCAGGCCACATATCACTAGCCTGAGAAAAGAGTAAAATTTAAAATTCAAAATGTGGTTTCTACTGAATGTGTATCACTTTGGGACCATTATAAAGCTGAAAAAATCCTAAGTTGGATTGTTAATCACATGTTAGGGACCATCAGTCCCCTTGAAAAATAATGTTATTTTTTCGAGTTTTGAATATCATCCTTTTTTCTTTTGTCTACTCAATGCTAAATTCTGAGATCCATGCACATTGCTATGTGAAATCTTGTTTTCTATACGTGATGTTTCCAGAGAATTTCCTCTTACTACGTCACACCTTTGCCTTATCAGCAGACATTTTAGTTGCCTCCAAATTCCTGCTGCCACAAACCACCTGGCAAATCATCCTCTGATGTGCCTTTGTACCCACTGAGAACATCACTAGTGATTATTATTTCTGACTTTCTAATTTCACAACTTTCTATGTACTAAATGGCATATCATTTTCATTTTACTTTGCATTTGTTTGATTGCCAATAAGGTAGAGCATTCTTCAATTATTAGTCATTTTGGTTTTCTTCCTGCGATTTTTCTATTCATAACTTTGTCCATTTTTTTTCTTACTGGGTTTCCTAACTTTGTTGGTTTTTATAATTATGGCTTTCCAATTCTTTTATTATCTTTGGGGGGGAGTCATTCTCTCCATATTTCCTGCTCTAAATTTCATTTTCAATATTAACAACTGGATTACAAAATTTCCTTCATATATTTTAAAACTTCTTATTTGTGTGTTTTAGTTGTCGTCAAAATCTCCTTCCAGTCTGCTATTTCTGTTGGTTTTATCAATAAAAACTTTTTAAATATTTTTTAATTTGTAATAGGTTCTAAAATCAGATATATCTTCCTTTTGTATTTTGCTTATACTCTTTGAGAATATTTTTCCACATAAATTTTAGAATCAGTTTTTGATGTTAAAAAATCCTGTTTGGACTTTGATTCTCATTACAATGAATTTAGAGATTAATCGAGAAAAAAAATGAATTCTATATGAAGTTAAAGCAAGTTGTTCACATGGCATTTAAGGTTCCATTTGTTTAGTTTTTCTGATGTGTGCTTTAATAGATCTACATTTTTTTTCCACAAAAATCTTGTATTTTTTTGTTTCATTGATGTATATACTTTATGGTTTTCGTTGCTACTAGGAATGGTATTTTGTATTGTGTTTATATTCAGTTATTGCTTGTTTATAGGAACACTGTTGTTTTGTCTATTGTTTTTATAGCCAATAAACTTGGATTCCTTTGTTAATTCTAATCATTTGTTGATTTTCTCAAGTTTCTTATACATTTGGTCATGGTATTGTAACTGCAAACCCTAGCAATTTGCTCTCCTTCCTTCCTCGTCTTAGTGCATGGAGCAAGATTTCCTGTGCTTTTTTGAAGAGTGCTCGTAACTTTAAAATAAATCACATCTAAAGATTTAAAGTTTAACTTGATGATTAGATTAGATCATTTCTACCAACGAGGATTTTCACCTTCATGTTCACAAATAAAACTAGTCTACAGATAATTTTGTCGTTTTATACTGGATTTAGAATCAAGATCACAGAAGCCTCACAAAATGTTTTTAAAATTTAATTTAGTTTTATTTTTTCCTATTTGTGCAATGACTTGTGTGAGACAGGGAGAATCACTGCAAAATGACCACTCCCTCAGATTCACCTGAAGGAAAAATGGCAGCTGTTTGTCAGGCCCAAAGCATGGACTCCTCTCTATTCCACACTCATAGTCTATTTCTTTCTTTTTTTTTATTTTTATTTTTTAAAATTTATTTATTTATTTTGGTACTGGGGATTGAACTCAGGGGCACTCGACCACTGAGCCATGTCCCCAGCCCTATTTTGTGTTTTATGTAGAGACAGGGTCTCGCTGAGTTGCTTAGCGCCTCCTTGCGCGCCACCGCCATATTCTATTTCTGCGCAGATACCATCAGCTCCACCTTTACAACACATGTCAAATCCAGCCAAACCTCTCTCTCCACCACCACTTCCACCCTCATCCCAGCCACCATCACGTCTGAAAGATGGCACAACCCCCCACCTGGATTTCTTCTCTTCTTTTTTACCTCCTCAGAGCTCATTCTCAAGAGTAACCAGCATCAATTTAAAGCCTAAGTCAGATTACATGACTTGTATTGCCCCCTGTTCTCTCATTGGTGAGGGTGACAACATGGTGAATGGTGCTCACAGCAAGGGGAAGGGTTCACAGGAGGCCACCAAGGCCGTACCCTGTCGCACTTGGGCACAGGTGAGACATCAGGCTCTGTAGAAGGCAGGATTTGTAGCATGGAGAGGGCACATTGCTCTCACAGGAGGAAGTGAAAGCTCTTTGAGTAATTTCAAGGGCGTCAGTGAATTGAAACCCACTTCTCAGGAACAAGCAGGAGCTGCACCTGATCTATTTCATAAGACGGCTGTTTGTTTAGGGGACCTTGACTTGGGAAGCAGAATGGGGAAGAGGGTTTGTGAAGAGGCCCTTTCAGGCCCTCCTACCTTCCTCCACACATTGAGGTAGCACGCACAGGGCTGGTCCTTAATGTGAGGCGTAACACCTAACTCCTTGGTTAAAACTTTCCAGTGGCAACCGTGAGGCTCTTCCTGGTCTGACAGCGGGTTACATCTCTGGGCTGATGTCCTAGACTCTCCTCCACCCTCTGCCTCTGCCAAATACTCCACTGCAGGCACACCGGCCGGCTTCCTCTGACACAAGCACATCAACATGTGTTCACCCCTGTCCCCAGGCTCCGCCTTTTTCCTCTACCTTGAGCCTCTTCTCCCAAATATCTCCATAGCTAATTTTCTCACTTTCCTCAGATCTCTGCTCACTCCCTTAATATTCAAGAAATGACATTATCTTGCACATGTTCAAATTTTACATATGTGGTATCTTTCTTCATATGTATATTGATTTTCTTCTTCATGACTCTATTTATGAAATTCATCTCCATTGCTACATTTAGTTCTGTTTCATTCCTTATGTATATTGTCTTCTTTTCCATTCTGTGGATAAAGCAACATTTATTTATTTCATCTCCTGTGTATGGACATTTAAATTGTTTCCAAGTTTTATTTTTTATTTTTTCCATCACAAACAATACTTCAAAGAATAGAAAAACCTCGTCAGGTTTGCTTGTGATATTTTTCTCTGGAGTATCTTCGAAAATGTACTATTGCTGGTCAAAGGGTTATGGAGACTTTCCAGGAGTTGGCCTCTAGAAGTGGTGCCCAGAGAATCATGCAGTTTTCCCCCTGCACAGAAACTACCAGAAGAGCCTAGAGACTCTGAGACTTGAAAAAGATACTGACATAAGTAAGTGCTAACAGTTGTCTCCATGGTTCACGGGAGGAACTTCTACTGTCTAAGAGTCGTTTCTGGATACCACCACCACCCTCTGCGAAGCATCTGTTGCCACAGTGGGAACTGTGGCAAGAGTCTGTCCTGACAAGGAGCAGCTGTGCCAGACTCTGGGGAGTCTGAACTCTTGGAAGAGGGCTTTCTCTCTCAGCCTTATATGAGTCACTCTTTACCTACAGGGAAGAATAGAGAGGATTGGTTCTTGTCAACAGCCCTCACTGAGTTAAGAGAACAATAATTCCCATGGGAATCCCTGGTAAGGATTAGATACTTAGAAACGATGGAAAAAAACTCAAAACAGCTCCAGAGTTCCTGACTTAGAGCCCAGCTCTTAGAGTGCTGGCAGAGAGTGTGGCCCAGGGAATGGTGGCCTCCTTGACACACGCATCTATTCACTCCCCCTACCCTCCACCCCGTGTCCTTTTGAATCTTCCCTCTCATCCTTTCTCTTTTCTTTTCACTTTCTCAATACCCTGCATATATGTCAGATTTAGCAATAGCATTTCTTGTACCCACCCTGTCTCTCTGGTGCTCATGTTCTGAAACCAAAGGAAGAGAGAGGAAATGATTAATACTTCCAGAAACCATGAGAGTTCTGAAGAAATCCAGGCATGTTGAGCAGCCCCCGTCCTGCTCTACGCCCAGTGTTCTTGGGGTGGACCTCCTGGGTGCCTTGTGGAAGTGATGTTTCCCTTCTAAGATGTTATCAAGGAGACCTCTGGATCACTAGGACTTTGTAGGAACCCAGGAAAATAGCAATATTGGTCTAGTTTTGATCCTCTAAACAGAGGTTGGCTAAACATTTCTTACTGTACATCGTGGTGCATGCACCCACATGTCCTCACAGAGGCCAAAGGCAACACGAAATAAGAAATAAAACATCCAATTGAAAGCCAGGAGATGAACCTTGGACCCAGTTCTGCCTCTATCTAGTTGATGACCTTGGGCCAGCTAGGATTTAGTTATTTAATTTATAGAATGAGGGTTTGCGAGTAGATGATCCATACACTCAAAATTCTTTGAGCATCTACTTTTAGCAACTACTAGACACACTGTGAGACAGATATGAGTCCTAAAAATTTTTGATGTTGGAAGGCATTACTAACTATTTCTGTGTCTGAGGTCACTTGAGTGGTTGTAATCATTTGAGATCCTTAGCGATTTTATAGCTTCGATGTTACTCAGGTTGCGTGATTTCTTAGCCCTACACTAATTCCTGAGCAGATTGGAGGATCTCTGCTGTTTTCTCCTCTGTGCAATTACCACATAGTTGTGGGATGGGACGTGCTCTGAGCCTTGTTGCTTGATGTCCCTCCTGGCTGTCTTCCCAGGCACGTACCTTTTGGGGACAGTCTTGGAGATAGGTCTGTCTTATAACCACTCTGGTCCCTAGTCTGACTCAGGGAATGTGTCCCAGGCCTGCCATTCTGTACCTATTAGGAGGACATGATCTACTTCTAAGCTTAGCAGCAAGAAGCATTGTTTCAATTAGATATTTCCCTCTAAACAGTTCACTCCCAACGGGCATTTTCCATGAAATTGGAAGGAACATTCCTTTAAAGAGGCCAACAAAGGCACTCATCTCTCATTAACCACTGTGAGAAAATTTGCATCTCTCTTTTTTTTTTAACCACTGAGTTACATTCCCCACATCCCAAGTCCTTTTTATTTTTTATTTTATGACAGGTTCTCATTAAGTTGTAAGGCTAACCTTGAACTTGCAATCCTTTGCCTCAGCCTCCCGAGTCTTTGAGCTTACAGGCATGCCCCATCATGCCTGGTGAGAATTCGCCTCCTGAATATGGCAGCACTAATTTTCTTGCCAAAACACCAAATTTCTCACGTCATTCCCTTATCTAAAAAACACTGTCAACCCGTATTTGCCTGTAGAATTCAATTTTGTTTACTTACCTCCTTTTTCTTTTTAAAGGAAAATTCAATTCCCTTCCCTTTTTATTTTCTTATTTTCCATTGTTCTATTCTGCACATACTTTTCTCCATTCTTAAATAAACTACCTCTAGGGCAGAGGAGAGGAGAAAATTTAATTGGCTACCTACTAGTGCTGAGCACCATCCTAGCTATTTTCACGTTTGTAATCTGATTTTATAACCAAAGAAATTAAGACTCAGAGAGATTATACATATTGTCCAACTCATAAATGAGAAAGCTGGAGTTGCTCCTGGTGTCTTCTGGACCTCAAGTCCTTCATTGTCCTGCTTTAACATGCTTCTATAGTCTAGGAATCCCCACGCCCCAGTCCGCCAACTAGCAGGGCTGTTCTTGGAGTCATTCCTGGGGAACAACGCTGCACCTGCTCCTGCAGCCCTCCTGTCACCTCAGTAAGGACCTACATCCCATATTAAACTTATTTCTGCTTATGCAACTTGAGTCACTTCCGAAGCCTGATACAGGACAATATTTTTATACATATAAACACTGATATCCAATAATCTTAAAGCTTCAATTTCTTGCAGCTATGCCTCTTTACCTTGAAGAGAACATGAGAAAATTGAAGCTCAGCAAGATAGAGAAAATTATTCCACCTCGCATGGGTAATCTGTGACAAAGTTCAAACTATATCTTTGTCCAGAAAAAAAGAGGCCGAAATATCAGACTGTAAGAAGTGTTTGGGGCGTTTAGAAGCTTTTAACCAAGATCCAAATGCTGACCAACACTCACTTGCTCTATCTTCTCTGAGCCTCAGTTTTTTCATTTGTAAAACGGGAATGAGAGTAACCCTTTGTGGAATATTAGATTATATATGTAAAATGACTAGTACATCATCTACCTCTTAATATGTGCTCCATAAATGGTAGTTAGGTATATTATTCCTTATTTTCCAAAATCAGCAAGGTCAAATTCCTCCCCTTTGGGGTCCAATAGGAAAATGGTCAATTAAAAACCTTCATCCTTTAGCTTTCACTGTCCAACTCTAAGAAATTCAACAAGCACTATGTAAGCGAATCAACTGCCCCATGGACTGAGACTGAAGAGTACCATATCTAAACCAAACAATTTACTTATTTTTGTACACAGCAAAAAGTAGAAGAATTTCAAATCAAATAAGAAATCTTAAGTTTTCATCACAGCATATAATGCCAGTTCAGGAAGGTATAAAAAATTTTTTTCTTATTTTTGCTAAAAAAAAATGTTCAACCTATTCTAATTCATTCTTCCTCTTTTTCTTGTATGAGGGAAGTCAGGGTAATAAAAATTTGTTTTGCAAACATAAGTGGATTAGTTTTTTTGTTTGTTTTTTGTTTTTAATTTCTAGTTACTGTCGAGTGGAATTCAAAAGACATTGGAAAATTTCTAAAAATTTATAATCACATTAATGTGTGTGTGTGTGTGTGTGTGTGTGTGTGTGTGTGTGTGTACGTGATACTGAGGATAGCACCCGGGATGAGGTATAGCTCAGAGGTAAACCCTAGGTTCAAGACCCTGGGTTCAATTCCCAGCACTGAAAAAAAAATCACATTAATACCTTCTTATAATATCTCAATTTAACTAGGGTTAGAGCTTTCTTGAATATCAAAGATTCTAAGTCATATGGCGCTCCAGATGTTTTTAATACATGGACGTGCACAATGCTATAGTGCTCTCCCTGCCCATTAACTGACAGGAACCACCCAGACGATGGTTCTTATTCATGAAGGTATCCATGCGAAGGACAGAGCTTCCCAGAGAGGCATCTCTCTAGAAGGTAGCTGGTTGCTGTACACAAGTTACCAATGTAGGGAATGTGTGGACATGCAAAGAATCTGAGCCCAAACTCAGATGTTTGTCAGGAATACTATCAGCAAAAACAGACTGCATCCAAGGTAGTCACCAAAGCACATTTAAAAAGGAGCAATTTGTAAAGTGTGGACTCAAATATAGAGTCAGAAGGGATGGAGAGTCACCAAGGCACTGACAACAGTGAGGAGCCTTTGCCACTCCTGGGCGGGAAGGGTTGCGAAGAGAAATTAGAGGTAAGCTAGTAGAACTGTCATGAGGGAGAGGAGCCCATGACTGAGAGTTTGACCATCAGTAGGGGAACAGGGTACCTCAGCCCAGCAGAGAGGGGGGGCCTGGCATCTCACTCTCCAACCCTTTGATCTCTAACTAGCGCCTGCCATTGGCTGAACCCAATAGAAGCCCATTGATACAGTCCACACCTGAGGCAGAGCAAAGAAAAGCAGAAATGGGTATGGAGGGGCAAATGGAGAACAACCTGCATGGCCACTCTAGAAGTACAGAGAGTGGCACAGAAACAGGGGTTTTCTTTGTGTTGCCTTAGTTTGTCCTGTGTTGCAATGGGGGCAATACTCATTCACGCTTACCAATGGGAAAAAATATTTACTACATTTTTATATAGGATCAGATTAGAAATAGCAATTGACAGGTTAAGTTCAATTTTATGAAGCAACTGGATTCTCTTATCCTACAGAGAATATTTCACACTCTGAAGCCATTAGAAAAATCCCCAAGAATCTGTATTTCAGTCTTCTTTATATGTGGGAGTTTTGGGGGGCCCAGTGAGAGACACTTCTGTTCCTTGTTCAACATAGACATAGGAGTTGGACTGGTGGAGATAAATATATATATTTATAATATATGTATAAACCCATTATATATAACCTTTAGTATTGATAAAGTTGATATTAGAAAGCAAGATTTATTAGGAAAGCCAAATGAGTTTGCTAAAACTTCTGTAAAATGAAACTCACTCAGATGTAGGCAAAGCAGATAAACGGCCAGTCTTGGCTGCTAGCTCATGGTCTTTATTGCTAAAGTTGTAAGCATATGAAAATACATGCTTCATGCAAGTGGACAGATCCCCAAAGAGGAGAAGCAACAGATAAGCCTCCATTCTTGTCTCTTACCTCATCAGGGGTTACATCTGTCCTTGTCTCCTAAGGAAAGGGTAGATTACCAGACAACAGTGTTTAAGAGCATCTAAAAACAGACAAATCAGACAGATCCATGGTCCATGCCTTCATTCTTTCCTCTCTAATTGCAACACTCAGCAGGGTTCTATAGGAAAGGGAGTCCTCTTGCCTCTTATACAACCCCCAGTGCCCATCCTGACATCCAGAGCCCTTGTAGGACCTGTTGAGGCTGATAGGAGTAAATTGGGGAAACAAATGCCTTGTTTTCCTCCCTGTGGGTCCTCTGTGCCCCCACACTGTGAGAGGACAATCAGGCAGACCAACCTGGGTCTCTGCTTCTGTCCTCCAGGTGGCAGGACTATCTGGACTGTTCTGCAGCCTGGGGGAGCCTCAAGCCAAGCCAAAGATACCACAGTGCTCATGCACAGGAACACTCTGTGCTTTTCTAGATTCCCAGGAAGCCAAGCCTCGGGGAAGGTCAGCAGTGTTGTTATACTTTGTGTAACTCTGATTTGGGTATGAAGGACAGACACTGGGCTTTAGAACTGCCTTTTGTTAAGGGTCATGACCTTTGTTAATTGGTTGCTTTCAAGCCTTATTTATTCAACGTTAAAAATTCTTGAACAGCCTAACTCAAGTACCTAAGGTAGAAAGCGGCTCTAATCACCCTGGAGAGGTGTCAGGAGTTGACACCACCATGCCTGGGCCTGCTGACTCTTTCCTCCAGGATATCTGCCGTATCACAAACTCCTTTTGCAGATGGTGTATTAGAATGCAACATAAGCCACCCCCAGACTGTGTATCATAACTAGGTCCAAGTATACAATTGTCTAATTGATAGTTCTTTCTGGAGGTTAAAAGAAACATTTCCTACCCTCCTCCAGCCTGGTGTTCCTGCAATTGATGAAGGCGTTCTCACCCAACCAGATGTGTACATCGGACCCACATCTCAACCCACTTCTAAGTCATTGCCACGTCACTTCCATGTTGTCCTCTGATTTTCTCTTAAATTCATCCATTTATCTCTATCCCCTCCACTCTAACCTGATTGGTGCCACCGTACTCTCTTGCTGTAACTATTTTTGTCTGCTTTTATGTTGAACTTGCCTCCAATTCAACTTCACTCTGCAGCTGGAATAATTTCTTTTCAGGATGCAAATTTCATTATTTCATTTCTCTACTTTATAGCCCTCCAACAGCCTCCTCTTGCTCCTGGGAGAAAAATGAAGAACCTAAATTGGTTCCCGGGACCATACCCTGGCCCTTCCTGCAGCCCAGCATCTTGTGGGGCTGGGTTCCTCTTGTCCTCCCACCTCTGGATTCTAGTCTCCCTCCCAGCAAAGTGCCAGTGCATGCATCCACTCTGTCTGCAAAACTCTTTCTTCCTCTCTACGCAGTAGAAGATTGACACTTGAGCTCACAGCTAGCAGGCACTCACCAGGGAGCTTTTCTGAGTTTCCAGAATAGCCCACATCTCCCCATGATACCTTTTCCTGGCATCCCTGGGCACCCTGCTTAGAGCACTTGCCATGGTCATCATTTGACACTTAATGTGGATTCTTTATTAATGTCTATCTCCCCAACTCAAACACATCCCCATGCAAGCAAGAACAACCTCTAATTTTGCTCATAATGAATTTTATTTGCAATGTCTGGCTTGAAGATTAGTAGGTTGTCTATAAATATTTATGGAGTGAATTACAAGGTCCTCCTCAAACATCCATGGGAGTGGGATGTTTTTCCTCTGTTGTTACCTTTATTCTGGACTGTTCTCCCTGAGCTTAGCCCAGCTCCTCAGTTTATGCACCCTTTGCCCTGTGGTAAGTCTGTCCTTCCACTCTGCTCTGTATCCTCTTGTGGAAGGAGAGGCTTCTAGGGTGACCTGGAGCCAAAAGGACCCAATATGCAAGCTGTTGCACTAAGATTCTACCAACTCCTATGCACCACCTCCCCCCCAGCCATTTTATTGGCTTAATTACTTTAAACAATGTGGGAACGTTCCTGTCCCTAAGCTGTCAATGCAGCCTCCTGTTTGGGGAATTTGGCTTTGCTCACTAGAGCTCTGCTGGCTCCTTCTCTGCTTCAGACTGGGGCAGAACTCAGGCTACGATGTCAAACAGAAACTCTTGACTTGCTCTCATTTTATATCTCTGCCCTTCTCCCCTTTTCCTCCTCTCCTTTCTGCTTCTCGATTCTTCCACTGACCATTTTTCCTAGCCAGGCAAAATGGAAACCAAACCCTCTGTTAGGAGCTAACTGTGAATGACAGTCAATGTGACAGAAAGGTCTCGTGCCAACACATGCCTACAGGACCTGGGGGACTTCCTTGATGCTCACTGTTTTGTAGAAAAGTGCCTATCTCTGCATTTGCAGATATGTGGGCCTTTCATAATGTGTCCATGGTGTGAATGTGCATGTACACATGTGTGTATGTGTATGTCTGTTTATCCTCTAAGGTTAAACAGGGAGAAATCAGACCCATTCTCCAAAGACAGCCCCACTCACTTCCACAGACAGCTTCTAGAGTCACTGGATGAGATCTTGGGACACTTGGCAAGCCTCTATCCTGACAGTCACAAGAATGCACCTCACACACTTCCAACTTTTGAGAGCAAAACTGAGCCCAGCTGCTGGGATCTGAGATCCATCTCCTTGTTTGAGCTGTGTTCATCCATTCTATATGTTATTCCCAGCCAGTGGCCAAATAGCAGGAATGCCAAAGCAGGGCTGTTCCTGGGTGACATAAGTCTCTTTTGACAGTTGACTTTCACTCAAGGACTTCTTGATGGTCTGGATAAGTTCAATACCATCTTGTACCCATCTTTCCCCCTTTCCTTAATCTGGGTTAGAGTTTGCATATCAGTCTGATGACTCCTAGCCACACCCAGCAGTCTGAGGACATCTCTATATGCTGTTGCTCACAGGTACTTCCCTTATTCAATCCTTGCCTGTTTGATCCCATCTTAGCATCTGCTTCTTGGACCCCTAATTAGCTCACACTAACGCACCTTCTTCCCCAGCTCCTCTGGAAGTGCAGCAGGTTTCAGTAATGGTAAGACCTTCCATTCTTGCTTCTCTAGGACTGAAAGAGCTTGAGTCAAAAAGGGTGAAAAACAACATTCAAAACTACACATATCTAGTGCATATACATGTAGGTGGGTCACATGAAATGTATATTTCTTACATAAATTAAACAATAACTATTTTTAAAATTGCTCTTCAAAAGTAATGAAACAACTCAACTACATGCTGAGTGTTGTCAACCCTTAGTCTGGCTGAATTTCTTCTCAGAACTTGTAGTTCTGGAGGTTGCAGAGTCCAAGAATTTGGAGGTAGCATCTGCTTGTCAAGGACCCTTCTGCGACATTATCTCATTGCAGAAGGTGGAAGGAAAAGGGCATGCTCAAGAGCTAGTTTTAAAACAAATTTACTCTCTCCATATATAACCCATTCCTGAGAAACTGAGATTAATCCATTCAGAAAGGCTGAGTCCTCATGACCTAATCATCTCTCATTAGGCTCCATTTTTTAATCACTCTTTCATTGGGTATTAAGTTTCTAACACATGACTTTTTAATTTTTTATTGGTTCATAATAGTTATACATAAAATCAGGATTCATTTTGGCAAAATTATAAATGTACAGAATATAATTTGCTACAAGTAAGTCAACAGTACTTACCCTTACCTTCCCCCTCCTCCCTCCCAATTCCTTTCCTCCACTGATCTATTTATTTACATTTATTTTTTGTAAAATTAATGGTGAGATTCACTGTAGTATATTCATAGATGTACATTGGAAAGTTAGGTCAGATTCATTCCACTGTTGTTCTCTTATCCTGTCCTTCCTCCCTTCCCCTCAAACCACCTCTATTCCCCTTATCTTTCTTTTAGTTTTATGGAATTCCTCCTTCCCCATCCCCTCCTCATTTTTAAACTGTCCTCTTAATAACAGGGAAAACATTTGACCTTTGACTTTCTGAGTCTGGCTTATTTCGCATAGCATTATAGTCTCCAGTTCCATCCATTTACCAGCAAATGACATAATTTCGTTATTTTCATGGCTGAGTTATACTCCATTGTGTACATACACCACATTTTCTTTATCCATTATTCTGTAGAAGGGCACCTAGGTTTGTTCCATAGTCTGGCTATTGTGAATTGTGCTGCTACAAACATTGATGTGGCCGTGTCCCTACAGTATGATGATTTTAGATCTTTTGGATATATAATGAGGAGTGGGTCATATGGTAGTTCCATCTTTAGTGTTTTAAGGAATCTCCATACTGTCTTCCAGAGAGATTATACTAATTTGCAGTCCCGCTAGCAATGTATGAATGTACCTTTTTCCTCACATTCTCACCAATACATATTATTTGTATTCTTGATCATTGCCATTCTGACTGGAGTGAGATGTAGTCTCAATGTGTTTTTTTTTTTTATTTGCATTTCCCTAATTGCTAGAGATCCTTAATATTTTTTCATATATTTTTTGGCCACTTGTTATTTTTTGAGAAGTGTCTGTTTAGTTCTTTTGCCCACTTATTAATTGGGTTATTTGATTTTCTGGTGTTGCATTTTTTGAGTTCTTTATGTATTCTGGATATTAATGCCCTATCTGCAGAGAAGGTAGCAAAGATTTTCTCCCATTCTATAGGCTTTCTCTTTATGCTCAATTGTTTCCTTTGCTGTGCAGAAGCTTTTTTGTTTAATGGCATCCCATCCATTGATTTTTAGTTGTATTTCTTGCTCATTAGGGATCTTGTTAAGGAAGTTGGTTCCTGGGCCCATATGTTGGACTGTTGGGCCTACATTTTCTTCTGGTAGTTGCAGAGTTTCTGGTCTAATTCCAGAGTTTCTGGTCTTTAATCCACTTTGAGTTGACTTTCATTTAGGGAGAGAGAGAAGGGTCCAGCCTCATTCCTCTATATATGAATATCCAGTTTTCCCAGCACCATTTGTTAAAAACACTATCTTTTCTCCAACATATGGTTTTGGCACCTTTGTCTAGTATCAGATACTTATGTGGGTTTGTCTCTGCTAACACATGAATTTTTGGATGCATATTTAAATCATAGCACTAGTACATGTAAATTAAGACCTTTTAATCTAGGAAATCAAGGGTCAATAATTCTAATTAGAGAGTATTTATTATTATTAAAAATAACTAAAACATCTATTTAATACTTAGCATTATCAAACATTGTGTTAAGTACTTCCCACATACTATTTCATTTAATTTTCAATATGCAGGAGAGAAAATTATGTGATATAATTTGATTCTGTGTACGAAAGACATAAATTTATCCCCTCAGACTTCCTTTTCCAAGTTAATTTATTTTCAATGGTTGAATTGGTTGCCAGATCAATTAATCATGAGGTTCTAGGAGGCAAAGTACATGGAACAGTTCCACAATAACCAAGGCAGGTAGAGTTGAAGAACTTGCTTTAGGTCACAGTGAGTGATAGCAGAGGCAGGATTCCAACTCAAGATTGCTCAACTGCAAAGACTTCTGTTCCTAGGACAACAATAGTGAATGTGTAACAATGGAGTTAAATGCTTGAAAGACAACTAACAACTAAGCACATGATTAAAGATACAGTTGTGTGATTTGATAGCAGAAATAGTGCTATGGTTCAGGTGTTAAATGACCTTGAAAAACGAAGCTCTCTTGGGAAAAAAGAGCCTATCTTCTAATGTCACAAAAGATTTAGGGACATGGAAGAAACACTGTCCTTCTCAGAAGCAATAGGAGAAATAACAAAGAATAATTGCTTGAACCAAGTTGACATTTTATCTTCCTTATGGATGTAAGGAATCTTATTATCACGGCTGAGTAATGTTTTCCTCACTTTCTTACGACCACAGAAATTCCAAGTTGCAAAATGAGCTAACTTTAAAAAAAAAAATCCTTTACTTCTTTGAAAATTATTTACTCTTTTCCGCCTGTTTTCTCCCTGAGAAATATTTTTGAACAGTGTTTTTGCTACCCTCTATTTATAGCTTTCCAGTTTTGGCAGGTATGGGAAAGTTTATAAGTGGTTTGTTTTCTTTGCTATATCCAGTGTTGATTTAGGTCTCTCTTGCTACTGAAACAATTGGAAGCACTTTCAAGGAAGGCAAAGTCTGTTGACGCCTGATAACATTGTGATAGCCAGATAGCCCAAATCAGAATTTCTTTGGGGGGCTCAGGTCAGTTAGAAAAATCTTAGCAGCAGCGCCATGATTTGAATAATTATCTTTACTTCTTTTCTTGTGGGACTCTTGTGGAGGAAGTTTGTCCTTGACATAGGTAGGAAAAGCACCTCCTGAACATTTTCCCAGTGGCTACTAACTCTGAGTTTGACTCCCAATTTGACAGTTAGGTAAGGAAGCATGTGACAGGCATTTTGTATCTGAACTCTGACCCTTAAAGACCTTCCTCACAAACCAGTGTCTAACATTTGGGTTTTAACCAAGTCTTACATACTGACCAGAAGCAAACATTAGTGGTTCTTTTTTTTTTTTGGAAGGATACCTGGAATTTCTGTGTTTTGTTTCATAAATGACTAAACTAAATAAATACAGTTGAAAAGCCACTAGAATTGTAGGCATCTTTCCTCCCATATGCCATGTTTTTTATGAGTAGTATTTTTTTTTCTGGATTTTTCCACCCTTTGCCTCCCTATAATTTGCAGGCCTTGAGCAAAGTCACAGTTAGCTCTGTAAATGCAGAGGGCAGGCTCGTGTGGGTCATCCCACTTTTTCTTGTTGCCTGGTTCTTGTCTGTGGCGCAATAGGGATGAGGACTACAAGGAGTAAAGAGCCGACACAGAGAGATGGATTTCCACCTTCAAAGTGTCAGGGAAGACTGCAGTGAGATGAAGTGGCTGGAAAGCAAACCTCCCTGGGGACAGGAGCAGAATGTGGGCTGCTGGCCTGTCATCTGATCCAGCAGCAGCTCCCAGAGACACTAAAAGAAGGCCCCTGGAATACTCCACCTGTCCACGGCCACAGAAAAGGCAACTAACCTCTACACACATTTGGAGGGGATGGGGGAAAAGGCAACTAACCTCTACACACATTTGGAGGGGCTGGGGAAGGGGCAAGCGCTAACCCCAGGGACAGAAAAGGACAATCTCCAAGGTCACTTGGTGAAGCAAGGTCAATGTCTGGACAGCTCCAGACAAACACCACCTTCCTACCTCCTTTCCACCCTGTCTTCTAATCTGTTGATCAGTTCTTTCCTTTCTTTATTGCCAATCACTATGATTTATTTCCCTCTCCTGTTTTTTAAAATTTATTTAAAAATTAAAACACACGATATTAATTTAAAATTATGTAATATTTTAAAAAATTTCCTCCAGCTTTCTTAAGGTAGAATTGAAAAATAAAAATGGTATGTACTTTCAGTAGACAACGTGAAGTTTTGCTATATGTGCACAATGTGAAACGATTTAATCAAGCAGATTAATATATTCACCATCTCTCATGCTTACCCCTTTTATTTTTTATGTTAAAATATTTGTCTGATCCATATCGCCTATTTACCCCTTTAAAAAACAGCAAGCACTTCAACAAAATGTTTTAATATTTTTACTCATGAGAAATTTGAATATAAAGAACAGTATACTGACCCAAGCACAGTGGCACACGCCTGTAATCCCAGCACTTTGGGAGGCTGAGACTGGAGAATCCTCAAG
Organism: Xerus rutilus; assembly: GCA_028644305.1. Classification (NCBI taxonomy): domain Eukaryota; kingdom Metazoa; phylum Chordata; class Mammalia; order Rodentia; family Sciuridae; genus Xerus; species Xerus rutilus. The sequence goes on along the minus strand of CM053405.1, from coordinate 27,876,926 downwards.
TTCAAAGCCAACCTCAGCAATAGTGAGGCGCTAAGCAACTCAGTAAGACCCTGTCTCTACATAAAACACAAAATAGGACTGGGGATGTGGCTCAGTGGTCGAGTACTCCTGAGTTCAATCCTCAGTACCAAAAAAAAAAAAAAAAGAATAGTATACTGAAGCCCATAAGCCATCAGCCAGATTTAACAACTATCAAGTTTTGCCATAATTGTTCCATATCTCCCTCACTTTACTCTGTTGAACTATTTTAAAGAAAATCCTAGCCCTAAGTCATATCTTACCTCATACTTCCATGCATCTCTAGGCATTCTGGGTATTTCATGTGTACCCATATGAAAATATTTTCCCACCCATTAAATTCCTTAATATCTTCCACACTCTTAAACTGGGTGCGGTGGCACAAGCCTGTAATCCCAGCACTTAGGGAGGCTGAGACAGGAGAATCGCTAGTTCAAAGCCAGCCTCAGCACCAGCGAGGCGCTAAGCAACTCAGTGAGACCCTGTCTCTACATAAAACACAAAATAGGGCTGGGGATGTGGCTCAGTGGTTGAGTGCCCCTGAGTTCAATCTCCGGTACCATAAAAATAAATAAATAAATAAAATATCTTCCACACTCTTATCTCTAAATGTGTCCAGTTGTTCAAAAGCCTATTTACACTTGACTTATTGAGTAGGCATCCTAAGATCCTCACATTGCATTTGCTTGCTACATCTCTTCTTTATGCTTCTATTTATCTTTTTTTTTTTTTTTTTTTGCCTCTGTCACAAATTTATTGGAGAAATCAAGTCAGTTGTCTGGATATTCATTTATTTTCCCAGAGTTACATCTATTATTTGAGGATAAGAGTTGGAAACTCTCCTCCACTAAAACTCTTTTGGCAACAAATAAAGGGCATTAAAATCCAGAAAGAAGACACATATTGTTAATGTGTAAATGATGCATGGATGATGAGATACACCCAAAATAAAAGAATGTCCTTGAAATAGGTTTGTAAAAAGAGTTATAATTTTTTTTTTTTTGAAACTAGGGATCGATGAACCCAGGGCTTTCCAAATGCAAGTCAGACGCTTTGCTACTGAGCTACATCCCAGCCCCAAAAGAGTTATAATTTTTTTTTTTTTTTTGGGCACCAGGGACTGAACTCAGGGGCACTCGACCACTGAGCCACATCCCCAGCCCTATTTTGTGTTTTATGTAGAGACAGGGTCTCACTGAGTTGCTTAGTGACTCGCTGTTGCTGAGGCTGGCTTTGAACTAGTGATTCTCCTGTCTCAGCCTCCCTAAGTGCTGGGATTACAGGCGTGAGCCACCACGCCCGGCAAGAGTTATAATTTAAACTACTAACTATAGTTTCACAGAGGTACCAAGTAAACAGCAGGACAAGGTACCAAGTTGACAATGGAGGAGAGTGTACAGCTCAGGGTCTGGGCTGACCCCAGGAGAAATGGCCAATTTGTTGTCTATTTTTCTCCTGGTCACCTCCCCTATCCACCATTGTCTATGTTTTTCTATACCTGAATTTTAAAAACAACTATTGAAGTACAATTGGTAATCAATGAACTACATACATTTAAAGTGTACAATTTGACATTTTTTTCTGTATCTGAAACTTTATATTTATAATATTAAATATTTTGATATTGTAAATACACGTCAGATACGAAATTATATATGCAACTTACTTAGGAAACAAAGCAATTACAGGGATGTCTGTAAAATCACAACACAGAATACAAATTAGCAGGCTACTTCTGTATACTAATTCTGTGCTTCTTTCTCAGATGAAAGACATATGAATTAATAGTAATAAAAGTATTATGTGTGCACAGCAATTGGACATTTTTGACAGCTGACTACTCCTGTGAAACCGTCACCACAATTAATACAAGGAACATATAATTTAATCCAAAATGTTTTCTCCTGCCTCATTATCATCTCTCCCTCCCACCCTTACCAGTGTTCACTCCCTACCCCAGACAACCACTGATCTGCTTTCTGTCACTATAGATTAGTATGCATTTTCCAGAAATTTATATAAATGGAATCATACAACATATACTCTTGTCTGGCTTCATTAAGCATAATTATTTTGAGATTTGTCAATGTTGTACTGAGTTTCAGTAGTTTTTTTTTTTTTTTTTTTTTTTTATTGCTGGGTAGTAATCTGTTGCATTCTATTCCTGATTAGCTCTGGCAAGGATTTTTAAGGAGTCTCTTATCTGGATGACTCTTGGGCCTTTAATGTCTCAGTACTTCTGATGAGATACTGGACTTTCAGTAGCCTGGGGCAAATCACATTTATCCATAAGCCCACTCCCAGGGAGTAAATACTTGCACTACCATTAAACCCTTTTGAGCTTCCCTAGCCCCAGATCAGATTTTACTGTCTTCTTCACATTCAGTAATTATTTGGGTATGTAGGTGGTGACTGTGATGATGGGCATGGGTGGAGCTAGGGGAAGAGTAATGTCCATTTAATAAGCTATAGTGACACTGATTTCTCTTAAAGAGAAAGTCCAAAGTCCCTTTACCCACAAATCTGATGCATGCTGCCTAGAGCTATAGAATAGTTGAAGCACTCATTTCTTTAGCTACTATGATATAAATTCCTTCATTTTTCTGAAGATTAAAACAATTATGCTGAAGAAAATGCTTTTCCTTCTATGTGACACAGAGGATGTTGTTATTTATGACTGTTATTAAGATACATTAAGCAACCTCCAAAAGGTGGTTTTTAAGCCTAAGCTCAGAGTGTTGATCTCATGATCACAGCTTATATCCACAGAGGATAATTTCAGAAAGGGGAAGTAAACATAAACAAGCTGAGAAAAGACAGAATTGAGAAACACTGTTTTCCCTCTCATTCCCAATCCAGACTATAGAATGTTCCTGCACAATTTCCCCTCCTCCATCCTCCGATGATTCAGTATGGTACAGGATGACTTTTTTACTAGAAAAGCTTATCTTCCCAAGAAAGCAGTTCTGATTTGCTTGGCACATATTGGCCATGAGCTTTTGACTTTCTTCCTCAAGAAGTCAAAAGGGGAGTGTGAGCAGGGTGGAGCAGGGGATCCAGGGTCACAATTGCCATTTTATTTCTTCCTAGAATAATGTATTCTTTGCTGGTTGCCAGCACGCTTATTTTTATGTAGATTTGACCTTTGTTGTAACCTTGAGCAACTAAAATAGAATGAAATCACTATAAGCTACTTCAAAAAACTTGGCCTTAAAAGTACATAAAAAATATAAGACAAAGGCAGGAAAACTAACTAGGCCACAGCTTTAAGCAAAGAACCATAGAGCTTCTTGGGTCTAGTTAAAATATCAGCTTTGTGCATATTAGATTCCATCCTGTGTTTGATTACTTCTGCAGTGAGTGCTGCCTTTATCGATTGTTAGAGTGGAATGTTCAAGAGCATTATATTACAATCTGTCTCTAAATGGCTTTTCAGAAATTTCCTGTAACTCAGAGGCAGAAATTATGCAGGAACTGAGAGCAGTGAGACTAGACAGCTGAATTTCACCCAGACTTTTGCATATGGAAAAGAGATAAAGCATGCCAGAGGGGCGCTCATATCGGTTTTCTTAGTAAAGAGAGTCAGTTTCAGCTTATTATTATCACATCACCAGAAACTATGCAGAATCCTGTATTATGTCAAAGTAGCAGGCGTTGTGCCTTTGATGAGCATAATACTGTAAAGATACCTTAAGAGTCCAGAGCCTCGTGGCTCCTGTTTGTCTTCCTTCATCCAACTGTCTCATAGGGATTCTTGCATTAATTCTGCCTCCCCCTGCGAAATCCTCACCTCTTTCATTTATCTGCCCCTTTCTGAAGGTGTTACATTTTGTACCACTGAAAGCCATCTACCTATTATTTTCTAATAGTTTCATATTCATAGATTTCATTTTCTAATTAGAAGATCAAATTAACGGTATGTCTTATGCACTGCCTATCTTCCAAAGAGAATTACATGTATATCTTCCTGCACCCTGGTCACATATTTGTTACTCCAAATGAATAACCTCTGTTTTATATATACCAGAAATGCCAACTCAACTCTGCTTAAACAACAAAAGGAATTAACTGGCTCAATACAACCCAAAAATCTAGTTTGTGAGTGAGGTCTGAAGTGAAGTTCAATCCAGAAACTCAAAAAGTCGATAAGGACTGGATGCAGTAGCCCACACCTGTAATCCCAGTGGTCTGGGAGGCTGAGACAATAGCATTCCAAGTTCAAAGCCAGCCTCAGCAAATTAGTGAGACCCCAAACAATTTAATAAGAACCTGTCTCTAAATAAATTTTTTTAAAAGAAAAAAAAGGACTGGGGATGTAGCTCAGTGGTTAAGTGCCCCTGGGTTCAATTCCTAGTATCAAAAAAAAAGGAAAAAGAAGGAGGAGGAGGAGGAGAAGGAGGAGGAAGAGGAGGAGGAGGAAGAAAACAATATCAAAAAGGACCTGATTTCTGATTTCTTCTGTCTCTATACTTTATTTTCTATAAAATTGGCTTTATTCTATGATTTTTTTAGTTGTGAGATGGCTGACCCTCCACATTATCTTTCCACACTAAAGAGGGAACTGTTGTCCCAGAATTTCCAGCTAGTTCCCCAAATTGTTCTGCTTGGACTAGCATAAATTGCTTTTGTCCCTGATGATCCCATAGGAAGGAGTCTGAACACACTAATTAGCTTTGACCCACTTCCTTGGAAAAATGGGTACCTAGCCCCAAATTTGAAAGATGAAACTAGTGTATGTCAGCTCAGGAGGCAGCAACAAATGCCACAAAACTCCAGCCAGTGCTGTCAGTCTCTTCCAATCTGCTAAATGTATTCCATCTCCTAGCAAAAGGATCTGTTCACTGCCTTTAGGGGTTTTGGACAAAATAAAAGGAACCAATCCATAATTTCGGTGTCATCTGACCTCCACAGAATTTGACAAGTCACGTTGCCACATCAATGGGAGAGTTTCTGGGGATGGTAGGTACTTCCCTGCTCTTCACTGTCATCCCATATTTTTGTCTTCCAGGAAATGCAGAGAAGGAAAGAGGAAGAAAGGGAAGGAGGGAGGGAAAAAAGGAAGGGAAAAGAATGCAATTTGGCTGCTAGGCAAACCCAGAAGCCCCTATGGCCCTGGTTCATTCCCACTGGGGAGAATTCCCTCCCCAGGTCTGTGAATATCAGCTGTAAAATGAAGAACCATCATCATTTGCTGGATCTTACTTGTAATTGCTAATTTATTGCCAGAAGTTTTTGATGGGGGTTGAGAACCTGTAAGATGATATTCTCCCCAGATAGGAAGCCTGTTTATTCTCCAACCCATTTTAAAACTCTGCAGAGAAGCCGCATCCCATAGATTTCTGTCTCTATTTCTGACAAAGTCCCGGGTCATTCTTGCTCTTTGCAATAAGCTAACAGCCAACGAAAGACCTAAAATGCACTTTTAGTTTGTGTGATCAACAAGGCAATGCCTAATTTTCAGACATCTGCCCTCAAAAGCCAAACATGGGAGGGAAGACACACTATGAAATTTATTATTATTGCACTGATTTTAGAATAATGTCTTGCCATCTAAAGAGGTCAATCTTCTATATGAATTGAATTTGGGAAGGGGTGGCAGGTAGGGAAGAAAATCAATCTCTTCTAAGGGTAGAAGAAAGAAACACCCCACATTCTTTTTAATATAAATTCCAGAATTAGAAACAATATAACCATTCTTCACTTTGTACAGCCTGCTATATGAAACATGATTTACAAATCATCAAAAAACGAAAGGAAAAGGGGCGGGGCAAGAGTATGAAGAGAAATTCTCTTTTACCAAAATAAATAAATAAATAAATCTACAGGATCGTTTAAATAACAAACTCCTTTTTTTAAAAATATTTTTTTATTTTTATTTATTTATTTATTTATTTTAATTTTTTTTAGTTGTTGATAGACCTTTATTTTATTTGTTTGTATGTGGTGCTGAGAATCGAACCCAGTGCCTCACGCATGCTAGGCAAGCGCTCTACCACTGAGCTACAACCCCAGCCCTTAAATATTTTTTTAGTTGTTGATGGATCTTTATTTTATTCATTTATTATTTATATGTGGTGCTGAGGATCGAACCCAGTGCCTCACACATGCCAGGCAAGTGCTCTACCACTGAGCTACAGCCCCAGCCCCCAACAAACTCCTTTTAACCTTATAAAATAGCTCAGTTCTCCCCAGACATCTCCTGGACCCCATCTGCTTTGTAAAAATGAAAGATTCAATCTTTTTGACTTGTTTGAGCTTGAAAAAAAAAAATGTGGTGTGCTTGCTTTGCCTGCTTAGAAGAACTTCAATTTGAAGAGGTTTTAAACATACTTTTCTGTATTTCCTAATTCAGACTGCTGTGTTGAAAGAGATTTGGGAGATAGGAATTGAGCTTGCTTTGTAGAACAAATCAGATCAGATGAAAGGCACAGACTTCACAAAATCAAAGATGGTGTTTGTAGACACAAGTGTCCCATCTTCAGGAAGACTTGTCTGGACAGGAAGAAGCTGCTGCCTAGCCCTATCATCAGAATATTGAAAGGGTTGGTTTGCTGATCAGGGACCCTTCAGGTCCTCGTAGAGTCTGTGTACCTAGGTCAGACTTGGAAACTAGGTTTCCAAGTAACAGTCAAGGACAACTCAAACAGGGCTGTGTTCTTCTTGCCAAGTGTGCCTTCTGGGGACCGATTGTCCTTGGTACAAGGCAAATCCCACATTGTCAACACTGCAGCATTTGAGAGCCTGCTAACAGCTTTCTTCACACCAAAACACTTATGAAAAGAGCATAATACAATTGCAAAATTTAAAAAGTTAAATCAAGATTAGTTAGGGGTCTTTGTGGGAGCTTATTACTAAAATATTATTTAAGAACAAGAAGTTGCTTCTGAAAGATTACAGTAAGGTAAAGGCTTAACAGATGGTCCTAATGTACTTTAAATTCTCAAAAGAATGCTCATGACTAGATGTTGACCTGTAATCGTGGCTTGAATATTAAGTGCTATGTTCTCTTTCTCAACTATGGTACCGTAGAAATAGTGTCAACCGGATCTTTCCTGTTAGGCATGATTCTAATATCAAATGACAGTGAGATCTAGAAAGTACCTTGGGAAAGCATAGTAGATACCATCAAGTCAAATTAAAAGGCTGGAAAATAAGGTAAGTAAAAAACCAGTAAAATGGTCCTGGAATTCTTTAGCTCAGGGAAAAACAAATGTTGTTCTGTGCTGATGGTTGCTGGTGTGTGTAAGTGTTCAAAGGCACCATGTGCAATGGATGTGGAAAGAAGGTATAAAAGTCAATATCCAGGACTTTTTAAGATTAAATAGGTTTTCAACAGTTGCTGAGGACTGGTCTTTCCCACTTGTGATAATTTATGAAAAACTGCCTGATAGCTAAAGAAGGAAGACCTCTGAAGACTTCATCTCACCATGTTAAACTATTTTTCTCTTCATGGATCTTATATTTTTAAAATCCTGCAAATCAATTCCTTTTGAGCAAACATATTCACTCTGTTTTTTCTAAGCATAATCTCAATTCATGCTTTTTGTACCATGTAATTATTAACAGCTTCTTTTTTAATTAATTAATTAATTAATTTTACAGTAGAATGCATTTTGACATATAGTACACAAATGGAGCACAACTTCTCATTCCTCTAGCTGTACATGGTTCAGAGTCATTCCACTAGTACAATCATACATGTATATATGATAATAATGTCTGTCTTTTTCCACTGTCCTTCCCATCCCCACAACCCCTTTTGATACCTATGTTACCTTATTTGTAAAACAAGATTTATAATTTCCTAATAAGAGCCAGCATGATTTGATTCTGGAAAAATATATATGAACCCATAGGCCAAACTCTTTTTAAAAAACAACTCTAAAGATTCTATTATCGGGGAAATTGGCCTGGACAGATAATTGCTTAGCCTGCAAATGTATGACTCTATGACACTAATGATTTATCCAAAACACCCACTATTCACCCTGTGAGGATGACATGAACAACCACTCACCAGTTTTTCCAGCCTCATTTGGAAGAGGTTTGTGTAATAACAAAGGTCATACTTGAGTCCATGAGTTTAAAAGCACAGAAAGCTTCATTCTGCCATCTGAGCAGGGAACTTCATAGTTTCAGGTGCTCAGAAATCAAGGCCCCAACCCACCTTTATATCCTGGATATACATGATTAAAAAGAAACTCAGCATGAGCTCTCTAAGTGGAATTCTCATTTAATTATTTCAGCAAATACTTATTGAGCATCTATTTGTACCAGGCACTGTTCTAGGTGCTGGGAAAACAGTAGTAAGCAAAGGAGACCTAATCCCATCTTCTCATGATTTGTAGTTTCATAGCGTGATAGGCAGTAAGCCCAAATGAACAGATAAATGATACGTAGGGGAGCTGTTCATATGATTGAATAGTTTGAAAGAATGTGGGCCTGAACAATAGAACCCAGGTTGCCCTTAAGAGCAGAATGGAAAAGAACATTCTTCAATCCTGCCCTTGGTTAGAAGGCAGCACCATGGCTGCTCTGGGGACTGAAGTTACATATATACACCTGGCACAGCACAGGAGTACCAATCCCCTTAATATAAATACAAGGAATTAGTTTTCATTGCACAGAACATGTGACTGTCACTACTTTCCACTGTGCTGGGAGCCGGGCTCCTCAAATGCAAGAGCAATGGCAGGGGCAGTTCCCAGAGCTGTCAGTGGGAATGGCTGATCATCATGTCACAGGAAATGCCATCCCTGTCGAGGGACTCTGTCATTTCAAAAATAAAAATAAGTCAGGAGAGATGCAGGTTTTGTTTCTGAGAAATTGTTGGTTTGGCAATTGGAGTGTGTTCTGATCTTCATTCCCAGGCACCATCTTCACACCTCATCTCTCGTTTCATCCATGGGTCAAAGCGAACAGTGTCAGCTACAGTGAGGCTGGTATTTGTTTTCTCAATGATGGAAGAACTTTGGAAAGAAGAATGATCAAAATTAAACTTTTAAGAATTATACAATGATTGTGATCATAAGATTTTCTACAGATGAGGTATGAAATGACATGTAGTTGTGTCCCCAAAACAAATTAGAGCATTTAATCTAGATTTTACAAGCTACCTATAGGTGCATAGATGGTGCTTCATAAATACTTAATGAATTGAATTGAACTATCTAATGTGTTTAGAAAACAAACAAATGTGTTAGTCTATTGAAATCCTCACCCATGGTACTTTACTCTGGATCCATTCCAAGAGTTTTTGTCACTAAAAGTTTAAATACATAAAGATGGCAAAATAGACTCTGTTTTCATGGAGATAAACTGGGCTCTAATTAATGCACCAGGAGCTGAGTCACTTTGTTTTTCAGGCACATAGAAAGGAAGTGCCATCTCCGCTCAGCCATGACACACTGCCAGTTAATTGATGTATAGTTACTTCCTTTCCCCCCCCCTTTAAGGTAGTAGAAGAGAAACAGAATTGAAATTTAAAACTACCAGAACCTCAGAGACAATTCATATAAGGAAGAAGGCTGTTTGGGAAATTACCTGCCTTGACCAATGTCACAAAATCCAGCAGATCAGACTTTCTCTTTCCTTCTAATTTTTAAGGAGTGGAGTCCTTCCCTTATTATAAGAATTTTTCCAAGATTCCCTGGACAGTCTCTCCCTCATCCCTTGAGGGTCTTTAGGCCCACCGACACCATTCCCTACCTGCCCACAAAGGACTTTACCTACTCGCTTTACAAATGATAGGAGAAGCATCCAGAAGGAAAGTGGTTGGACTTCAGCAAAACCCTCCCTACCCCTTGCATCTGTCTGTCCTCTGGACACCCAGAAAACAATCAAAGAGTCATCCTTCCTCCAGTCTCAGGCTGAGCCTCCAGCTCATACCAGAGACCCCATTCCTTCCCATGTCTTCAGGAATGCATTCCTTTAGTCACCCATACTCTTCTTGTATCTTTCAATCACATAGGAATGTCCTCAAATATCCCCCATCTTTTCAAAAAGTCAAAAGCCCTCAACTGCATAGTTTCTTTTAATGAGGGACCTTCATTCCCTGAGAGCCAGGCTCTTAGAACAAGTGGCACCTGCTGTGGGTCTCCTCTTCTTCCTTTCCTGTCCCTCCGTACCTGCAACCTGTCTCTTCCGCTTCACAGACCTTTCTTTCGCTAAGGGCTCTAATTTATTCCTGGTTGGTTGTGCAGCGAGCACACAGCCATCCTTGGTTTCTTGACCTCTCTGTGGCCTTGGACACTTTGTTTTCCCCTACTTCTTGATCAGCTCTCTTTATAGCCCACAAAACCACTCTGTCTTGGATTTTCTCCTAATTCTCGGGCTGCTCCTTCTCAGTCTTCCTCTTGGCTTTGCTTACCCCATAAATATGGGAATTCCCTGAGGATCCATTCTGATCCATTTTATCCTTCTCTGCTGGTCTCAGATAATTTTTTTAAGGTTAGTATAATCATTTCATTCTCCTTCAAGTCCTTCAGAAGCTCTCAACTCCTTTCAGAATAAATCTCAACTCCTAGCTAGAGCTTCCTAAACCAGTCTGGATTGGACTCATGTAAGTTCATCTCTTAACCCTTCTCCGCAAACTCCCTATAGAAACTCTGGCTACAGTTAGCAATTAACTGAACAAATTGCACTCTTTATGGTTTCCACGTCTTAGAAGAAGCTATTGCCTTTGTAGAGAGCACACTTTCTTACTTATGTTAAATATCAAGTTCTAGGAGTTTTCTCCAAAAGCTCAGTACATATTTCTACCAGAGTTCAGCAATTTGTATCATAATTCTGTTCACATATCTTTTTGAGTTCATTAAGATAAACACTCTATTTATTTATTCTGTTAAGCTCTATATTCTCTTTGCCTGATGTAGTACCTACATGAGCAATAGATTTGTTTGCTGAATAAATAAGCGAATAAATGAAAGATCCCATTCCTTTTGATTCCAGGCCTAGCACGTAAATTAAGTTCAGGTCACATGGACTTTTCTTATCACACATGAATACAAGTCTTCTAACTCAATTGCCCATACCTCCACAAAATGAAGGATATTGATTTTCTATCTTCCAAAATAAATGTGGCTTCTGTTGGTCCAAATGTGTTTGTTCTGTCCTTCCTGGTAGTCATGGAAATGAATTACAGCCTTGGGCAAAAGAGCATCCCTCAGTCAAGGGGATGTGGTGTGATCTGGTGGGTAGAGAGGGCGTCTTGGAGCAACACTCTATTTATAGCTGGTGTTGACTCCTCCAGGCCACTAAGGTGATGAGTGTAAGCTTTGACCTCTCCTCTCCTCTTTCACAGTCCTTCCCTAACATGAGTGTAGCAGAAGGATGTGCTCTTCCATTTCTAAGTTGCATTTGTTTTTAGGTTTAAAAAAGTATCTCCTGATAGACAGAGACCAGAGAGACCTTTGCTAAAGTTCTATGCCCATGAAAATTTCTGGTTTGGTTGCTATATATGTGTGATTCTTAGGGGCTCATAATGGGTTTATGCTCTTTCTCTCATAAGATACTAATGTCTTCAAGAGCAGCAACCATGCATTTTCCCCTTTGCAAGGCCCCTCAGGTCAAGTCCAGCAATCTATTTCCAGAATGCTGACTAACAGGGCTTAATCATTTTGAGTATAATTATCAACCATAAACTTAGATAACTTGTCCTGAATGAAAGTATAAAATAATTATAAAACTACCATTTTAGCATTTAGGTCTCTAAGAGAGTACCCCAATCAAAAGAGATATAATTTCATATAACACAAGCTCTTTAGGCACAATGATTTGACTTTCCAAATGATTTCTAGGACAAGAAATAAATATTGTTGTACCATCACTCCATGAAACTAACCAACTGTTTGGTAATAAGTCAATTCCTCTGAAATCTTCTATCCTACAAGGAGGAACAATCTGCCTTGACTAGGATTGACACCCATTCCAGGTCTGGGTTTACCTTTCCTGCCTGAAGGACCTTGTCTTGGATGTCTTTCAGCACTCTGATTCCTGGGTTTGGTGGCATCTGGAAAGGTACAGCAGGCATAACCTGAAAAGAACTTGGTGACTGAGGCCTGGGACTCCTGACCAGCAAAATTAGGACTGAGGGTGAGAGAAACTCAGGATGCATGGGGGAAGAAAAGGACTAAAAACATCCTTTATAAATACGAGGCCAACAGCTGCACAAGGAACAGTTCATTCCACCAGTGCTAAGTTTTTACAGGAAACAAAACTAAATGGAACCTTGATAGGATGTTATTGGGGCAAAATTACCATGAGATGCCAGAGGATCAGTAAGGGATGAGTGGATGCTGTGGTGTTCCATGGAGGTCCCTTCTTCAGGAGATATTTTCTTGTGCCCCAGGTGCTTGGACTATCAGCTACATGGGTCACTAGGACTTGTCCTTGGCTACAAAGAAATGCTTCACCTAAGAATATACCACCTCACAGAGACAGCCAGTGGCCCATGACAGGCTGCAGTGAGCGTGCAAGTCCAGCACATTTGCCTCAGTTAGGACAAGTCTGAAGGGCCATCCCAGTTCCAAGCTCCCCACGGGAATGGCTGAGGCTTCTGTTGCAGCTGTTGTGGTTCAGCCTCTGCCTTTGCCAACCCTGCCTTCCTCAGGCTCCTACCGGTGTTGCTCCCAATACCCTGCTTCAGTAAACCTGCATACAACTCTCTGTCTCAGGTCTGTTTCTAGGGAACATAACCAAGAAAAATTTCTGCAAAGATTTCAATCTACACAAAAGAAAGAAGCCAGAGAAAACCCATGTTCTTTATTGTGCTATAGTTTCAATGTGTTCCCCCGAAGAGTTCATATATTAGAAATTTAATCACCAAATATATATGTTAATGGTATTTGGAGGTGGGCCCTTTGGAAGTAATTAAGATTGGATAAATTTATGACAATGGGGCCCCCATGGTGGCATCAGTGGTTTCCTAAGAAGAAGATGAGAGATCTATTGTCTGTCTCACATTGTGATACTCTCCACCATGTTATGATACAGCAAGAAGGCTCTCCATAGATGCCATCCAGATGCTGGCACCATGCCCTTAGACTTCCTAGTCTCCAGAACCATGAACCAAATACACTTATATTTTATAAAATTTACCTAATTTCAGGTATTCTGTGATAGTGACAGAAGAAAAAAAAACAGACTAAGATAATTGCTAGCTCAACAAATAGGAAAAAAAATAATTTCAAGTTTTCAGGTAGGAGGACAGGAAAAAGTCTGAGTGAAAAAAAAAAAAAGGTATTACAGAAAACACTATTGACTCCAAAATCTTGTTTACAAATTGGTTCAGTAGTTTCCTGGAATCACGTGGCCTCTAAGTCATGGGACACAGGGCAAATAAATTCTATTGAAGGCAAAGGAGAGATAAATGTTGACACCAGTTTCTGATTGACTTGATACTGGCTTCAAAGAGAAACTAAGCATGTCAGTAGAAGAGGAAGCCATGGGGGAGAGGGATCATGGGGTTCACTTCCTTAATAGCTGAGGACATTACAAAGAATAGGTGTTGGGGGTAGGTGTATTTTATATACATCAGCTTTTCTGAGGGAGGTGAGCTATATGGAAAGGTATTATATAAGGCTATTTGCTCAGAAAGTGACCTTGGTCATTCCACTGTTGCAATATTTGACACTGTTGCCATACAATGTTTTGTTTGTTATGACTACTCTAGTTTAATGATTTGTTTTTTGTAAATTTCCCAATAGATTCTTAAACAACTTATAGCCTTTGCAAACAACAAAGAAAATTGTACTGTGAAAACTTGATGTTTTGTTAGAGAGCGTGAGAGAAATTTGTAGGAATTTGTAGGTGGTGGATTCAGAGGAAAAGGGCTGGCTGATATGGGCATCCAGAATTTATATCAAGACCAGTTCCGTTCTGTTGCGCATGCCTGGTTTTTCTTCTCCAGATGCTTCTCTTCTGTCTGCCTGATGTCATCCTACACTACCCTGAGAGGGAAGGCTGGCCTATGAGGAATCTCCACATGGATCTTGTGCCCTTCAGCTTCCTGGGAGGGAGAAGAGTGAGGCTGGGGTATTTCTTCCTCGTGCTCCACTCTTGTGTTGTTACCATGGGCTGTCTGCACCCCCAGTGCAGGCCACAGCAGCTATGGAGTAGTCCTTTAGTTCTGCTCTATGGCAGCCCCTCCCTTGGAGCCTCTTGGCTTCAGAGTGATACTTGCCCCAGGGTATTGCATATACATTATGTTTTGTCTACATCCTTGCCCGGGAAGAATAATTTTCCTTTCTATTTCTTTCACAGTTAGAAGACTAAATTCTACAGCTGGTTCTTTTTTTTTTAATATTTATTTTTTAATTGTAGGTGGACACAATATCTTTATTTTTTTATTTTTATGTGGTGCTGAGGATCGAACCCAGTGCCTCCCGTGTGCTAGGCGAGCACGCTACCACTGCGCCATAACCCCAGCCCCTCTACAGCTGGTTCTTGCAGCTGTAGAGTAAGTATCCACGTGCAAATTGCGTCACCAGTAGAGGCTAGGAGATCCCCTGGATCTGTCATTGGAAAACCTAAAACACAAGTTTAAATTGTTTAGGGACACCTCCACCTCCTTCCTTGGCACAGTGTTCTATGTTCATTGGCTCATTTGGTCCTCACAAAAACCTCAGCAGGGCAGAGAAAAGTTATAGGGAAACAGGCCGAGTCACTTACCTAGGGACCCAGGGCCTATAGGATTCCAGCTCTGGGACTTACATATTTAACCACCTTCTTTTAGAAGAGATTTGCCTGGCCCTTTGGACACACATCCAGGCCGGAATGGACGCTGGAAGTTTTCAGCACTATCTCCAATTATGTCTCAGAGATCTATGAGGCAGTCCCAAATTCAGGGTTAGTCCAACAGCCACCAATCCATTTGAAGAAAAAAATATCCAGGACAAGACCAGTTCCCTGCCAGCCCAAGTGGTCTGGATCGGGGAGCCCGTTCCCTCCACCTTGTGTTCATGCCCAGTAGTGGATCTTTACTTCCACAGGACCAGGTCCACACTGGAGAAAGCTCTGGGAAACAGGGACATGGGGCATGGGAAGTAGCCATCTCCTTAGATTCTCCTCTGTGTGTGGGATTGCACTGGGAGAAGGAGATGGAAGGAAAGCATTCCTGTGCAGCAAACAATTCAGACCAATTTGCACCCCAGCCACTGAGCTGTAATCTTTTCATTACGCTTTGCATATTTATAACCAAGATTTCTATTGCTCTGGTACAAACAAGACTGCAATCAGCCTGCCAAAGGATTTTCTTTAAACATCAGTCTCTAGGGGAAAAAAAAAAAACAGTCATTGACATTGAATGTCCTTTTAACAAACAAGTCCCCTTCCTACTCTCCTTAGCTGGAAGATGGTCTACATGCTTTGTCCTGAAAAGAACATGTGTTCTTGCAATGGCCTCTTCCCCAGGTTTTCTTCAGTTTGGTTAGAGCAGCCACGGTTCCTTTTAAATGTGTTGTTTCATGGATGCCAGACTGCTTTGGCTGCTTCTGCAGATGACAATTTTAGCTGCCACATTTAATTTATATCCTGAGGGCCTCCTGTACTTTTTCTGAGTCTGAATAAAAATAAGTAAAGCATATAGAGCCCATGACTCTGATTTTAGTGTTCAGTCCTCTGCTCATGCCCAGGTCCACCCACTTATTTTTACTAACACATATTAATTATACATACTAATGATATTCCATGTGATATTTCTATATCTGCCTACAGAGTGCATCCATCATATCTGACCTCTTTTCTACCCTTATCCCCCCTCTCCCCATCAGCACCCTTTCCAGTCCCTAGTAATCAATATTCTACTTTCAGGTCAATCTTTTATATATTTTTTCTTCAGTTTCTACCTATAAAAGAAAATATACTATACTTGTCTTTCTGTGTCTGGTTATTTCACTTAACATGATAGTCTGTAGTTGCATCCATTTTGCTGTCAATGACAGGATTTCACTTTTCTTTTCTTTTTTTTTAAATATTTTTTATTTTAGTTGTAGGTGGACACAATATCTTTATTTTATTTTTATGTGGTGCTGAGGATCAAACCCAGTGCCTCCTGCATGCTAGGCGAGCACGCTACCACTGCGCCATAACCCCAGCCCCAGGATTTCACTTTTCTTATGACTGAATCATACTCTTCTCTCTCTTTCTCTCTCTCTCTCTCTCTCTCTCTCTCTCTCTCTCTCTGTATGTGTGTGTGTGTGTGTGTGTGTGTGTGTGTGTGAGAGAGAGAGAGAGAGAGAGAGAAATATTATGGAAAATAATATTTTTACAAGACAACTCCCCAGGAAAAACAAAGGAACTGTGTGACTCAGGAGGATGAAGGACAGTGTTTATCATATTTTCTGTATCAGTTCATTCGTTGATGGTCACCTAAACTCATTCCATATCTTAGCTGTTGTGAATAATGCTGTAATAAACATGGTCCAAGCCCACTTATTCCAAACCTGTCATATTTCTGTCTTTTAGATCTTTGGAGTCTAAATAAGACAGTAAGTTAGGATGGAAGAAATTGATTTAGTTATCCAGAGGCCAGGCAAAGGTATCAGTGATAAAAATATGTTCTGCTTTGGTTCCACCACGTAAAGGACCATTTGAAAGAAAAATATCCAACTGACATGGGCAGACTTTTTACTCAATTTCATGATGCAGAGCCTAGAGTTTCCCCAGGACATGCTGATGTGACTGGATGCTACAATAATAGGGACAGTATGTTCATGTTGTTCCCAGTGGAAGATACAACTAGAATTTTGAACTGGGAAAATCCTGGGCTCCAGGGGGGTTTTCTTAGGGTCAAAAAATGCTACTCAGAAGTAGAAAGAGCCTGGAGGAACCCTACATTACCCTCAGAAGGACCCTAAAGGAAATCCTTGTGGGGTCCTCACTGGTCCTTACTCTAGGGCTAAGACTGTGCCAAGTCCAGCCTACAGACATTGTGTTCCTTTCTATGGTTCTTTTAGGGTCTGTTTGGGGGAGCAGCCGAGTCAAAGAGTGTGTTTCTGCTGCTATTCTTGCTCCTTTGGCTGGCCAACCCTCAGTCGCCAGGGTTTCTCAAACCATAGTTTAGCTGTGAATACCCGAGATTTTCTTCCTGTGCTGACCACAGTAGCGTTGGTGGTCACGCCACTTTCTGGCATAGCCAGGCAGCAGGCCAGCCACCTCAGAGCCTCTGGGAGGAGGGAAGAGGAAGGATGCCATTCCTTCATGGCCCAAAAGGGACTGTGGATACCAACCGCCTGGATGCTCAGGGTAGAATCAAGCTGGACAAATTACAGGGAGTAATTTAGGGACAGGAGAGGGGACACAGGCCTCATTCCAGACCAATGTTTTCAAAGGCCTCTGCTTTGTGAAAGTGTGGTAGTCAAAGCTGGCTTTTCTCTTGTGAATGAATTCATTTGTGAAAAATTATGGGGGGCGGGAGAGAAGGAGGAAGGAGAAGGAGACATAAAGGAGGGAAGGAGAGACAAAATGACTCTTGAATGCTAGTTATTGAATGTACCCTACAATTTCAGAGCTTGAGTCTCCCCTGAGGATTCTTCTATGGTTGTTTTGGTCCCCTGTATCTTCTCTTTAAAATGCCAGGATTACAGTCATGGAATTCTTTGGTCTTCTCAGAGACTTACAATTGAGGGAAACAAATTCATTTGCAGCCACCCAGTAGTGTTCAGTGGGCATGCCTGCAGCCTCATGCTGGGAACACACGAGAATCTTCTGCTCTTTTTGGAAGCTAAGACTTCCAAGTGTGAAACATTAGCATTGGTTTTAAGTCCATACATTAGTAAAGGTGGTGGACATAAGATGGAAGAAAAGAGAGAATTGAGGATCAGTAAGAGAGAATCCCTGGGCGGGACTTGAGGGAGGAGGGAAACAGAGCAGAGGATTATGGGAATCACAATGTGGGGTTGAAGATCTTGAGTGAATAGCCTCTATCTTAATTGTCAGCATCTCCTGGCCTTTGGATCCTTCTGAACACATACTCACTTGCTCAAACCAAGACACATTATCACTTTCCTTCATTCCTTTTTTTACCGAAATCTCACTCATTCTTCACCGCCTCATTTAACCTCTCTCTCCTTCTCAGCACCATCCAGGCACACTGAGTCCCCTTCCTGGAAACCCTTGTCCACTTAGAGTCAATAATGTGCAGTGAAGCAATTAGTGATTTCTATTCATTTAAGGGTATGCTCTGTCCCTCTTGGCAAATGCTTAAGGCCCTTAGGGGAAGGACCCTGTCTTCCAATGGGATCAGACATGGGAGGCTACAGTGGAGCCACTTTTCAAACACTGATGTGATGGATGGAAAGTTCAAGGCCTCGTTTCCTCTAGGCATACTGTCCCTGAGTGTCATCTGGGCAAGCTCTCCGTTTCTTAGCCATTTCACAACACAGTGCACTTCATAGTCTTCAATGGTTCTGCAGCATTCTCTTTTCTGTCCAGTGGGTAAAAGTGTGTAAGTTTCTTGCAAAATATTTGAGAACGGTTGCATTGTTCTTAGAAGACAGGAGAGATTGGCCTGCTTTTTGTACTTTATACATACATATTTATTTAAGCTGTGATAAAAAGCCAAACTTGGAAAGGGCCACTAGATCCTCAAAGCATAAGGAGGGCAGGTGGAAGGGTGATTTTTTTTTCCAGTTAATATCTAATCAGTCAGCTGCTGCTTCAAGAACAGTCGAGGTCGGTTAATCAGTATGTGGGAATCCAAGTCCTTTGTTCTGGCTCAGATCCCTCCTGTTCTTTCTTTTTAAAGGGTTGAGTTTCTAAGATGTCTTCCCCAGAGGCATGAGGGAGAGCAGAGAGGACTAGGAAAAGAAGACAATGAACAAAGCCTGTGTTGTTAGAGGTGACGCAGTCAGGGCCAGCCAAAGGCTGAAGGTGAGCACTTGCAACTCAAGTCTGGGCTTCAGGATCACCTCCAGATTTAGGAGACAAGTGCCAGCCATGTTCCCAGTGACCTGGAAGTACACAAAATGGTAGTCTGAAGACAAAACCAGCCATGTACAGTAAATGTGCCACAAATGGTTTCATCTCCTGGTTTTATTTTATTCCCAAATATAATCGTACATGCTACTATGTATTGAGTATCAATCTAGTGCCAGATGCTTTATGTACAAGATTATCTCATCTGC
>CM053405.1:27792197-27857284 GCA_028644305.1 Xerus rutilus | reverse complement strand
GGCTCAAGCCTGTAATCCCAGCACTTTGGGAGGCTGAGACAGGAGAATCGCGAGTTCAAAGCCAGCCTCAGCAATGGCGAGGTGCTAAGCAACTCAGTGAGACTCTGTCTCTACATAAAACACAAAATAGGGCTGGGGATGTGGCTCAGTGGTCGAGTGCCCCTGAGTTCAATCCCTGGTACCAAAAAAAAAAAAAAAAAAAAAAGGAATGGTAGAAATTTTCCACCTTGCTTCAGTCCTGTTCTGAAAAGACTCCCTTCATGGCTGAGCACCAGCTGGTATCACAGCGCAGTTTCCCTTACCAGTCATTCTGTGAAGCAGACTGCTAAGATTACCTATTGTTGCAGGTGATTCTCTTCAGGATCACTTTGATACTAGAAGGTTAGACTGCCCCTTTCAATTCCTTGCACACTGATGTCTGAAGCTCGCTGCTAACTCCTAACCTGGGTTGGGCTCGTGCTCCTGTCCCGGAAGCCAGAGACTTATATCCCATTACTGATTCCTGAGCCACAACCCAAGACAGAGCCTGGCTTTCCCAGGAGTTTTGTTTTGCACAGTGATGCATTCCAGTCATTGCTGGGGTGCGTTTCCCTTCTCCTCTTTCCCTCCAGGCGCTGGACCATGCCATACATATGTGTATAAAGCCTCCTGGTGAGAACTCACATCTCAACCCTCTCACAGAACCTGTCTCTTCCCCAAGGTAGCAGCCTGAGCAGGACAGCAGCCGGCCAAGACCACCAGCAACTCAGAAACAGGCTGCAGGCTGTGCTTCTAGGTATGGTACTGCTGCGACTTGCTCCTGCCTTTCTGGTTTTGTGACTATTCCTTTAGTCTTCTTTTCTGTTTCCACTTTACTGCCAGTTCTGAGGGTCTCTCAGGGCTCTGACCTTGCTCTTCATTCCTTGTCCTATAACACAGTATTTCTCACGTGGTTTGCAGGTTCTCAGCCAGATTCCTTCTCTAGTCAGTCCTTAGTAACCTACAGAGATGGTCTTCCTTTGCCCTCAGTCACCGTAACCACTGTAGTTTCTTATTTGGAGACCCACAGTTGTAGTGGATGGATCCTAGCAGGGCACTACTCTGCTGTTATGCTATGGACGCCTGGAGAAAGACACATTGTTTTGTGGTACTTTTTATATGTTGAATATTTATATAAACACATGAAATTACATGAGGTTATTGACCGAAATCAGACCAACGTACTGTATTGTCATATCATTGTCTATGCCAAAGTGACAACTTTCAGAGTACCTAAAAATATTTCACAGATAAACTGGTTTCCTTTTCTTTTGTAATTAACATACTTTGGTTCTTAGAGCAGTTTTAGGTTTGCAAAATATCCCTGCCTATCCCTTTCCATCCCTGTCCCTATTGTCAACATCTAGCTCTGGTATGACACATTTGTTGTAACGGATAAATCAATAGTGATAGATAATCAGAACTGAAGTCCTTAAAATACATGAGCTCTAGTTCACTCTGTTGTACATTCTGTGGGCTTTAACAAATAGCTGATGACATATCTGCATCCTTATTGTATCATACAGCATAGTTTCACTGCCCTAAAAATCCCCCTGCTCTACCTATTCCTTCCTTCCTCCCTCCTCTCCCTCCCCTCTTCTGAAACCACTAATCTTTCTGTGTCTCCATTGTTTTGAGGAAGGTACGCTTTTTGTTTGTTATTTACAAAAAAAAAGTATACCAAAACCACAGGAATTCTTGTGCCCAGAGGGGCACCACTTTTTAGAAATTTGCACAAAGATTTTATAGCAACTAGTCAATGGCTTGAATCCAAGATCTAACCAAATTCAGAAAATTTCCCTGGATTACCCTAGTATAGCCCGTCTCTTGCTTCCTCTTATCTGGTATGTCCTTTCTTCATAGATTTTTTTTTCCTAAGTCTGTTTGGGCTGCTAAAACAAAAATTCCATAGATTAGGCAGCTTAGACAAGAGACAGTTGTTGCTCACAGTTCTGGATGCTGGAAGTCCCAGATCAAGGCACCAGTAGATTCAGTGTCTGGTGAAGGCTTGCTTCCTGACTCATAAATGGCCATCTTCTCCTGTGTCAGCTCTCTAGAGTCTCTTTTTTAGGGACACTAATCCCACTCATGAAGCCCCCTCTCCTATGACCTAATCACCTCCCAAAGTCCCTACCTTCTAAAACCATCACATGGGAGAGTAGGACTTCAACATATAATTGACAAGGACTCAAGCATTCAATCCATAGCAATTACCTTAAGCTCCCCTCTACCTGCTCGTCTCTCCCCTCCCCTGCTCTGACACCTCTTTTACATTAGCACTGTCCAAAAGAAACTTCTGCAGTGGTGAAAATGTCCCGCATCTGTGTCATTCAGTGCAGCAGCCACTAGCTGCCTATGCTTGTGTGCCAGAGTTGAATCCTTCAATTCTACTTCATTGTAACAACTTCAGTTTAATTGCCCCACATGGCAAGTGGTTATCATATTGCACAGCACAAGTTTGAGGTTTAACCTATGCCAGATCTCCCATCAGGGTAGAATTCGTGAACTTTCCCCACTCTCATACTTGACATCCTCTCCTACCCCTCAAATCTTCCCTATGTAGAGGAGGAATGATTCCTCCAGCCCCTGCCACCCAAATAGTCCCCTATGTCTCTCATATTTATTACCATGAAATATGCATATATGCAGCTCTGTACACACATACAAGCAGGTCTTGTAAAACCTCTTTGATTTATGAAGCTATTCAATGCTGCTTGTCTATACCGTTTATCTTTCCCTTGGTTGAACATTTCCTATACTCCCAGAAAACAGAGTTATATAACTCATGCTTTATTTGGCCTAACTCCAAGGTGATGGTTAGTGGTCTCAAAAGGGAGAAGGAAAAAAATCACATCAGAGGAAATTAAGAGATTAAATCCAAGATTCAACATGGAATGGAGATAAAGAGCTATGGATTGTAGCTCTCAGATGGCTGCAATGGGTGGTAGGCACATTTGTACCACCAACAGGCCATAATATTGGTCAGATCATTTAATGTCTCAGAGACAGCATTCCCCTTCATAGAATGCAAGCTTTTGACCACATCCACCAATTTAAAGTGACTTCCAGATGGAAATTCTCCTTGGGTCAAATGTAGTCTTAAGAGTAACTGGAAAAGTGGAAACAAACTTTTGTCACACGGAATATTTCACATAATTCCACCCACTCCCATGGCCCCCTTCCCCTGCCTAGTAGAGTGTGTGATGAACACGCCAGCTTTGCTTAGGAAAAGACCAAAACATTATTTTAAGAAGTAACAACACTCAGTTTAGAGTGAGTCATTACTCCTGACTCTGGTGCTAAACTGACCACAAAAGTTTGTGACTAGTCTATAGGATGTCCTTAAAACATCTGCACAAACCCTTTATTTCCAGTGCTTTGAACAGAAATAAACACAGTTGGTAAGCCAAATTCTACATTCCACAAAGCAGATGAAAAGTTAAAGCATAACTCTGAGTCCAAAGGCTAAGTGTGGACTCCCTGGCTGGATGTCTCTTGCTGCATGCCCATGTGAGTGGTCAGTTACTGCCTGGCTCTGTTACCTAAGCAGTAGGAAATCTTTGCATATAAAATAGCATGAGTTGTGCTAAAGTAAAATTAGCATTCTGGAACTTTTAATGTGCACATAATTGCCACTTATGTTTCCAAGCTCAATGATTTGCTAACGGCCTCCAAAATGTGACATGACCCGAAGTGAAATAATTGATTCATAACTTGGGAGGGTCTGAGCAGATTGTCCTCAGCCAACTGCCTAAAATGTTTTCCTCTTTCTTCCTAAAACTTGTCTCTGCTGTCCCTGTATAAAATAAGAATAAAGCTATTGTGAGGGTGGAGTGGAGCTAGGGCAGGTCCCCCGCACAGACACTGCCGTGGAACTACAAACCCTTCTTTCAGAATCCTTGGCATCATTCAGGTTGTACACTAGTTTCATCATTTGACAGCTGTCTCTCCTTGCTAGACTGTAAGTCACACGAGGATAAGAATTGTGCCAGCTCTTGCTCAGCATTGTGTCCCTCTCTTATCACAGAGCCTAGCATATTGTAGGGAGTCAACAGAAATATTTTGAATGAAACGTGAAACCATTTACAATCATTGGGGTCGAATCTCTGGGTTTGGATCCTGTGCTGTTGGATGAGTAATAGCAATTACCTTAAGCTCCCCTCTACCCACATCTGTGCTGTTGGATGAGTACCTTTCCTGTCTCTACCTTAATTTCGTGATGATGGTGTTAGTTGTGGACAGATTATAAACACTTCACAAATGATACTTCTTCTTATTATTATTTGCTATCATTTTTTAAATATTTATTTTTTTTTTTAGTTGTAGGTGGACAGAATATCTTTATTTTATTTTTATGTGGTGCTGAGGATCAAACCCAGTGCCTCATGCATGCTAGGCGAGCGCTCTACCACTGTGCCATAACCCCAGCCCATTTGCTATCATATTTTAAAGGGCTTTTGCTCTTTGAAGTATCAGTGATATGGAAGGCCACAGTTCTGTTTAGCAGGACCACTGCTTTACCTTTGTATGTTTTGCAAGGCACAGAGGACAGAGGTGGTGTGTCTAAGGAGACATAGAGCTGGTGTTTACAATGGTATGTGGGTCTCTGGGGTCCAAGTGAACATGATTTGGTTTAACTATTTTCCCACATCCCCACTTTCACCCTGTGTTTTCTCCCTGTGCCTCCCTGTTGTGCCTGTGTGGGCTTCTGGCTATATGGTCAATGCGTACTGTCCCCAGCATTCCAATCAGGCTCCTCTAAAGGATTTGCCTCTACTCAGCATCGTCAGAAGATGCAATCTAGTCATTTATTGATAGAAAGTAAATGATTGAGGCCTCTATTTCTATGCTGGGAACGGGAAAGGGAAATATTAGAAAATGTCAAGAGTCTAATTCTATATCCTGCTTTTGCTAAGTTACATCTGGTAAATTTCTTGATGAATTGAGCCTCAGGAAGATCATCAGTTAGGTGGGAATCATAAATGTGGGATCTACCGTCTTGGCTTGTGAGAATTAAATGAGATAAATATGTAAAGAACCTAGTTGCAGTGAAGAGAATTTCCAAACAATGAAGAGTGAAGATTTTACCATCCCCTACCCTCACTACTCTATCCTTTCCAGGTTTCCAAATTGATCTAGGATATTTAGCTACGAGATACTGTTATTAAGTGATGGGCTACTTCCTGCCTGAGGATAAAACATAGAGGAGTACATACTTATGCGCACGTGCTCACACACACACACACACACACACACACACACACATACACACTTTCTTACTTTCTTTTTCTTTGCCTTCTGACCCCTTGATATTTCTACTCTAAGTTATGAATTAAATTTTAATAATGCTATAATTCCATTTCAGTACTTTCCATATACTCTTCTTGAATGAAATGAGGTTATCAAATCTTATCCCTGAACCCTATCACTTTTTAAAAAAATTTTAAAGCCTCCAGATTTGAATTTTATAGCATTTCTAGAAATGGGTTTTGCCTGTTGAAATTGAATGGTATGACATTTACTTGAGAACTATTATAAAGTTGAATTATTTTTAACAAGCAAAATTACTTTGATCCATTTAATTCTTTTTTTTTACTGCAAAGGAACACTCACTATAATATTCATAGCTCTTTGAAGTATAATGCTATGTATCACTATTTCTTGTTTAAACATGATCTAACGAGATTAATTGTTAACTTGTAAAAAAAAAATGGAGGAAAGGTTAGCTCTACACTTAATGAAGATGGTGTCCCAAAGAATATAATTTTTTTTAAAAAAGGGGTCTGTATCATTGAACCTCTCAATGTTAAAGAATAATACATACTAATAAATACAGCATAATTTGATCTGTTACATTCTGCTGGATAGGATGTATAAATATATTACTAACTGTAGATAGATGATTCAGAAGAAAAAAAGAACGAAGAGCTCAGAGCATTTCTTAAAGCTTTCTAGAACAAGCCTAGCTCTAAAGAAACATTTTCAGACCAATTCTCAAGTTCAGACCTCTATCCTATTGGGAACCATTCCTTTCCCAGCAACGAAAGGACCAGATCTGGGAGGGGCCTGATGACTCCACAGGGATCTAAGGCCTTTTTAAAAAGGCACTCAAATACCCTAGCAAATACAACTTCTGAATTTGTGAATGTTTTCGTATTTTTCTGAGCAAAATCGAATATCCTAATAACAATGTTAACTAGATGTACATTTTAAAAAAGAGAAAAATGGGTTTTGATTAGAGTTGAAAACTTATATCCTTTCTCTACAGCATTGACTTTTGTGGATCTTTGTAACAACAACGAGGTCAGTTAAGAATATTTAAAGTCATGCAGATTGATAGGACTGTCTCCTCTTTCTGCATGCAGTGTTCTTCATACTAAAGCTGTTTCCCTAAAGCCACTTTCCTTTTTCACTCTTCCTTTTCCTCCTGAGAAGAGAGAACCTGCTTAGCTGTGTAGCCCTGAAAGTTTGATTATCCAGAGGACAACTCTAGCCTTCCAGTCTAGATCTTTCTACCTGTGTAAAATTGGCCTAGTGGTTTAACCTCTGGAATCAGTCAACACAGCTGCAGCTGGGTGCCTGCCTCACTTCTTAACTTGACGAGTAGGGATTTTGCTAGCAGGAGAATGGCATAGCTCCCAAACCCTAATTGCAGTTAATTTTTGCTTTGATGTAATGTTGCTCTAGGTCAAAATCAAAATGGATCTCAGCACATGTATAAATAGATGGGGTCAGAAATACAGATTTCCAATTCTGCAGTGGCAACCGAAAAAGGAATAGAAGTCAGGGTATACAGCTCAAGGCCAGATCCCTGGAGTCCCCACCCCTGCCATGGACGTGAGTGCTCGGTAAGCACTTGACACATGTCCAGTGCTTTGGAATGGTTCTTTGATGGATTTGGTCATGATAAGGTATCTGACTGGAATGAAGCTGCTAAGTCTAGAAGATGATGGAGATTTATGGGCTAGGTACAAAGGATGAGAGTCAAGCCCACTGGTTTCAAAACCCAGATTTAAGTGACTTCAGGTAAAGTTACTTAATCTCTCCAAATCTGGGTTTAAATCTGATCATTTTTCTCCCTCTTTACCACTATCCCCCACACTCCTAGCCACCACCTTCTGTAAATGGCTTTGCATTGTCTTGAGGATTAAGTCCCAAACAGGGCAGCTCAAATCTGATCACTGTCCACCTTGCCAGTCTTCTCTCTCACATATCTCAGCTCCAGCAGTCCTTCAGAGGTGTTCCCCAGCACGACTTTTCCTCCCATCCTTGTCCAGGTTAGATTCCCTCTCCACACACACATGTCTCTTTCCCCATTAGACTCTGAGAGGGCAAGGCTAGGCTGAGCTCAGGGCACAAAGTCTACCTTTTTCATGACTATGTCCCAGAGTCTAGCCCCTGGCTGCTCCTAAAACACACTGAATGGTTGAGTGAAGGCCCCACAGCAGGAAACTAATCTCTACCTCATAGGCTGCTGAAGATGAATGAAGATGATGTAAGAACAGTGCTTGGCACAACTCTTGGCCATGGTCAATAGCAAGTGGTGAAAATGGTTTATAATAATTTGAATATTACAGTGATGAATTTGTTTCATTTCTAAATTCTTTGGCGGACCTTCTAACTGGGAGAGTGAAAGGAAGACAAACAAGCTAGCATTTTGTACCCATTCTTCTGAATACAGACTGAGATAAACAGACTGAGATAAAACAATGTGCCAAGCTTTAAACTGGAGCCAGGATAGAAAGCTTTGATGGAGCTAGCATAATTATAGGTTTGCAGGGGCCTCTGGTCTGGCTGTGCTCCAGGCATGAACATCCATACCCCAGTCCATCAATCAAATGTTACTAGTTTGGAGGTTTTAGTTTTCTTTTTAAACAGAAATATGAGCTATGCCTATAGGAACCTACATGTTAGCACCTGGAAAGTGACTACAGTGTATATCATATTTTTTAAAAAAACCTACAATTTGAAAGATAATTTTGGAATCCACATGAAAGACTTACACCTCTGAGTCTTTTACATGGGTAATCAAAGATGAATGCTGCCTCTATAGCTGGAATTCTCAGATGGGGTGTTCACAATAGAAACCAGGTTATACAAACCTTAGTTTAATAGGGTTGTATCTTTATTCATTAAAATATTCTAAATAAATATGAGATTTATTTTCAGTTGACCAGGTCTCATAAGTTACAATCTCTGGCTGAAAATCTACCCCAGGGTAGATGGTAAGGACTGTTAATGTTGAAGAACTTTCATGAGTCAAAGAGTTGGAGTCATAATGTTGGTCTGTTATGTGTTCATGGATCATGTTTTAAAACAGAGAATTTTAATCACATAAGGTGGAACAATGTGAGGGAGGCACATTTAAACAAGGGCAGGAGAACATGAGGACTTTCTACATCTTCCAAATTATTATCCCTTTACCCCTAATTGCTAAGATTCTGGCTTTCCTCTGTGCATCCTTGATTGAGCTTCTATTAGCAGGTTTGGAGTGTCAGTTAAAGATGTGTTTGGCTGCAAGTAAGAGAAAATCCAAACAGCAGTTGGTTCAACAAATAGGAGATTATTTATTACATGTTACAAAAAGCCATAGTTTGATGGTTGCTGAGATTGTTTATGAGTCATGATGTCATGAGAGACCTTGGTTTTTCTATTTTTCTACTGTGCCACTGTGCCTTCCACAGTGCTTCATGATCCAAGATGTTCCAGATGTTTGTAGTTCAGACATCACTTCTGCTTTGAAAGCAGAAAGAAAGAGGTGATCCTGTCTGTTTTTAACAGGAAATCAAGTTTTTACCAGAAACCTTGGGCAAATATCAACTTAGGTCACAGTGGCTAAGAAAGTAAATATTTAGATGGACAAGTGTTTAGAGAGAGGAAAATGGGAAGAATAGATACTGGACAACTAACAGGATGCAACATTTAGTTGGCTTAATTGCAGGTAAGAAATAAAAAATGGAGTGACAATTGGACAAATCAATCATACTATCTTGGTAGGGAGTGGAAGAATAAGAGAAGATTTGATGGGCCATTTCTGGTAGCTTCCAAATCCATAATGGCTTAGCTAGCAAAAGAACTTACTGACAATCTGTTGCTGTTAATTCAGACTTTAGAAACTGTCATGTTATTTTGAATAAAGTATATAACATTGTGGGTCCAGCTGGATATATTCCTACGTAAAAGAAGATGATGAGAGACCGGGTGACCAAGACCAGTGGTTCTCGTGTGACTCTGTGTGACTGTGTGTCCTGTGCATTAGAACTATCTAGGCCTTCCCAATGTCGAGGTCGGCAGAAAATCCTTTTGCCAAGTTGGAAGGTGATCTGAAGATCCCAGTTCCAGCCATTTGCAGAAGCCACTGCTACATTCTCCTTCTGCCCCTAATGGGAAGCACATGGAGTATCGCTGAATGTTGGGAGCACTTCTGTGCTCAAATTATGTTTTTTAAGTGAGGGCTATGATAAAGTAACCTCCAAACATGACCCTGGCAAAAGTCAGTAGCCTTGCTTATTCTGGCCATGTTCCTGGTGCTATCCAGGGCTCTGGGAAGATTTACTTTAATTACAACCTCTTTTGCCCTCTTTCTCTCTGTACAACACTCACGATCTGCTTACATAACATGTAGTACAGTAACCAAAACTGAAATTGTCCTTCTTGAATTAATGAAACGAATGCAATTTGCACTTGGCTTCTTGTAGCAGATCTGATTAAATTGTATATGAAATTGCATATGTTTCTAAGGCACACATAACTTAAATTCTCTTTCGTTTTGCATTTTGGAGCCTGAGTGAAGTGTCTATTTTTCTGCGACAATGATAATGAAAAAACTTATAGCATCTTCTCATTTTTCTTTAGTTATACCATATCCTGCCAGGAATGTTTCTTTTAAAGGTATTTTCTTTCTAAAAAGCATTTAATTTTATTTTGAATACTTTATATTCACAACACGATGTTAATGGCATATACATAGGTGTTAAAAATGGTTGTTACAGTGAAGCAAATTAACATTTCTGTCATCTCCCATAGTTACTTTTGTATGTGAAACAAGAGGACCTCAAATCTTATTTAACAAAAAAAATCTTTACTATAATTTTATCAACTATAATTTTCATACTGTATTAGATCTCTAGATTCGTTTATTGTATGTATTTACTATCCTTTGACCTATATCCCCCGTTTTTGTCCTTTTCATCCCCAACTCTGCCCTTTGCGATCACTGCTTCATTCTCTATCTCTATATACTTGACCTTTTTTTTTTTTCAGATTCCACATTTAAGTGAGATCATACAACAGTTTTCTCTCTGGTCTGGGATTTTTACACTTAGCATGTTCTCTGGGTCCATCCATGTTACAGTAAATGGCCAGATCTCTTTTAAGGCTGAATAATATATATTTCACATTTTACTTACCCATTTGTCTAACAATGGACACTTGGGTTGTTTTATATCTTGGCGATTGTGAATAGTGCCACAATGAACATGGGGGTGCAGGATCTCTTTAAAGATGGTGATTTCATTTCCTCTAGGTATACGCCCAAAAGAGATATCAATGGGTCATATGGTAGAACTATTTTTGTTTTCTTTAGAAACCTCCATATTCTTTTCCATGACTACACTAAGCTACATTCCCACCAATAGTGTAATAGAGTTTCCTCTTATTCACAGCCTTGCCAACATTTTTATGACTTTTTTTTTAATCTTAGCCATCCTAGTGGGTGCTAGGTGGTATCTCACAGTGGTTTTAATTTGCATTTCCCTGATGATTAGTATGATGTCAAGCATCTTTTCATATACTGGATAGCCAATTTCATGTCTTCTTTGGAGAAATGTTTGTTCAAGTCCTCTGCCTATGATTTAAGCATCATTTGTTCTGCTCTTGAGTTCTAAGAGTGCTCTATAAATTTTGGATATCAATCCCTTTTCAAATATGCATTATGCAAATATTTTTCCCAGTATCCACATTGCCTTTTCATTTTGCATTTTTTCATTTGCTGTGCACAAGCTTTTTAGTTTTATGTAAGCCCATTTTTAAATTTTTACTTTTGTACCCTGATATTTTGTAGGCTTTTTTTCCTAAATATTTTAATAAGTACTCATGAGAACTGGTTCATTTCCAAATAGTCCTTCAGGGAATTTATATATGAAAGTTAAAATTCACTTAATATTAGCATATTGTTTAATACTAAAAGCACTCCATCCTCCATGAATCATGAAAATATTTTCATCTGTTAGAACACTGGACCAAAAAGTATTTTAAATTGCACCATTTTTTTAAGATTTAATTTTAATTTTAATTTTATTTTACTTTATTTGTTCTTTTTAAATATGCATGACATTGGAATGTATTGGGGCATATTATATTACTGACCACAAAATTTGCAAATCATAATTTTTGCCTTCTGTTCAATAGCAGCTCAATATGACAAGCATTAACTGAGCAACTTATTTATGTGCAAGACAGTTTGCTCTGAATATAGAGAGGAATTACACACTGAAGTGCCTGCTCTCAAAAGGCTCTTACTACGTCCAGAGGAAACAGACAGCTGGGCATGATGGCCCATGCCTGTAATCCCAGTTGCTCTGAGGCAAGAGGATTGTAAGAGGTCACTGAAATTTAGTGAGACACTGAAAATTAAAATCAAAATGAAAAGCTGGGAAATAGCTCAGTGGTAGAGCACCTATGGGTTCAATCTCCAGTACTTAAAAAGAGAAAGATAGAGAAAGAAGAAGAGAAAGAGGAAGCAGACAGACACATGAACAAATACAAGTGATCCCCAACTTACAATGTGGTTACATCCTAATAAACCCATCTTGAAAATATAATCAGTTGAAATGTACTTAATACACCTGTTAAGCTCCATAGCTTAGCAGCACAGTACAATGCAGAATATTGTTTATTTGCCTTTGGGATCACGTGGCTCACCAGAGCTGAGAACTGCGGCTCACTGACACTGCCAGCTATGCACCAGCTATTTGATTTAATATCACTCAAAAAGATCACCAAAGATAAGACTTACTGATGGTTCAAGGTAATGCTGCTGGTCTTGTCTTTCTCATAAACCAACTGATTTAAAGAAAATTTTTAACAAATGCTATATGGGCATAATCTGTTTCCATTTGAATATTACATAGGTTCATAGCCATGGCCACATGGATAAACAATATCCAAGGTGATTACTCATGGTACATAACAACAAACTGAGAGAAAAATAGAAAATGACATTTGTATTTGGTGTGCATGGAAGGAAAAAAAAACCATCTGGCTTTCTCATGGTCTTTATATCTTTTTTCTACCTAAATGAAGGATAGAGCTTTGGAGATTTTCACTTAGTCACCTGCTTATTTATGTAGAACAGACCTCCAGCTGCCTGATAAATGGCCAAGCCACAGAATGTCTCATTCATTTATTCTGTCAGAGTGCTCTGAGGTGCATGGAACCAAGGACAGAGAAATCCAGAAGTGCTCCTTATCCACAAGAGAGATATAAACAGATGCTCTTAGTAGAGTGTAATTAGCATTTTATCACAAGTGAAGCCAGAGCCCTGAGAATGCAGAGAAGTGAGCTAACTGTGCCTGGGAGGTACAGGGAAGCCTTGCAAAGGAGGTGAGGATAGAGCTTCGAGGTTTTGAAGAACAGGAGAATGAGGGAAATGTGGTGGTATTTCAAGTATAAGAAAATGAGGGATTTATATTATTGTTAATTATTTGTCTCATTTCTATGTTATAGGTTAATATTTCACTGCCCCAAACTAAGGTCATACTTGGTCATGTGACTTGCTTAGATCAATAAAATGTTAATAGAAGTGTTTTGTGTTGCTTCTGAGCAAAACCTTTAAGATTCATCATGACACTCCCATGTTGATTTCTTCCCCTCTGACATGGGAGGAAACCATCTCCAGAAAGGGACTGCTCAGCTTTGTTCCCAGAATAAAGACTCTTGGAATAGACCTGAGGTCAAACTACAGCTAACCTGTAATGCAAATAAATAATAAGCCTAGTTTATTGAAAAATATTAAGACACGGGGATAGTTGTTATAGCAGCATGCCTTAGGAAAGTTCACTAACACAGATGTAGTAAATGGAAAGATACAGGGCCCAGGGTGTAGAATCAAAGTTTGGAGAATAGGCAGCCAGAAAGGTATTAAGGGAACAGAATTTTGAAAGGTTTTACATGTCTTGCTAATACAGTTGAACCTTAGTGATTAAATGGTAGAAAGTTTGCAGAAGCTAAGGAGTAACATGATAGGGTTTGTTTCTTTGGAGGATGATTCTAATAAGATTGGAAAAAGACTAATACCAGTAAAATCAGCTAAAAATTTGTTGTAATATTAGTAATTTATTGTGTGCATACTATATGCTAGGCATTTTATGTATATTTACCAAAAAAATCCTCTTAACACTCCATGTGGTAGATAATGTAATGATTCCTTCTTCAATAGTTTATAAACTATTGAAGGCACAGAGAAGTTAACTAACTTGGCTAGGTAGACACAGAACTCCATCCCAAGCAATCTGTGTGTTAGAATCCATTCTCTCTATCACTAAACCACCTTCTCAGAATCCAAGCAAATGAATCACATCTGAACAAAGGTAGTGGGTAGAGGTAGAGAAGAAAGTCTCGGGTCTCTTATTTCTGAGGTTACTCAGGCTGAATGTGGGCATGAGTTAGAGCTCAAGGGACACAGAAATGGGGGAGGGGGCAGAAACAATGCCCCGTTTCTTTTTCTTTCTTTCTTTCTTTCTTTTGTTTTTTTTATTTTTTACTTTAGAAACAGAAGAGGTAGTGTAACCATTAATGGAGACATGTAAGAAGAGCAGATTTGAAGGGGAACATGAAGCCTTATATTTGGGATACAACAACATTAGTTTTAAAGCAGATGTGAGTGAGGTACAGGTGGGGACAACACAACGGCAAATAGAATATGGTCCTGAACATGGTCCTAAAGCTCAGGAGCAATGTGAAATGGAGACAGAATCATGTGGGAAAGACATCCAATGAGCACATTCACCGTGGCAGATTTAAGGACTGATTTGACAAGAGTGTGAGGGACAAAAACTAGAGGAAACCTATTATTTTAGGAGTTGATCTGAGAGTCAGAGACTGGGAAATTTTGACTGAGAGGAAGTGATGAAGGAGAGGAAGGTGACAGAGAGGAAAGGATGGGTGTTTGAAATGATGGTCACTAGCAGTGACTTAAAATTGGAAGAACCAGGAGGTAATTGCAGCTACCCATGGTACACTCAGTCAAAATGACTGTGAGATACAAGAACCTTTGCCACACAACAACATAAACACTGGACGCCAAGAGCATCCAGTAGAGGAGAGGTGAGAATAAACTGGGTAGAGGCAGAGAAAAAGCAGAAAATGAACCCATCATAGACTCAAGTTTTTTTGTGCTTATTTATAACCACAGAATAATTTATAAACTTTTAAAATCATAGGTTTCCATAAATGGGGGAGGGGAAGTGCAGCTTTTCATTTACAGGAATTGCCTAATTCCAAACATGGTAATAAAAAGGATCTAAAGGTAAAATCTTTCCTGGAATATTCACTAATCTGGAAGAACTGGCTGTTTAGACTCATTTCTTACATGCTCTACATTAACACTATTAAATTGCAACAGACTATTAGTAATTAGAACAATTATAAAATATTTGCATAGAACCCCCAGGCTTTTTGGAAGACCTATTAGAATACCAGAATTTTTTTCACATTTGAAAAGCTTAAAAAGTACACAGAGTTTTTTTATGAAATATTCTACTGGGAATATCCCACATACATGCTGTATAGTAGAAGAAGAAAATGTTAGGGCAGCTCAAATTGTTGATGTATGTTGAGATGGTGTTTGAAAAGTCTTCCGTGAAAACAAAGTTTGGAACCTTGAGTTAAACAATTTTAGTCTTCTGGTTTTGTTTTCCACTGAAAGACTCTGACAGTCTTTATGTTGGTTTACAAAATAAAGCTCCAGAGATTGATATCATATGTAGCACGTCCTAAATGTACCTGACCATACATTCTCCTCTTTATTTTCAAGAAAATTTGACCAACTCCATCGTAGATTACATTTCTGTTCAAAACATTGGCTGCTCCTCCTGTAGTATCCTATTCTGTAGATGTTTTATCTTTCCTACTCCACTGAACATGGGTGTGGTCATCTGACCTGCTTTGGTTCATGTAAAGTGACTGTAGGTAACCTGTGTCACTTCTGAGCAGACATGTCAAGAGCTAGTTGCTTTCCACCTATCCTTTTTACCCTCTGGTACAAGACCTAGAAAGTGTTCTGATATCCAGTCTTGGAGAGTCCTATAACAGAAAAATGAATGCATTAGAAATAAATGTTTGAGGTTGTAAGCCATCAATATTTTGAGTCATTTGTTATTATAGCTAACTTAACCAAAGCTAACCCATACCACCTTTACCAAATTGTACAGGTGCACTCTTCTGTCATCTTCAAAATGATGAAATGTTCTTAGAATTTTTCTTTGGGTCAGGACAGTAACCCTTGAAGGCAAACTGAAAAAAAGAAAAGAAAAATAAATACATGAGACATGACTTAGAGCAGTGATGCTTAACCTCCTATGAGCCCAGAAGTTGTCTGGAATTTTGTCAAAAATGGATATTCCTAGGCCCAGTTCCCAGATATTGTGATTCAATGAGCTTGGAGTGGGTCCCAGGAATCTGAATTTTAAAACAGATATTACCAACCAATAGAAATATCACCAGTGCAGATGGTCTATTGACCACAACTTGTGGAATGTTGCTCTAAAGCCACTCATTTGACTAATAGTCATATGATAGCAGGCATTTAAATAAGTGCTATTTCAATATAAGACAGCATCATGGAGAGTTCTCTTTAGAGGACCAGAGACATACACAAAATCAGTTCAATGATCTTTTAGTTTAGATTTATTATACTTTAGTTAAAATGTTTTATGCACAAAATGGTACTTTCATGCTTGCATGCCTATCTTATTTTAAAAGCCTGGCTCTAAGTGGTCCTTAGCTCTTTGAAAATAATCATTTTGCTTTAGAAAGATTGAATTCTGCATCCAATGAAGATCAAGGGCTATTTTGGTTACAACTGACAGAAACCTAATTCCAACTGCTTTAAGCAAAAACAAAATGTATTGGTTATGAATCTAAAATGCCTAGGAGTTTTGAGAGAAGGAAGTTTAGTTCCTGGTTGAGTGCATAGGACAAACTGGAGACAAAAGCTGCCTTTGGAAAGTTATTTCAGGAGTGGGAGATGCTGTTGGTCAGCAGGTAGGGCAAAAATGGTGTATAGATTCTTATGGGAAGAAGACTAGGCAGGCAAGCGCTATCTGGACACTCTGCGGTCAGGTGAAGGCAAGTGATTTGCACCAGGGAAGTCTGGCAAGGTGGGATCTATGGAAGTCCTGACAACTGGGTGGGGAATGACCAAGGGCGTAGGGAGTAGGAAGGTTGGCAGAGTAAAGGGCATCTGTCAACTGAAATCAGAGCTTCACTCACGCCTGGATCTAGA
This sequence comes from Xerus rutilus, assembly GCA_028644305.1. Classification (NCBI taxonomy): domain Eukaryota; kingdom Metazoa; phylum Chordata; class Mammalia; order Rodentia; family Sciuridae; genus Xerus; species Xerus rutilus. The sequence goes on along the minus strand of CM053405.1, from coordinate 27,840,762 downwards.
TACTCAAATATGATTTTAAGTATTTGTTTCTTTCCATCTCTTACCTCTGCTTTCTTTCATTACACTCATTAGTTGGCAGGTTCTTCAGTGAGGAGCAAGATGGTGACCACCAATTTGCTCATCTCCAAACTGAGTCTCACTGGCTTGGCTTACAACAAGAGCAATCTTGACCTAATTGCTGAGGCCACAGATGTGCTATTTGACCAGGACTGATGTGCCCATCTCTGGAGACAGAAATGAGGCTATAGCAATAGAAACCAGAAAGAAATCCAGAGGGAAATTGGGGCACTACTGCCAGCAGAAAGTAGGTACTATCGTTGGATGTGCCCCAACAGTTTATGTGTGGAGAACTTGACCTCCAGATTCATATGTTCATGGTATTTAGAGGTGGGGCCTTTGGGAGGTAATTAGGATTAGATGAGGTCATGAATATGGAATCCCCATAGTGGTATTAGTGGTTTTAGAAGAAGAGGAAGAAAGAACCAAGCTAGTGTGCTTGCTTTGCCTCATCATATGATGCCCTCCACCATGTCACTCTGCAGCAAGAAGGTCTCACAAGATGCCAATCAGATGCTGCTGGCATGCTCTTGGACTTTCAGCCTCCAGAACCAAATAAACTTCTATTCTTTGTAAATTAGCCAGTCCTGATACTTCATTATAGTTACAGAAAAAGAACTAAGATTGAGAGTAACAGAAAAGCCAATACAATATTCTCCCTAAAGCCTTGACAATTCTTCTCATATCTGAATTAGTAATCCAACAGAGAAAGATGCATATATGCTTGGATTTTTTTCCCCCTAAAGTAGATTTTCTCTAAAATGAGTAAAACAATTTTATTCCAAAATTTTTGAAGCAAAAAAAATGATCTTTATTCCTTTCTGGGAAAATATCAGGGAGGAATTTAATATTATAGACTGCTGTTAGGTCTAATTGCAACCCCAGGAATCTATATTTTTTTACTTTAAGGTTGTTAATAAAATTTTTCCACCAGATATGCTGAACCTACGTACCTATTAACCTTGCTTTAAATACATAATTATTTGGTTTGCATGGAAGCCAAATTTTCTACAGATGCATAAAGGTTAAGAAGAAAAATGCTGGCAAGTTCTTGTCCCTTTAAGCCAATTACTAAAGGTCAGAATCAGAGCCATTTGCTACAAAGAGTTCTCAAAATATCTCAGAGAAAGGCAGTTCAGTATTTATTAGGATTTCTATTGACTTTCATAATTTTAAATCAAGATGCTCCCTATCAAGTCTCTTTGTAGAAAATGTTTTTTTTAATTCTGTTGTGCTTTTCTATTTATAGCTCATATTTTCACTTGTTCATAACCATGGAATGGTTTTAGGGTAAGGAAATACATAAGTAAATTTGTTTTTTCCTTCTACTCAAAGCAAGCGGCCTCTGCTTGTGGTCCCTGCTAGTGTTATTCCCTCTTTCTAGTGTTTTTGCTTGTATATGACATAGGTATGGGGTCTTGTACACAACCAGTGTTCCACAAATGTTCATTAATTAATGGCTAAGCACAGCATGGATGTGTCTTGCATTATGCTACAATGCACTGAAGCACTGTGGAGTCATTTCCAAGACAGGTTGGAGCTCTGCCAAGGTCTAAATATTTGGGTATTTTACCAGGCACTTGGGAAATTCCAAAAATGAGATTTAAAAAAACTAGTTTTTCTTAAAAAATGTTTTTAGTTTTTAATTGACACATACTAATCATACATATTTATGGGGTGCAGTGCAATAATTTGATACATGTACATAATGTGTCCTAATTAAAAAATGGATAAATGATCTGAACAACCATTTCACAAAAGAAGATAGACAAGTGGCCAACAAGTACGTAAAAAATGTTCAACATCACTAACCATCAGGGAAATGCAAATTAAAACCACAAGGAGATATTATCTCACCCCAGTTAGGATGACTATAATAAAAAGATAAAAATAACAAATATTGGCTAGGATATGGAGAAAGAGGAACTCTTAAACACTGTTGATGGGAATGTAACTAATACAGCCATTATGGAAAATTGTGATTTCTTTTTTTAATCAAAACACAATAGATATTTTATTTGTTATGGCTCAAAATATAAAGTAGAGCACAACTGAGGTTTATTCAGGAAAATAATTAAACTCTAGTTAGTTGTGGTTAATGGCTTTGGCACTGGAATTTCAATGACTGACTATCCAGAGAAATAGCTCTGATGCATATAATCCATGTACAATTTGTATGATCATGCTGATTAAGTAATTTCTGCCTTTTCTCTTTTCACAGTTTATCCTCTGCAGTGTTGATATGGTAGCGAGTGTATTTATCATTTTCAGACCATTATAGAAAACATGAGCCAGCCAATCAGGAAACCAGATCCTTCTCTTGTCTCCCCCTGCCTATTGGCTCTGTGACCATGATAAATGGCTGTCATCCTGCATAGCATTCAGGAACTTAAAAAGTCAAGAAGATAGAGGACTTACCTCTGTCATCCTCTCTAGCTTGTAGAAAAGCAATTAGAAGTCAGAACGAGAAGAGAGAAGTAGGAGAGAAATTGGCTGGATACCATGGCCAGATGTCCAGAAGCTAAACTATAATAGTCTTCAATTGGTGTTTTTGAATACCTTGATTTTTTTGTGAAATTCTTACAATATCTGTTTTTGTCATCAGTGTGGGTTCAAATAATTGATTCCACTGACAACTTGATAAATGATCTTCAATTTTATCTCAGACAAATACCATGGTTCAATCCATGGTTTTTGCTTATGTGAACACTTGGGGATTGTGTCTATAGAGTTATTTCTAGTTTAAAATTTAGTTTTCAGAGAGTTGTTTCATTAAGTTTCATGTTTGTGCTTGGAATGTATCTTGAGTTTGGTCCCAACCCATCCTGCAACAACCACACAAGAAAACCTAACATAGAAATAGTGTATACTTGGTTACTTGATCCTTTCTCATCACATGCCACTAACTAACTACTGTATCCCGATAAGTCTGTGCGGATGTTGTTGTGATACTTGCCAAAGAAACTGTCTAGTATCACGTTAACACATTAAAAATGATGACCAACCTGGACTCCAGGCCTTCTTTTCACTAGAAGCCTGGTGACTTGCTGAGTCTTGTCATTCTCAGCTGTTTGCTTATGGAAGAGCGTCAGGTTTCTATGGCTCCAGTGCTGGCTCACATGACGGTCAAATGGAAGCAAGAAAATTCCAGCAAGCCTTACATCAGAAGGTAGACCTGATGTGATTTCAGGTTTCTTGGTAGCTGGACAGAGAAAAGGGAGATGAACTCTCTGCTGGAGAGAGGTGGGTGGGGAAAGGCAGCAGGGGATCACACCACTTGGACAGTCTGTGACAGGGGAGTGGCATTCCAGACTGGTGATCTGCATGAGGAAGGTTAGATAGAGTACCAATGGTCCTGGCAAATGCGCTGAACATGACCACACAGTAAGGTGGTCAGATTCAAGACTTGCTATCAACCCAAGTCATGCCAACATCTGGTGTTGAGGGAGAGACCCCAGTCTTGAGAGGTGGAGGTTACCAGGAGAGCACTAAGACAGAAGAAGCACAGTGATGATATTCTGAAGCCACCCTGTTACAACAGTGGCTTTGGTTGCAGAGGAGTGAAAAGGGGCACTAATACTCACTGATTGCCTTCCCCATGCCTGCCAGACATGAGATGGGCTAAGAAGTTATTCATTCATTTTCAACAAATCTTTTTTGAGCACCTATTATGTGCCAGGCACTGTTCTAGGCACTGTAGACAGAGAAGGGAAAAAAACAAAATCCCTGCCTGTTTGGGTCTTATATTTTCACAGGGGAACCAGACCATAAACAAAAGAAACTTTATTCTGGATTCTTGAAAAAAATAAACAATAGTAGAAGGATAGGGGACTGTACTGAATTAAATTTTTAAAATTTAAAAATTTTAAAATTTCTTAGAGAAGGGCTCACTAAGAAGGTGACATTTGAGCAAATCTGAAGGAGGTAAGGAAAGGAGCTATGTGGATGTTGAGAAGATGAATATCATGGGCAGAGGGAATAGAAAGTGCAGACGTTGTGAGGTGGCACCTGCCTGGTGTGTTCAAAGCAAAGCAAGGAAGCCAGAATTACTGGATCCAAAAAAGTGAGGGGTGGAATAGGAGACAAGAGAGGAAGCTGGCTATGGGTGGAGCAAGGAGTCATCTACACCCTTTTGGGTCAGTGGTTCTCAGCAGGGGTCACTTAGCTCCCCAGGGGACAATTGACAATGTCTGAAGACATTGTTGGTTGTTATGGACTGGGCCATTGGTTCTGCTGGGTAGGGGCCATAGATGTGCTAAGCATCCTACAGTGCAAAGAACTGTCCTGCTGCTTAACAGAAAATTCTCCAGCTCCAGATGTCAGCAGTGCCAAGGTTGAGAAATGAGTGGTTGAGACTTTGATTCATATTTGAGGGATGTTGGAAGGAAGGCTGTGTTTTAAACCCCTCCCCCCAAAAAAAGCTAAGTAACATTTTTAAATAGCATTGTTCTGGATGTTCTGTTAATGATGGAAACCAGGGGAGCAAGGTAGAAGCAGAGAGCAGTTAGCAGATTCCTGCAATAATAGACAAGAGATGATGGTGACTGTAGATCGGCAAGATAGCCATTGATGTTTACAACTTTAAATTCAATAGTATTATCCCTAAAGCAGAGATGACGAAACAGGGGCCTTAGGATGTTCACCCAGGTGTCTGATTTCAAAGCTGTGTCTTTCTGTCGCTTGTGGTACCCTCCCCCTTCCTCTGAACCTTCTTTGTACAGCACAGTGAAAGCCCAGGGACAAATATAAAACCCGTCCAGAAAGATGAAAAGAAGGGGTTTGTTGGGCACAGTGACACATGCCTATATCCCAGCAGCTTGGGAGGCTGCGGCAAGAGGATCACAAGTTCAAAGCCAGCCTCAGCAAAAGTGAGGTGCTAAGCAACTCAGTGAGACCCTGTCTTTAAATAAAATACAAAATAGGGCTGGGGGTGTTGCTCAGTGGTCGAGTGCTCCTGAGTTCAATTCCTGGTACCACCCCCCCAAAAAAAGAAGGGGTTTAAGAAGATTCCTTTCCAGATCTGCCATTCTGAGTGTCTGTGCTAGACTGACTTCAGCCTGGATTTCCTCAGTGATCCAGATCCATCTTTTATCTCTCTCCCAGGAAGAGGACTGATCTCAGAACCTGAAAGGAGGAGCCTGCAGGTGGAGTCACTAAGTCCCACTGAGAGTAAAGATAGGAAAGACACATGGAGTCCAGCACATTTTCTGGATCAATGCACAGTGTGAGGGTATGTTGGTTGATTTGTGGCCCAAACCACAGCACACTTAGGTGACCACTCCTGGACTAAGCAGAGCCATGAGTAGACCCCTGGCAGCCCATTGCAGGCAGTCTTCAGTTACTTATGCTTGTCACAATTTGGATATTAACCGATTCAGAGTAGGCTGTTTACATATATAGGAAGCTCTCGGCTGGGCAAATACAGCATGACCATTACATTGGGTGATGAAATTAGATGTCAAACTTTTTGTTCATTGAAGCACAGCTGGCCCCCAGTCCATGGTTTCCACATCTATGGATTCAACCAAATGTGGATGAAAAATATTAAAAAAATATATCTGTATTGAACATGTATAGACTTCTTTCTGGTCATTATTACCTAAATAATATAGCAATTACTTATATGACATTTACATTGTATTAGATATTATAAATAATCTAGAAATAATTTCCAGTGTACAGGAGGATGTTCATAAGTAAATTATTTGCTATTTTATATAAGGGACCTCAATGTCTAGGATTTGGGTATCTGCACGGGGTTCTGGAATCAAAACCTCTTGGATACCAAGGGAAGACATACATTCCTGTTGGGTATATGTCTGGGTGTGGAACAGCAAGTTTGTCTTGATAGGATAAAAAGTAGCTTATAATAGTTAGTAGTGCTTTCTTACCATCTTCTCTGCATGTTTATTTTCAAGATTAGGTATTTTGTCTTCATTGCCTGGGATTCTGTTTTCCAAGTGGTCTATTCTGTTGGGAATGCTTTCCATTGAATTATTTTTTTAAAATATTTTTTTAGTTGCCAATGGATCTTTATTTTATTTATTTATACGTGGTGCTGAGAATCGAACCCAGTGTCTCATACATGCAAGGCAAGTGCTCTACCACTGAGCCCCAGCCCCAGCCCCATTCATTGAATTTTTAATTTGGTTTCTTGATTGCTTCATTTAGAGGATTTCTGCTTGCTTCCTCCCCCCCCAAATCTTTGCCTCTTTATTGAAGTGATATTTCACTTCCTGCATTTTCTCTGATTTCACTCCTTATGCCATCCTTTATTTTACAGATCAGTTTATGTACATTCTAAACTCCTTCTCTGACATTTCTTCTACTGTGTTGTCAACGGATTCTATTATTGGAGCATCTTGGTTTGTTTGAGGTGCTTCGTTCCCTTGTTTTTTCATGTTATTTGTACGTTTTCCCATCTAACAGTGTGGATCTGAGGCAGTACAGATTCTACCCTGTAGACTCATAGTATCCCTGAAGGTTTCCAATACCTCATCTTTAAGGGGGAGAGTAATACTATCCAAAGTATACAATATACAGCCTTACACCTAATACCTCTACATTAAGACATTACATTGCTGGTGGGACTGCAAATTGGGGCAACCATTATGGAAAACATTATAGCGATTCCTCATAAAACTTGGAATGGAATCTCCATTTGACTTGGCTATCCCACTCCACAGTTTATATCTACAGGACTTAAAATCAGCACACTACAGTGAAATATCCACATCAATATTTAGAGTAGCTCAACTCACAATAGCTGAAGTATGGAACCAACATAGGTGTCCTTCAACAGATGACTGGACAAAGAAAATGGGGTATATATACACGATGGAATATAGCTCAGTCTTAAAGAAGAATGAAATGATGGTATTTGCTGGTAAATGAATGGAGAATTTGCTGGAGAATATCATGCTAAACAAAAGAAGCCAATCCCCCCCCAAAAACAAAGGCTAAATGTTTTCTCTGATACGCAGATGCTAATTCACAATAAGGGGGAGGGGCTAGGAAAAAATAGAGGTAGTTTGGATTAGGTAGAGGAGAGTGAAAGAAGGGGAGAGGGCATGAGTGTAGGAAGGTTAGTACAATAAATTGGACATTAATATCTTATGTGCATATATGACTACATGACCGGTGTGATCCTCACCATGTACAACCAGAAGAATGAGAAGTTGTACTTCATTTATGTATGATATGTCAGAGTGCATTCTACTGTCATGTATACCTAATTAGAACAAATAAAATGGATAAGTAAAAAAAAATAGTAGTGAAGTCATGTGTATAGATATGATAGGAAAGGTTTCGGTAGGGTCAAGAATCAATGAGGAAGTCCAGAGCTCTGAATAGAAAAGACTGCAGCTGTGAGGATATAAATAGAGAATGGTGGAAGCTAGGGCAAAGGATGGCACATGCAGACAGACAGAACTGTGGCTTGCAGCAGTGTGAGGTAGAAAAGGTGTCCGTTAAGAATCAGAAAGACCCGATTTTGAATCTTGCTCTGTTGTGAGTAGGGAGTGCTACAGGTCAAAGCCTGATCTTTTCATGACAGAAAGTAGAAAATGCTAAACAGATTAAATTCATCTATTCAACAACTAAGGATTGGATTCCTACCTTCGTGCAGAGCATTGGGGATTTGGTAGTGAACACAAAAGGAGGACTTGTCCTCCTTGATTTTGACTGGGAAGGAGCACAGGAAACATTGATCACTTGAGTACAATTATGGTGAGTGCAATGAAGAAATCTAATCAATCCAGGGATCTGAGAGGCTTCCTGGAGGCCAAGTAGACAGGAGCCAGGCCAAGGGGGTGGGGAGCGTTTGAGGAATTCCAGGCAGCTGGAGGGAAGCCTGAGGGGAGAAGGAGCTTGGAATTCCTGAGGAAAAGAGACAGTGAGTATGCCTGAAACTGGGCAAAGGGGAGCAAAAGGAGGGATCAGATGGCAGCAGCAGGCCGGGCCTTTAAATAATGGCCTTTACTTTAATAGCTTTTTAAGCATTTTAAATTGGAGGTATGGAGAGGCTGGAGAATGGAGTGGATCTGTTGACCAAATCAGGTAAAGTGCAAAAATACAGGTGGTGCATTTGCATTTCAAAATTCATCCATGCATTCTTTAACATTCATACATCATGGAACGAGGGACTAAGCTCCCAAGTGAATCTGGTAATGTCTGAAATGATTTGGACGTCAATGACTATTGAATGGATAAAGGCATCCATAGTGACTTACAAGGTTAACACAACTTGCAAAAAAATTCTGTTTAGCATTATTTAATTCTCCTTGCTCTGACATTAAGTTAGTTCTTTAAGTAGATTTCCATTCCAGGAATAGTAGCTAATATTTGTTGAGAGCTTATTGTGCATCAAATTCTATTCTAAGCCTTATGCAACAGGTATATTCTCTCAATCTCAACACAAGAGCCAGGAAGATAGGGTTTTTTAAAATTATTATCCCATATTCTTGATGAGGAAATAGACACTGAGAAGCACAGATTCACTGGACTGAGATCACCCAGTTAGTAAGCACAGTCAGGATTTGCACTCAGGCACTGATTCCAGCTCATAAGCTCTCAATGACTATTCTTTATAGCTTTCAAAAAGAGGCCACAGACAAGCAACACAAACATCCAGTTAGTTTGATTACTCTACTTTTAAATTAACAAATTGGCATCATGCCTAACACATTAATCTCTTATGAGTTCATTTTATGACTGCGTTCTGTAGGGTTCCATTTCCCTCTGGTGAACAAATAAGGCTGAACTTCCAAACCTGCAAATCCAGATGTGGACGGAAGCCTAGACCACAAAAAGAGTGACAGGAGTACAGAGGGAGGTAGCAAGGGCCAAATCTTGCTGGTCTTGTAGACCAAGTGGGTATTTTTGTTTCTTAATGCAGAGCGAGGAGATACGAATTCTTTCCAGAACTTCCTGGAGAGTGATGTTGAGGGGTGCTTTAATAATGATTTTCAAGTAAAGATATGATTCTCATCCAGATGACTGTGAGTCATTTTTCTCCATTATAATATAAAAAGATAAAGTGGGCTTAAACCATAACAGGAAGAAATGTGTTAGAAAAAAGCAATACCTAATTGATGGTGAACTTGACCTTGAGTCTAAAAGCACTTGTGGGCAATACCCTGCAAATCAAGGGTTCCACAGGCAAGTTAGTTTGACCTTGGTTGAATGCTTTATCTTTCTCTTGAGATTCATGATGTATATTAGTATATAATAGGATGAAGAAAGGAAGCTCACTAAAAGAAATCTCCTTAATGTTTTTAACCCCACATTTTACAAATTTATTTGACCACAAATTTTTTTTATCTAAGGCTTATCAACTTCTCATAAAAAACATGAAAACAACTGCATTAATACTGTGTGATAACATGATACTGTGTAAAAAACATTATAATGCCATCATGCTTGTTTAGTTTTGGATTTTGTAGAGCTCAATCTGTAGGCAAATAGAGAAGGGGACTAGAATATATTATTTGTTTATTTTTAGAGAACCATTTTCACATAACGGCAATTGGTTGCATATATGGTAACTTGGCTCTGAACTGGATTGCTGGCTTTGTGACTAACAATATCTTTAGCTTTTGAAGATCAATTCTTAGTCTGAACTGGCTTGAAGTTAGACTACCCAGCAGACACAGGGTACAGATATGGGCCAGTCACAGAACACTAGGGTTTATTCATTTTAAAGTTTCCAGTGTTGAGGTCAGTGTTTGGTAAAAGATAGGTCACAAATATCTTTTGAGTAAATTAATGAATATACAATTGAATGAATAATTACAATAATTATTTGTCCTCATGAGAAAAGGTAATTAGAAGACCAGTAAGTATTATGCCAAATCTAGGCTAGATTTTAAATGAAACAATGTCTTAGAAATAAACAAGATTTCTTTTTTTGTTCTGTGGAGATTTAGCAAATTAGCGCTATTTTTGTCTTAATTATATATACTGAAGAAAATATCATCTTTTGGCAAAAACTGGGCAATGATGTTGAGTAACTTTGTCCCTTAAGATTTGGATGAGTTTGTATGAATCAGGCAAGTCACTTAATCTCTTTGTTTTCTTGTCTCCTGGACTAAGCAATCTCTAAGGTCGTTTTCAGTTTTAAAATGTCTATGGGTCCATTCATTTATAAATATGATGCTTTGTGCTTTTTCTTTAATTTCCAAATTGCAAAAGTACATAATCTTCATTATAAAACCAGGTCTGAATCCAGATTGAAAGGGCCCCAGGAAAGCACAGAATTCCAGAACATTTTGCAAGAATGTCCTCACTCATTAAAGGAATGCTCCTAAGAGGAAAACAAGATCTCTGTGTACAGATTTCCCTACACAGCAGCTGTGAAAGGCCCCTTCATCGAGGATGTGAATCTCAGCAAGAGCAGCACTTTCCTCTGCGGCTGTTCTGATGAACGTGGGCTACCATGAGGACTGGTGACACATTCAGGTCCTTTAATAATCTCTCAGCAGCATCATGAGCCAACATTTAATGTATATTTACAAAGGAGCTTTTAGAGCACTGTCCTAAATGCTCTTCTACTACTTTATTTAATCCCAACCACAGCTGTATGAACTGGTTCTTCTTATTATCATCATTCTAAAGATGGATGCATTGAAGCATAAGCATTTTCAATTGCTCAGGGTCATGGACCTATTAAATGCTGGAGCCAAATCTGAATCTAAGTGCTTTGGGTCCAGAATTCTTCCTCTTAACCACTTTGTTATATGTTGCCACCTCAAGGTATCATCTAGGCAATGACAAAAGCTGAGACAGGACAAGGCACCCAGCAAACTGTGAGGCTGCTATGCTGACTGTGATTATTGAGGGAGATAAAATTTTAAAAGGAGCTGATTGTTCTTACCCAGCTATCAAACCTGCAACTCACTCTAAGCAGAGTGAAACGAGTATTAGAATAGAGAGGTTCTGGGGAAAGAGGAAGGTAGTATTTGAAGTAGCCTGTAAGACTAATATTTCAATAGATATATAAGAGGAAAGCATTTCAGGTTGAAGCAACAGTGCCAAATAGGCTCATCTGCCCAGATTGTAAGACAGGCTGGGGGCTGATGATGTTTCCCCGTGAAAGGGTTCTGAAGGCCATACTAAGGAGTCCAAACGTTATTCTGTAAGCCGTAAGGAGCTATTTGACTTTACTTTGGAGTATGACTTTGGAGATAGCATAGTGGACTGGATTCTAAGCAGGAAGAATGAGAAATTCAACCAAAGTAATTTCAGTGACAAATGTAAAAGGGGGTAGAGTGGTAGATGTTGTGATATGGTACCCAGACTTCTCCTACAGGAATAAAGTTCTTACTATTTAAAGTCATTGGGGGGCTGGGGCTGTAGCTCAGTGGTTGAACGCTTGCCTAGCATGCGTGAGACACTGGGTTCGATCCTCAGCACCACATATAAATAATAAATGAATAAAATAAAGATTCTTTAAAAAAAAAATAAAGTCATTGGGAACACTGTCAACAGAGAGCCCTCAGCTGTCAATCCCCTTCATCTATAGTCACAATCTCTTCCTGGAAGGGTGGCATAGAATGATTGACTGTTGTTGGGGTTATGAAGGGCTCTACCCCTCACTACAGTTCAGGAAGGCTCTGAAGGATCATTGCAGCCCCCACATTGCATTTGGGCTCTTTTCTCTGCACAATCCTGCTTCCTTCCTTCCTCCTTGATGGGCTGCTCTTTCAAGAGCATTCTCTAGGCAATCTCCTCCACACTAACTGCTTAGAGTCTGCATCCTGGAAAATTCAATCTGCCTTTGATGGTTATAAGATGTTCAATGGAAACAACACCCACAGGAGGGCTTGTAGACAGGAATGTAGCAAGTGAAAGAGAAGACCCAACCAGGGTAGCTAGAAGGATGGTTGTCTAGCCAGCATCTCTTCCTTGGACCAGCTGTAGCAGATCCTTCAATGACTTATCTGCTTCTCTTCTTGATCCTTACAATCTACTCTACACATACAGGCCATAAGGATTCATGTTTCAACGCCCCTTCCCAATTATGAACAGAAGGAAATCAAAAGTTCTTATCATGCCTACAACATTCCACCTGATCTAGCCCCCAAACCTCTTCCAATTCCCCATAGTTCCTGTGCTCCAGTCATCCTGTCCTCATTGAAATTCTGGAACTTGCTGACCACGTGCCTGTTGATCTCCCAGATATTCCCGTGGCTCCTTCTCTCATTTTATTTGATCAGCTCTCTCTGATCAAAAACACCCCAGGGAAGCCTCAACCAACTATCCCATCCAGAATAGCAGTCCCTGTCATCCTCTATTCCTTAAACTCACTTATTTTTTTCCCCAAAGCCCTTATTTCAGGTTGACACTGATTTATTATTTGTCTATGTGTTTATGTATTGTCTGTTTCTCTTTCTAGAATGGAAACTCCATGGGTACAAGAGCTCTGTCTTTACTCTTTTTTAAATATTTTTTTTAGTTGTAGATGAATACAGTATCTTTATTTATTTTATGTGGTACTGATGGAACTCAGTGCCTCACACATGCGAGGCAAGTGCTCAACTGCTGAGTCACAACCCCAGCCCCCTGTCTTTACTCTTTTATATCTCTGACCAAACACAAAATGCATGAGTGAATAAAAATTAAGAACACAGGAGTATGTTTTCAGCAGAATATCTGATTTCAATTTTGAGCCTGTTGTGTCTGAACAACCTTTACAGAAGTCATAGGGGAGTTTAGACAGTTACCAATTAAGGTTTCTTGCTAAAGACAGAAAAGAGGGAGATCTTCTGAGTCTCTCCTACCCTTAGAATATATGGGGAGAATGGAGATAAAACAGGTTGTTCTGGGAAAGATTAGTCTTGGGAAAGGCTCCTGGAAATAAAGAGTACAATGATCATATTCTTTCAATGAAACAAAAACCAATTCAAACAAGTTTAATAAAAGAAAACTTAATAAATAATCAAGGACATAAAGGACAAAAAGGGGTGAAGATGGGTTTAATTGGCTCATGTAACTGCAAAACCCAGAGGTTCAGGCTGGACCAGAACTTACAGATTCAAACTGTGATCCCAGAGTTTGTTCTTTCTCCATCTCTCAGCTCTGCTCTTCCTGTCTCTGAGGTGACTGCATTCTTAGCCAGGATCTTTCCAAAGAGACCACATAGCAGGTAGGTCACCAGAAATTAGTTTTAATTCCTTTCACTTAGCAAACTCAGCGAAAGATAGTGTCTCTTCTTTTGGACACCATTCTTTTGGACCAAGGGACAAATGGGCCCAGAGAGATAAATGGTCTGATTTATTTCCTTTAGGTCATACCTGATGTGGTGGTGTACCAAAGCCTACCAGAAGCAGAATGTGTATCTCTCTTTCCAACTCCACATTCCAAGATTTCACCTTGGCTTGAAATCTACCATGGTAGAGTTTACACTATGGAAACTGGCAAAGACTAAATCAAGAATATTTTCCTTTGGAGAATTGGTAAACATCAGCTTAGCAGTGGTCATAAGACCATTTCCAAAGGGACAGAAGGGGAAACAGACCTATCAAAGTTTAGCAACTGATGGGTAGGGGTGGCTCTCTAGAACCGTCAAGACATTGTTACTAAAAGGAGGGATACTGAATGTTGGGCAGTGGCCTCCCATATATAATGTTATGCTATACTCTATAGCATCATATTATGTTATAATTGAAGATCCCTGATGAACTCAGGGTTCTAAAAAGGCCTGTAATTTATAAAGCTATTTGGTTTATTTGACTCTGTGTTACCCAATTTTCTTTGATTAGTGAACCTCTTTTTCATAAAATTCTGATTAATTTCCCATTGACTTTGGAAAGTAGTGAATAAAGTATAAAGATGCAAAAGAAGGGACCTGAGGACAAACTATTATTATGTAGATCTATTGCTGTATTAGTGGCTAGGGCGGGTAGATCCTTTAAGCACCCTTCTCCCTTGATTAGTAATTTAAAAATACCTAAAATGGCCTGACACACTCTAGTAATCCCAGCAACTGGGGAGGCTGAGGCAGGAGGATCACAAGTTCAAGGTCAACTTATTGAGATCTTGTCTCAAAAATTAAAATTAAAATAAAAAATTAAAAGGGCTGGAGATGTCTCTTAGTGGTAGAGTGACCCTGAGTTCAATCCTCAATACCAAAAACAAAACAAACAAACAAACAAAAAAACCCCACAACTAAAAATACCTAAAATGAGAAAATACTGATTTTTTTAACAAACTGATAAACCTGCAATTTTTATTTTAACTTTTAGCCACTGAAAAAGGCTTAAAAATCAAAGGAACAATAACTTTCTTAAATCTTTTAAATATATTAATTTCTAATATTTTTATTAACTCTAATTTATCTCGGGTCATTGAGAAATCAAATGCTTAGGCTTTAAGCATTTAGGTCTAAAACTTCATCTATTGCTAATAGAAACAAAAAATGAAAGAGAGTGATGGAAAACTTACTTTTTTCCCCTCACAACTCAGGCTAATAAAGTATATTCTGACAATGTTTTAAGTGTCTTATGATGTCACCTTTATGAGAGCAGGAGCTTTGTCTGTCTTGCTCACTGTCACATCCTCAGCATTGGGATGTAGTAAGCATTTAATAAATTTGTTGAGCAAATTTATTTAATAATTATTTATTATTAAGTTTATTAAATAATTATTTATTAAAAATATTTAAATAATTTAATAGTGACAGCCAAGGCACATTTCTACCCCACATTCTCCTTTCTCACAATCATTCTCATTTCATGCCATTCCTGAACATATAAAGGCACTGCCTGCCTGCCACACCTTCCTTCATGTAGGAACTGACCATCCCTTCACAGGAAGTCATTTGGGGCTGTTCATCCTTTTTATCTCCCTCATTCCTGTTTTGTCTAAGTTAGGATTGCATTTCTACCACTTGAAGAAAAGAAATCTTCATTGAACAATCCTCACTGATATTGGCTATACCATAAACTGTATCCATGGAACACTAATGTGGTTTGTTCTTCAACAGAAAAAAATGTATTCCTTAAAGATAAACAAAAAGTCTTGAATATCCAGGGGTTAATAACTGAAAATAATTCTAACAAACTCCTCTGCTACTCAAGTGCTCTGTTGTGTAAAATAAAGATGTCATAAGACATAAACCAAAAGAACAGTCTCTAAATCCAGTGGAAGTCATTGTGGATGCTCCTGGCTGTTGGGGGTTTTGAATACAAAGACACTTAATTTGAATAAAGGAGAAGCCCACCAGAAGTGAATAGAAGTGTGAGAATTCATGGGGTCTCGACGCAGAGGCCATAAAGGGACAGGGGAGGTTGTGCCCTACAGAGATGCAACACTGAACTCAGATGTTTAAAATCCACAAGGAATAGCAGGTGTTATCCACCCCAACGAGCAATAAAATCTGAAACAGAAATGAAGAACAGTTAGAATCATTCCAACAGAGACAAAAGAGAGGAGCAAATAGGACTAAGGATTAATAGAAAAGAAGTCAGAGCATGTTCTTTGGGCTGGGAAGACCTTTGCTTGGCACAGTCAAAACCCAACTATGTCAAAGCCTCATCTGCAGAAAGAACCAAATGTGGGTGAGAGTCTGGTTATGCTCCTGAATGAGAAATGACAGGGGAGGGTTTAGCAGGCCATTGTGCAGCACTAACAACCAGGTGTTAGGAATGGGGAAGTCAGGGGACCAGACCATGGTGGAGGTACTAATAGCACTGTTGTCACAGGCTGTATGGCCTCTGGCAAATTACTTAACCCTTTGCCTCCTTTGTAAATAGAGATAAGGACCCTTCCTATAACCCCCAGGATAGTAGGGAAGGTGGAATGAGTCAGTATAAGTACCTGGCATGCTCTAAGTGCTTAATAAATGTGCATTGCTATTATCTAGTGGCTATTCTGAGCCCTCTTTTAGTCAATATCTTCTAAATTGTTACAAATTATAATTTTTTTAATTAGACAGATTGGTGTGTTCCAATCTTTGTTATCTTAATTCTTTAAGCTTCATCTGTAAGAGAGACAAGCATCTATAACAAAAAGAGCCTGGCGCAGTGGCACGCACCTGTAATGCCAGCACTTTGGGAGGCTGAGACAGGAGAATTGCAAGTTCAAAACCAGCTTCAGCAATGGCGAGGCACTACGCAACTCAGTGAGACCCTATCTTTAAATAAAACACAAAATAGGGCTGGGGATGTGGCTCATTGTTCGAGTACCCCTGAGTTCAATCCCCAGTACCAAAAAAAAAAAAAAAAAAAAAAAAACCCAGAAAGAAAGAAATTGCCCAGCTCCAGAACTATTTGTGTTAATAACCAATTAATATTAATCTCCCAACCTAAGGGTCACCTGAACAACTATGTTTCTCTTGCCTAGTTAAAGAATAAATCCAGTGAGGTTAGACCAATTGGTGCAGTCCAGGTTGGGCTCACTGAAATGGGTAGGGAGGAATCCTATGCACAGTCAGGTTTTGATTGAATGGTACCTTGATTTAGGTCACGTCAAGATCTTTATCAGTAATTCAAGCATAAGGCTCTGTAATTAAACAAACTAGACCCATGATTTCTTGGGCATGTCACAGAAAAGAAATTCTGAGCTGCAGACTTTTCCTTTGAGAGTGGTGTCCTCAGTTACCTTAAGTTCCAGTGGGGAAACCAATAGCATGAACGTCCCTGTTTACCAGAGCTGTCATAGTGATGGCCACTTTTGTTTTCCGATAGGAGACTCAGGCTGTGTATCAGATTAGTTACTCAAAGAAAGCCCAGGGGACATTACTATTATTTAAATTAATTATTTAACTCATTTTTTTCAGCTACCCAATGTTTCAGAGGCCTTGGATCATGCCTGTTGGCAGATGTGTGACTGTTGAAAATTCTTCACAGTCAGAAATGGGAAAGAAAACCTCAGTCTCTTTTGGTTTTGGGTTTTTTGGTTTTGTACAAAATATCGAAGGCTGTGGATTAAGTGCATTAGTTAGAATAATACATTCAAGGATTTAAGGAATTTGGGTCCAATTTCGAACCACTCCACTACCTCTCCCAGGACCTCAACTCAATCCCTTAATCTTTTGGCTTCTTGCTGCATCTGCTCAAGATGCCTCTGGCAATGCACTGAGTGCAGTAGCTGTAGGAATAAATTAAATAATGGGCTTAAAATCACCACTGAGAATGGAGCAAATGGCTCATTTGTGGGATCCATTAGCTCAACTGAGAATATTAGCACAGAATTCTGGGTCTATGATGAATGTAAGAAACAAGGTAGCATCTGTTTTAATTCTATGCTTTACCCTAAAATGACTCTGGCAACAGATAAAAAAGTACTAGGGGAGATAAATGCAGGGACAGAGGAGAGTGCTTGATAAGTCAGAAGGAGGAGGGAAGATGTAAAGGGTTGGAAGAGGCACTGGGAGAGGGGAAAGAAGACAGAGGCAGAAAAGAAAGGGTGGGGGAAGCAGGCCAACCAGTTACTGAGTGGGAGGAACAGCTGAAATGCAGATTCCAATCAGGCACCAGGAACCCCAGAAGGTACAGAGCCAGGGAGGGAGCATAGTTTATTCCAGAAGGGGAGTTTGCTAAGGCTTTCGCCTCCTTCCTCTCTCCATGGAAGGGGCTTTCTAAAACCATGTTCCTGGTGTTCCCCATCTCCAACCTTCTGACCCAGGGACTTGGTTTTAACAGCTTGAGGCTAAGGAAAAGCTATTTAAGGGACATAAAGAAATGTGATAAACACCATGAAGTGGTGTTTCCTTTCCAGAAATCTAAGGAAATTTAACATCTTCTTGAAGGTGACAGTTCTCCTGGACCTAGGGAGTTAACTGAATGTTAGTTTTTTGGGGGAAAACTGCTCAGTGTTCCTCAAATTAAATGGTTAAGTGAAGTCATAGAGGACTGAGTTGATGGCACATGATATTTTACAGGTTCCTCTAAAATACCTATTCACTCTTGATAACCCTCTAAGGGCAACTAAATGTTCTAACACCTTCACTACAACCCCCACTCCCAAAATAGGCTCATGCATTTGCTTTGAAAGATTTAGGAGCAGAAATAGACAACAAAACAATATTTATTGCTTACCTTGTGCCAGGCACATATGCCATGCATTTTTCCAGAAGGGGTTTGAGGTAGTCTAAAATAAAAGACACTTCCAAGAGGGGAGAAAAAATACATATACCGTGGCTGAGGAAAACTATAGCAAAATTGACACAGCAAGGTTGGTACTTTTAAGATCTCCTGTTTACAGAAGGAAACTGGGGAAACCAAGATTTGATATTACATCCGCTGCTTTACTTAAAAGGCCAGTGTAAAGCAAAAATAACTGTCAGAGTCTCAGTACTTATTTTCAACAATACATTTCAAAGTTATTCACCAGAAAAAATAAATACTAACTTTGCTTGCTGTCAAAAGATGACCCAACCTTTTATGTAGAGTCCCTCTTAACTTGGACTTTTGGATATCGCTCATATAAGGACCTTTATGACAAATTCCTCTTGGAGCCTGGGACAGGAAAGACTTTCTCCTAAATGAAACTGTTTGATTCCTTCCACTTGACAATGGGATTTATGGAAATCTTCATTTCCCCTATTTTACTGCTATGAGGAAGTTTGGAGCTAAGTTTTGTGCTCAAAAACTATTGTTTGTTTTAGCCAGTTTTTAAAACATTTTTTAAAAAAAATATTTGTCTTTTATTATAAACCATCTTAAGTTCTTTTTGGAAGAAGGCACAGTAAAAATAAACAAAAGGCAAACAAAACTTGATCCTGCTGGGGCCATGCTTGAGATATAATAAATTATCAAAATATTTTACATAACACCCCTGAAATCATTTTATCTGAAAGAGAATATTCTAAACAGAAATCAGGGAAGATACTTTCTTTCATGGTATTTATCACATTTCTTCATGTCTCTTAAATAGCTTCATTCCAAACCACTTTGAGTAAAGAACATCAAATCTAGAGAAAATTAGCTGATTGCTCTCATATGTCTTTTTGTTACAGTGATCTAATTAAAGTTTTGAATCTTGTCCAAAACTGTGCTCTAAAATAAACCAATTTAAATTTACATTTATCAGCCAGGCTTAAAATGAAGAACAGTCTCACTCATTTCAACTATTCACTAGTGAACAGCTATGCTTAATTTGTATATTCTTACTAGTTCCAAAATTTCTTCCAGAAATACAACCTTGTCCAATTGATTGACAAGTGCTGTATATATTAGATCATTCCTTATGAGAAGGCTGTTTAAGGGCCAGGATATTGGTAATTAATTAACAAAATCTCTATGGTCTCAAGTTTGCAGCTTTTGTGGGTGATTGATCTTTGCAAAGAACAAAGCCTTTTATTTATTTCCAGAATTTTCACTATAGGTGTGATTATGATTTTTGTTTCACATAAACATTATTTTAAATTTAGACATTTCAAATAAAATCTTATTTATAGAAGGAGGAGGAGGAGAAATAATGAAGAAAACAGAAAAGTGGGGAAAATAGACAATATCTGGGAAGAAGAGCACAAATCTTAGATACAAAATAATTAGCTAAGAAGCCATTTCTGCTTATCCAGCAAGTACTTAGAGTTCAACATTTTGCTGCTTCATTCCCTTTCAATTTTAGTGTGCTATATAACCTTCACTTTTACTTCTAATTATGTGATCTTCTCTATTTCATTAATTTATTCGACAAACATTATGGAGACCTGCTGTCGCCAGCTCTTTGTATTCCACAATATAAGCATCAAACAGAGCAAATGCTTGTTCTGGTACTTATTTTGCAACCTTTCACAAAATCGCAAATTGTATATATCACATAAAACTGTTTTTACAACGTAGGCTGCTCTATGACAAAGTAAATACAAAGGGTGTCAAAACATGACATTTGAAATTGAGCTGAAATTCCTTTACGAATCCATACTGGTTAATTTGCAATTTTACTCAATAGATAAGAAAAATTTACGCTTGACAGGATAGACAACAGAATCGTATCAAGTGCCCTAAGTGGTTTATGGTCTGGTCATAATTCAAATATCGCTAAAATATATTTTAAAGCCCTTGCTTAATGGGAAATACAATCATTATTTTATGAAGATACAAGATCCATTATTTCTCATGGATAATGCATATATCACAACTCTTCAAACTATTCCTCAGTATGGTGTGGATAGTATGGTGTTCCTAAAAAGCTGTGACCAATTTCTATGTTTCTTACCTGTAAAATGGGTATACATTGGAGGCAGGTTTTCTGTGGAACTCATAAAGCATAAGTTTCCAGGCATCTTTTCTAGGGCTCTATCTAAGCCTTTAGCAATACATTCATATGGCTGTGTGCTTTTGGACAATAGGATGTTTTAACCACTAACTGCTGAGACTGAGGTCTCTCTCTAGTGGTACTTCCCCACCATCATTTTCCCTTGTGTTGGGTGGTGCTGGAGCAGCTTAGCACGCTGTTATTTGTTCTTCTTTTTCTTTGAGAAGACCACCCAGAATGCGCTCATTTCAAGCCTCACAAAACCTCCATCAGCTCCTAGGTGTGAGAACAGTACCTATTTCATAAGTGTACTATTAAGAATGAAATAGTAAATATATAGAGAGAGAACAAGGCCATAGAACTCAGCATTTTGAGTAATTGTGAAAATCATGATGCAGTCCTGTTGCGTGGGATAGATTTTTTCCATGGAAAGGGATTTTCCAACCCCAGGAAACAAGGACTGTCTCATTCTTTTGTTGGGCCCTAGATATTTTTGAGTCCTTTCCTTCATCAAAAATTTTTTTGATTATATTTTAAGTTTGCATCAGTACAAATATATTAATATGTATTACATCACTTTCTTAAATCTAAATGTCTTTTTCTTCTTATTTAAAAAAATCAGAATATTTTTGTGGGCCATTAAAAGGGCTGTAGGTACTGTGCTTAATGAAAAAAAAGTTATGAGATTCTCCAATATGAATAATGGTAAATTTTCCAAACCACGAAAGATTCAAGAATAGGGGTAAACAAAAAGCAATGCTGTACAACTTAAATGAGGTTTCAAATACACATTATAGAAAACATGTTTCCCAAACAAGGTCTTAGGAGCAAAAAGAAGCATTTCATTTTAAGTGTTCAAAATATGCACATGGATAGAGTTGGCCTCTGGGACACCAGCAGAGACCATATTTTACTGTGAAACAGATTTTCATCTAGGAAGTCTACTCTTTAATCAATGTATTTTCGGGTGTTTTGTTGCCCATTTTAGAGTTACGTTATCAAGGAAAAGTTATTAGAAAATAAGCTTTATTTTTCCAGTTTACAAATTGCTTTGGAATTTCATCCCTAAACCTCTGAAAATCAGATCTTGGGTGCTGGTGCATCGAATAAATCACAGATGAAACAAACAAGCCGTTTCCTACTGAAGGTGTGTCTGCACTGCGCCTCTGCGTGCCAGGGCTCTATCTGGCACATTTCTGAACTTTGCAAAATTAATTGTGTTGAAGAGAACACCATCAAATGCGTCCGGCGCAGAGCGTAAACATCTTCAAACCATGATTCTGCTCCATCAAACGCTCTCCAGCTAATTTCATTTGGTGCATTACTCTGGAAGAACACCGAGGCCAAGTGAAACTGCGGAAATAGGAACAATGCATGGAGGAAAAATCTCACCCATTAAGAGATCCGTTTCTTCTCCGCACAAATAAGCCCACCACGCCTTGGAGGCACGACTAGATGGCTCCAGGATATTCTCAATGCCCCCGCGGGCCCTCACGGCCTAAGGGAACTCGGCACCTAGGAGAAGGAAGGTGACCTGAGCAGCCACACTTCGGCCCTGGGGGCAGTTTGGGTTACTCGTAAAATCTGTAATCTGTAATCTAAGCAGTAGTCCCTCCACTCTACTCGCGCCCTAAGCGCAGAAGCTGGTGTTCATGTGCATTTATACGGGCGGCTAAAGTACAGTCCCACGGTTTTTCCTCAAAGTAATGTTTGTAGTGCACGCTGACAGCGTTTTGGGAGTTGCTGTCTTTCCCGCAGGACTGCCGCAGCTCTGCTGGCCTTTGGTGAGGATTTGCACCAGCTCGGTAGCTCTGCTCTCCGCGCCTGTTCCGTGACCTTGCGAGGTTGGCTTCACTACCAGTCTCTGGAATGGCACCACCCTCGGCGCCGAGGCCCTGCGCGCCGCCGCGCGGCTCCGACTCCCCGGGCACTAGCCGATCAGCGCCGGGCGCGCGCGTCAGGGCTGGGGGACGGTGGCGGGGGCGCGCGGGCGGCTTCCGGCGGGGGCGCGGGCGGCGGGGCGGAGCCTGGGGCGGGGCCGGGGCCGCAGCGCCCCCAGCCGAGCGGCGTGCAGGCACCGCCCCCGCGCGCCGCAGTCCAAGCTGGAGTCTCTCCGCGGTGGCTGTGGTGGTGGCGGTGGCGGTGGCTCTTGCCCTTGCCTCCTGGAGGCTCTGGCTGCGGTAGCAGCTCCAGGGTTCGCAGAGGACAGCGGGCCGCCCCTCGCCGGTGGTTCCTTGGAGCAGCCCAGAGCTGGGATAGAGGGGGCGAGACGGCGGCGGCGCTGGGTAGTGCCCGGCCCCCTCCTTCGCAGCTCCAGCCCCGGGGCGGCTGCGGACTCCCGGTTGCCCCGGGGCGGCGGCCGCGGAGCAGACGGCGGGGGATGGCGAGATAGCGGCGCAGGAGCGGCGGGTGAGTGCAGCGCGGGGCGCAGGAGTGGGAGCCGAGACCCAGGAGCCGAGTCCCGTGGGCGAGTCGCCGCGAGCGCTGGCGCCCGGATTGGGTGGGGAGCCGCGCTGCGGCCGGCCCGGATCCTGGGGTCTCGAAGCGTCTGGGGCGAGTGACCTGCAGGACGGTGCTGCGGGCCCGTGGGTCACACTCAGTCCCTGTGGACACCCGCTCCTCCGGCGCAAAGTTCTCCGCCAAAGACAGTAAGTTCTGAGGCCAGAGGTTACCTGGGGGATGGGAAGGAGCTTTAAAAAAATTTTTTTTTCCCCTTAGAGATGTCTACCAAATGACATTGGTGCTTCTGTGCCTCAACACCTTGTTAAAATTGTTACTTCTCCTTTCTGTATTTATAGTGCATTCGACTAAACTATATTTTTATGTCCTTTTATATCAGAAGTCGGAATAGTCTTTAAGTCCAAAGTTAAAGTGTTGGCGATCAAAGTTGGACTTCATGAAAGATGCCATTTCTGATGTGTTGTCAGAAAGCACAAAGCTGGAATCATGAATTCAGATACCCAGAAAACTGCACATCAAGGATGGTCACCTTAGGCGAGAGCTTGAATAATGTGATTTTGGTTCTCACTTTCAGCTACCAAAAATATGAGGTCTTTTATTTGCAATCGGGTATCTTTGTGCTCTTTGCCTACATCTGTTTAATGCAGTCATATAGTGAGATAACATGTGCACTGTTATTGAATGATGTGTATATGGAAATGGCTGCTTTGCATTTCTCTTTATGTATTCTTTTAAGGTACGTATGTGTTTCAGCAGAAGCTCCAGTTTAAAGTTTGCCTTCCGATTTGTCTTCATTTTCTTATTTGTCTTTAATTCAAAAAAGAATTTGCTTAGAGTCAAATTAATGTACTTAATATCATTCGGTTGGAGATCCAAAATTGGTGCCAAAATTAAATTCAAAGCAAACTTCCCTTCCCCAGAAGTTAAAAATTAAAGCGTTTGTTTTGTGCAAATGGTGCTTGCCCCTCCCCTTAAGTGATGATTTTGCCGCAAATCTGAAACCATATTTCACTAATATCAGAAGGTTCCTTGTCTAAGCCTGGCAGAGTAAAGGAAACCTAAGTATAGTCTGTGCTTTTAAAAACATGAGAATGTTCTCTTACTTGTTTCTTAAGTTGACTTTCTGTTTTAGAGCCGGGTGAAAACTGTTTGGAGTCTTCATTAAAGAATTACAAACCCAATTTATATATGATATATGTTTTCGTGGTGAACTGAGCAGCTATTTACCCTCCAAGAATTGAATTGAGGTGTATTTGCTTTGTAATAGGTGAGATCACAAGTGCGTCTCTGATTAGTGCAGACGGGATTTTCTTCTGGGAAATGAGAATAGGCAGTGCACTGTTGAAGTAGCAAAACTTATGTGATTTTTGAAAACTTCTGAATGGTCATCCTTGATGAATATGTTGGTAATCGTATAAAATGCTGTGTTAAAATTTATCATATTTGTGGGATAGACAATGAATTCACACTGGAGAAATTCAGTAGATACAAAACAATACAGAGTAGACAGTATGCCTCTCTCCTACCATGTCCCACAGCATCCGGTGTCCTCCCCAGGAATCAAGGTTACTGGCTCCTTGGGTCTGTCTTCCAAACACAGCCTAAAGTTCTCAGAAACGTTTTGTGTGTATATTTATTTTTGTCTTTCTACAAATGAGGACACATTGTATATTCTGTTCTGCACCAGCTCCCTTCCCCCCAGTACTAAATCATGGCAGTCTCTATTTCTAACTAAGGGAGCTGTCTCATTCTTTCACAGCTGCTGAATACGCCTTTAAGGATGAAGTGTAATTTATTTACCCTTTTCTTTATTGATACATATGTATGAATATATACTGTTTCTAATATTCTTCTGTAAAGTTATTGTAAAGCATTAGTTTTTGAGGTCTTTAAGTGGATTTCTGTTACTCCCAAAGACCCAAAGGCAGTAGGAAGTCGCTTCTTTACATCACATACCAGGAAATAAATGCACTCTCTCCCCAGTGTACAACATTTGTTTTTTTATACCTCCAAAGTGATCCGTAAGGATCTTTGGCATATTTGGTATGAAGTGTGAGCCATGATGGTCAATACCTAAAGTTATATTCCCCTAATAACAACTTAGTTCTTTGTTTGAGTAAAAGGAAGGAACAAATATAAAATTTGAAGAATAAGCTGTAAGGAAGAATCCTTAAAGAGTTCAAATATTTTTGAACAGGTAGAGAAGGCTCACACTTCTGATTAAATTGAAGATGAGGACAGTTTTGTGTTTCATGGGGCTCGTTTGCCATTTGTCACTAGAAATCCCTCCTTTCTGTAGATGATTATCAATATCTCTGTAATTGAAAGTTGTTAATAATATGATTACAAACTCGATAGCTTGGGTGTGGGTTATTAATAACTCTTAAGGAAAGGATGCTTTAACATATTTGGCTTTGTTCTTGTTCTTAAAATAAAAATTGGGGTCTCTTAGATTGCTTTTAGAACAATGAATTGTAGAAGTAATGCTACTGCTAAAAATTAGCCTAATGCATTATTAAGTTTGACATTTGTCAATATGAGCTTTAGTATTTCCATTGTGCTTTTATTTATTTATTTTTGGAGGTTTATAAGCTATGATGATCTTCTAAAAATTTGATTTTTTAAAAAAAAAACTGATCCAGTCTTTTAGCATTTAAGGTGTTCTTTTCCTTTGTTATTTGGTTCCTGTCATTTTGCTAATGCTGTCTATATTTGTTCTTCTTAAATAAGTATTTATCAGACATCTGTCAATATTCCAGGCACTTTTCTAGGGATTAAGATACAGTGTTTCATGAAGCAGACAGACCTGGCTATGAGGTCACATCTGAGTTGGGGAGATGTATAAAAAGCAAAGGAACAATAAAGGAGATAATGTCAGAAAGTGATAAGTACTGGGAAATTAATAAAATAGGGCTGCTGTGGTGGAGGGGCGGAGACTGCTGGTTTAGATTCAGTGGCTAGAGAAGCTTCTCTAGGGTAGAAAGGTTCAAGCTGAGAGTTGGTTGAGGAGGAAGAAGCTGTGATTTTGGCACCCAGGCAAGTAGAACAGCAAGGACAAGGGCCCTTGTGTGCCTGAAGACAGAGGATCACTGCTGGAGTGGAAGTTGATGGGCGAGAAGAGGGAAGCTTCCAGGAGTGGTACTGGAATTGGTGCACCCCATGTTGGGTAGGTCAAGAAATGTTCACACAAGTAGAAGAGAAATGAAGATGGTGGACTTGCTCCCTGGCTGGATGCTCCAGAGGGGCTGACAGAAACCTGCAGCGCGAGGCATCGCCATGTTCACAGAGTGGGCTGTGACTGCAAGTTAAAAAAATAAATAATTAACTTAAGAAATAATCTTGCCTGATGTTGATCAAAGTACTTAGATTCCAGGGTCTTTTATGTGAATTTTCCAGCATGGCCCTGGCCCTGGCCCTTGACCTTACTAAATCTGCTTCACTGTTCACACACTCAGATTGTTGCTTGAAGTCAGTTGCATGGCATTGTTCTATAAAATTCAAGTATGAAATCTTTAAAACACACCTTGTCGAATACATTACAGTGATTTCTGAGAGATTTAGCATTTTTATGTTTGATTTCTGTACAAGAGCCATTTGCTTAAGTGTAAAATTTTTAAAGATTCCTTTTTAGCATATTGAATGTTTCAATTCTTTCAGACAGAGGACAGACTAATGAGTGGATAAAACATGCACGCTTTATGCAGGTACTTTATTCTCACAGGAGGAATGTGTGTGTGCTCTATTTTAGGAAATATCAGGAACTTGTGGTATTTCCTCTTCCCAACTTCTGTTTGTCATTCTAAATATATGTTCCTTTATATTAATTGAAAGCCTGGGAAATGTGTTTTATGCCAGGCAATTGTTGTAGATGTCTAATAAGAATCTCATGACTGACTTTTGGGCTCCCGTTGAGTATTAGGAGTTTGTGATCTTACAGAATGAGAGCTTTAAATTTGTTAATTTTCTTTTCTACTTTATTAGTAGCTGTCCATAGTAAGTTGTTTCCAGGTAGGATAATTTTATCTTCCAACTTTCTCTCTCAGTTCTGTGGAAACTCTGTGTAAAGCATAGATTTTTTTTTTTTTAACTCCTCAAACTTAAGCCAAGTAGCCTTTGTCCTTTGTCCTGACGACACTTAGAATGAAAGCTCTTCAGGCAAACAGCAGGAGCTCCGCACGTTGTGTTGAATTTAGAGTCTTAGAAGCATGAGTTAAAGTACTTCTACCAGCTCCTTTATATTTCCTCTTTTGAACTCTAGAGATTCAGGAATTAAAAAATTGTTTTACATTGTCTAAAATGATAACACATATATTCTTCTAGTAACATGTTGCTGCTGATGTTGCTCAGGTGAGCAAGACTCATTTATTAGCTACTGTTATATGGTTTGATGTGGGAGGAAGAACTTGTGGTGGGTAATTTTTTCATATATTTTTGCACAGAAGTGAGAAAATCTTGGCTGTTGAGGCACACAGAGCAAATTGGAATCAACATGTGTGCCTAGATTTGAGAACTCTTAAGGTATTGTAAGTGGCAGTATCCTGAAGGGCCACTAGGAGGCAATATAATTTCTTGAAGGTGTGTATAGCATGGGTGCCTTGCTATGGCTTCCTCTAACCACTCCCTGAAGCAGCTTCTCTAAGGAGTCCCTGAACCCGAGGACAATTGAAATGGTGATAGCAGGAATGTCTGGTGGAAAATAACCAGTGGTGACAGAAGCAGTGCTTCTAATATTAGACATACCAACAGGGCTGTGACTTGTAGACCTTCTGTGTGTGCTTGTCAGGTTGGGGATGGGGGTAAGCTGGAGTGAGATGAGAATGGCCACCAGGACTTCAGTGCTACACCTCCTGGAGGCAGCCACTGTAAACTAAGTGCCGCTGTAAACGAAGGCATGGGGACTGGGTGCCAGATGTTCCCAGGCAGCCAGCTTGGAGATCATGGCCATGCCATGCTTTATGCCTTTGTGTTCGTAGCACAGTACAAAAGTGAAGGAGGTGAGAGTATTTGAGAAACCTCTCCAAAGAAACCAAGTTGGAAGCATAAATTATCTAACTAGAACTTTATCCTGTGTTTATTTCTTGAAGGTGCTTGGATCATCCGTTTTACTATGCATGTAAAATTGGTTTTGGGAAGAGCCTTATTCTGATTTTTTGGAAGAACACAAAGTTCTTATAATAGAAAAATTAAGCATTCAAACAAATGCAAGGAGTCAGAGGAAGTCAGAACGACTGGTCAACTTTTTGAGTTTACAGATAAAAGAAACTAAGACTAAGAGGTGTCATAATAAGCCCAAGGACCTAGTGGTTGGAGACTAGCATCAGAACCATGGTTTGCTGAATCTTAACTGCAGGGTTCTGAGTGTCCCTCTAGAACAGCACCATTATGGGGTACACTTCTGTTTCCCCAGCATATGAACAGTACCCGACAGAGAGCAGGGACCAGATATTTGTTGAATAAATGAATACCTAAAAATTTTTTGAAAATTTCAGGTTGTTACATTAACAATGAGATAGTACTTATAAAATTTGAAAGACTATAGAATTTCATGAATTTCTTGTTAAAAAAAAATGTTTTGCTATTAAAACCAAAACTCTTCAGCATAATAGAAGCCAGGTAGGCAAATATAGGTTCAGTATTTCATGTATTAGCTTGGCACCTTTGAAGTATCATTTCACTAGGTTTTCTTTTTTTCTTTTTTTTTTTTTTTTTGGTACTGGGGATTGAACTCAGTGGTACTCTACCACTGAGCCACATCCCCAGCCCTATTTTTTTTGTGTTTTATGTAGAGACAGGGTCTCACTGAGTTGCTTAGCGCCTCGCCATTGCTGAGGCTGTCTTTGAACTCGCGATCCTCCTGTCTCAGCCTCCCTAAGTGCTGGGATTACAGGCTTGAGCCACCGCGCCCGGCTTCACTAGGTTTTCTAATGGTTCTTCTGTTAAGTCTGTTGGTACCTGGTCATTAAAGATTTACGTCCTCTGTTTGAAAATATGTATACTGTAAAATCAAGCACTGGTTGCCTGAATTGTTTACTGTTTTCTTAGATGTGCTTTATCAGTGGTCTCACTATTTTTAAAATTTACAGCCATATAGGGATGTGATTGTTTAAAAACAAATCTAGCTGACCCTGGAGGGGGTTTGGAAATTGTCACTTTCAAATGCTGCTGGTGGGTGTTTCAATGGTAACTTTCCAGGAGGGCAATTTTGTGTTACTCATCAAAAGCCTCAAAAATGTACTCTGTCCCTTAGTCAGACATTTCCACCACTAGGAATTTAAACTAAGCAGAAAAAAAAAGAAAGAAAGAAAAAGCTCTTATGTGTAGACAACAGCAGATCATGGTGGTTCTTGCCTGCGTAGTGTATGTGCACCACACTTTTAATGGGAGCTTTTTCCCACAGTGATTTTTAACTTGGTGGGAAGTCTACTTAGTGGGATGTATCAAACTCTGGAGGGGTGCTCTGTTAGGTTTGGAAAACACTTGTCTCCAAATGCTGGTGGCCTTCACAAAAATGTATATAACAAAACTCCACTCTGATTTGCAAGTGAATTGTGGTGTACAAAAGTATACTCTGTTCATTTTAATAGTGATGTAGGGAGTATTTAGCGATGTGGAAAGATACTCAGAATTCACAAACTGGAAAAAAGATACCCAGATTGCAAAGCAACAGGTTAAGTTGATCTAAGTTTTTTATAGTTGTTTGGCTTTGGAGGGTATGTATGTATATGTGTGTATACAATTTTTTACATATGATTTAGAAACAATCTAGGAAGATTATATGCCAAATGTTAGGTGAGGTTATTTCTGTGTGTTAAAATTGTAGCTGTTAATTCTTCTTACTTTTCTGCATGTCCAATATATAAAGCATGTCATGAAGTAAAGGGACTAGGATCAGATCCCATTTCCCATTTGTGTGCTGTATGAGCTTGGGCAAGTTCTATGTCTGTTTCCTTCTCTGTAATTTGGGAATGATGGTCCTAGCTCCTGGTATCTACAGGGTAGTTAAGCAGTTGAAAATGTTGCCTTAGTCTCACTGACTTGATATGATGACTAAAACCAGTATTATATTCCTAGTACTATAGCATTTCTAAGCAGAATGATTTTTTTCATGTTATATCAAGCCATCATGAAAAGCATTTTAGGGCATTCTGACAGAATATTTCATTACTTTAGGCTACTGGGAAATATTTTGTCGTTATTTACTTTAAAACTGAAATGGTTTTGGTTGCAGATACATTTGGTTGTGAGTTGACATTTTTTTCTTCTTGAATGGTCTTGAATACCCTGTGTAAGTTCTCGAAGGTCAAGGTCCAATTTTCCTTTCCTTCTATGGGAACAACAGGTGATTTACTCGGTCACTGTTGAATGCCTTTGCTTTGCCAGGCACTGGGTAGGCATGCCCTTGCTTCTTGAGTGACATATGGGAAATGACCAGTACAGTTAAGATCCAGGAGGCCACTCAATAAATGGTAGTTACCACAGTTAACAACCAAGTAATCCTCATTTCCTCTCTTGCAGTTGTAAACAAAATCTTGTTCTGATGTTAATTTTCAGTGAACACAAACATTGCCTCCTACTTACTCAACCAATCACATGAGCAACAGCTAGATTATTTCACCTTGTTGACATTTACGGATGATTTAGTGATGACTTACATTAAACATGTGTGAGAATGTCCTAAGTTAATAGTCTTAAAATTGCTACTATATCTTCTGTGAAGGACAGTCTTTCCTGACCTCAAGTAAGACTTCGTGCCTTTTTAGATTACTTTATGTTAAATTTGTGAGAATGGGTTCCTCCTAATAAATCTGTGATGCATGGAATCACAGATAGACTACATAAGAAATCCTAGCTCATGATCTTACTGAAAGACAAGGGCAATAAAACATATATTAAAATTATGTTTGCATTTGCCAGGATATAAAACTACATTAGTTTTGTAATTCTGTGTTCAGGCAAATTTTTTAAAGTTGGCAAGTTGAAAGTGGCATGTCATGTACATCTATAATATATACATATACAAGTTTAATGATTAAAAAGTAACCTTAGTAATCATGAAAGATACAACTTGGAACATTTGTGACAAATACACCTTGCACTTTATTTCCTCATATAGCAAATAAAAGAAGGTGGAAAACTAATGGAAGTTTAAGTCCCATCACAGGTAGGGCCACTAGCAAGGTCAACATTTGATTCTTATTGTATGTCACGTTTTCTGTGTATATCATTGCTTTCTATGGCCCATTTGCTCCCTCTGTCCCCGCTGGAACCAGCAGTTAGCTGTCTTTTGGGGGATGGGTCCCTGTCATGAAGCAGCACTGTTTCTCTTGGGGCTGCACCAAGGATGCCGTGGCAGGTGGAGAGCAACTGGGCTGTGTGACATGCAGACAGGGACCTGTGGGCTAGACCCAGGACTTGCCAGCTCATCCTTTCCCCAAGGCCAGCCTCAGTAAAATTACAGAGGACTCTGTTTTGGAACTTTTCAGCTCACTTCCGAATAGTCAAAGCTGTGAGTGCTGCACTCATGCACGCGACGGGCTTGCTGCTGGGATGAAAAACTCAGATGCTTGCAGGGGCAGAGGAGGTCACGTAAACTGCTGAAGTGGGTTGGATCTGCTTTCTGTCTTATGCTTTTGACAAAAACCATCAAAAATATTTCACTTTTTAACTTTTCAACAAGATAACATTGACACTCTAGATGGTAAATGACAATAGAAACTTGCCTCTGTTTGGGGACTGCCATAGTTTGGAGGCTGAATGTCTCCCAAAGGCCCATGTGTGACAGGCGTAGTTCCCAAGGTACTGGAACCTTTAAGAAGTGGGGCCTAGTGAGAGGTCATTAGGTCATTGAGGATGTGCCTTGAACGGGTCTGTGGGATCTGGTGACCTCTCTCTCTTTCTTGCTTCTTGGTCATGAGGTGAGTGGTTTTGCCCCTTTATGTGGGTCCATGATGATTTGCTACCTTGCCACAGGCCCAGAATAAAGGGGTAAAATGATGAGAGACTAGAACTTCCAAAACTGTGAGCCATCATAGGCTTTTCTCTTTATAGGTTGATTATCTCAAGGAATTTGTTATAGTAAATTGAAAGCCGACTAATATACAGCCCAATAAAGAAAGGTGAAAGACGTGGAAAGCTCTAGGGCAGTGCAGTAGTGGTTGGTTGCTGCCATGTGGGATGTGGGACAGGTATTTCTAGAGTTTCTGGATTTTGAATTTTAAGTGTTCTGTTTTGGAATAGGCAGCTAATTCATTGTTTTTTTGTTTTTTTTTTTTTAAATCACATTTCAAATAAAACATATTTCAAGTGAAACATTTAAAGGCATGGCCTTCAAATTTTCAGTTTTAAACTATGGTGTATAACATTTCCTTGCCATATTTTTCCTCATTTTTTCTTTTCCCAGTCAAGGTCACACTGTATATTTGGTTTTGTTCTTCATTTTGTCATCTGACATTTTATGAAATGTTTGCCCATGTTACTAAAAATTCCTTGAGCATGTATTGATGGCTATGTAATGTTCTGTTCATGAAAGTACCGTAATTTGAGCATTTACATTGTTTTCAACCTTTTAATTTCATAATTAAAACCACAGTTTTTGCAAGTCTTTGGGCATAAAGCTGTCCGCCCCCCAAATATATTAGCCAGCTTTTCATCAGTACAATGAAATACCTGACACAGGCTACTTATGAGGAAGAAGAGGTTTATTTAGCTTATAGTTCTGAATGTTTGGGTTCATGGTATTGCCATAGGCTCAGTTCTGGTGAGGCCTCCCTCTCTCTCTGCTTTATCAAATCACAGTGGAGTGTGCGTATGTGGAAGAGCTATTATCACCGCACAGGGTTGGAGAGACAGATTGGGATCCCATTATTCTTTCAGAGGGTGTGCTCCCATGACCCAGTGACTTCCCTGTAGGCCCCAGCTCTTAAAGGTTCCACCTGCCAGTACCACCACCTTGAGGACCCAGCCTCCCATCCTAGTGGACCTTTGGGGAGCACAAGTAAACCATGTCCAAACAACAATATCCAGTAAGTTTACATTTTTTACCTTAAAATTGATTTACTGAGTTATAAAATTAAATATTTTTAAGACTTTTGCTAGTTTGTATCATATTGTTCCACAGGTATTTGAGTAAGAGGAAATAAAGTATTGGTTCATTTTATTAGCTGTTATTTGTTGTTTTGTGAATTATTTGTTTTCATACTGGCTCATATTTTTAAAAGTAGAAATATTATTTTAAATATTATAAAGGTAAAAATGCCACTTTTGTAAAAATTAAGAGAGTTCAGAGAATATTTTTTAAAAATTGCATTTCAGCACTCAGATAGCTCTAGATAACATTGTTTTATATTCTTTTAGATTAATTTCTATACATATGTATGTATATCTCTAATATATATACCTCCAAATATATTAAACCATGAGTTCAGTTACATTCATAATTTGTATAACATGATTTAAAAAGATGAAGATAATCATGTTGCATGGTATGTAATTGTGCATTATATTCCATTTGTAAATCCATTAATCCATCCATTTATTCAGCATATTCAACAAATATTTCCTGCACACTCTTTGTGTGCCAGGCAGGTTTTCTAGCTGCTGGTGGCTATGGTGCCAACAGAGGAAGAGGAGTCTTTGCTCTCATGGGGCTTACCTGCTAGTTGGGGAGGATGGACAGTACACAAGGAATTGTGTGCAGAGCTACCTGTAGACATGGTTGAGCGCCCTGATGGACGTGAGGCAGGTTGCTGTGGTGAAGGATGAGGACTGTGTGGGTGGTATTATGGGATTCAGGGGAGGAGGGCGGGGGACAGTTCTCTTTCCTGGTGTGATGGGGAGAGGCCTTTCTGCGGAAGTGAGTGCTCACTCGGACTTGAATGGGAAGTAGGACCCGCCATGGGGAGAGCCAGGGATAGAGGCCCTAAGTGTGGAAATGATAAGTACAAAGGCCAGGAGTGGGGGGATCAGGCCTGGCATGTGAGGAATGGAAGGGGGCTGCAGTGGCTGGAAGGCTGGGAGGGAAGCAAAGAGCCTACATAGAAGGGAAGGCAGGGCCTGCCGCAGTCAGAGGAGAGAGTGGGGTGTGTATGTGGAGTCTACCCCACTGTTTTGAACTGGGAAGTGACATGGTCTAGTGGGTACTTTTGAAAGATCACTAGCTACTGTGAGCAGGATGATTGGGTATGGAGCAAGAATGGAGGCCCAGATGATTGTTTCAGAGGCTGTGGTAGCACTTTAGGCAAAAGAGGTAGGTACGATTAATTTGGGGGGATAATGATGAAGATGGTGGTGTTTGGTTTCAGAATGTGTTTGTAGATGGAGCTGCCAGGACTTAGGGAGGAGGTTGCTGGTGAAGGACAGGGATGAATTAAGGGTGATTGCTGTGATTTTTGTCTGAATAATTGGCCAGGGCCATTGTTGAGGGCGAAGACTAGGGAAGAACAGGTTCAGGGTACTGTGAATCAAGAATATGTTTGGGTATTAAGTTCAGAGAACCTGTGAGACTTGCAGGTGAGAAATTCTGTGTACACCTAGAGAGAAGGCTGGTGGAAAGTTGTATGTACATCTGGGGAGAATTTGGGATAAACATTAGTACCTGTAGCTTTTATTTAAATTAACATAATCATTTGAGAAATTATTGAGAGTCTGGGAAAATGTGGGCTAGAATGCATGTGGAGGTGTCATTTCCATCAAGCCCAAAGTGATGGACATGCAGGGTATCTCTTTTTATTTATGTTGTGGGTTGTATTTCATGAACATCTTCTTTGCACTCTTGTCTATTATCTCCTGAGGAATATTTCCTAGAAATGGCTTATAAATTGCATATGAAATACTTGGCTCATAACCTAGCAAGCAGTGAGCTCAGTAAACATTTGTCGTCTTGCTTTATCTTTATCATTATTGTTGTTACTAAGTCACAGACTTTTGATTAGCAAGACATCATAATGTAATGACTTCAGAATTTAGACCCTGGAGTTTCAATTGCATGCCTGGGTGCAAATTCTAGCTTTGCTTCTACAAGCCAAGGACAAGTCACATAATTCCTCTGTTTCCTTATGTATGACATGTGAAAGACACCAGTCCTCCCATAGAGCAATCAGCCCCCCATGGAGCAGGTGGTGGTGTCACTTTACACAACTGCGGATTGGTCTCCTGGATATCCAGTCTCCTGAGCTTTGTTTTTATTAACCTTTCCCAGTTTGTAGTGAAAATAGGGTTTCCCATGGCCATTGCTCATTGATCTTTCTTAGTGTGTGAATCACATATTTTTATTTCTATTGAAGGCATCCATCTTGTTTTAGCACCTTTTTTTGCTTATTTCTATGTACTAAGTATATTGACACTTCATACTTGTTGCACATATTTTCTCAAGGGAAATAAAGTCTTCCTTGTGCTTTGTTTGGTGAGCACGGTGGTTATGTATGACATTTACTAACAGAAGGATGTACATTAGAGGACAAGGATACTGGAGCAAGTTGTTTCTGGAAGGATGAGCTGTGTTTTTTGTTTCTGTTTTTTTGTTACCAGTGCAGATGGAATCCAGGGATGCTCTGTGGCATAGCTTTGTTCATAACCCTTTTTATTTTTTTTATTTTGAGACAGAGTCTTGCTAAATTGTTGAGGCTGAGCTTGAACTTGCAGTCCTCCTGCCTCAGCCTGCTGAGTAGCTGAGATTACAGGTATATTCCATAATGCAAGTGAGCTGAGCTTTGAAGAGCAAGTTAATATGTTGACGTTTATGAAAAGGACACGCAAGAATGGAATGGGAAGGACGTCGGGGTCGAGGAATGACCTCAAGATGATAGATCCTGGCTTGTAGGTGAGACTTGAGCCCAGGAGCAGTTGGGGGAGGTGGGAGGAGATGGGATGGGCATTTAGGTTGGCATGAAACAGTGAAGAGCCTTATGCCATATTCAAGTTGGGACCTTTTTCTGAAGGGCAAGGTGAGTTGTGGAAGATTTTGCATGTGTGAGTTTGACATTTTTGCGGTGGGAAGGTTTGATATCCCAAGTCCAAGTTGGGAGCATTGCAGTAGTGCAGGCTGAGGGAAGAGGCTCAAGTCTGGAAGGCTGTCTTCTGTCCTAGTAAAGTCCAGGCGGTGGCACAGACAGCAGTTATGACCAAAAGCATTCTTCATGCTCATTCCACTGTGTCCTTTCTGGGATGTTTTTTGATCAAACTTGAATAGTGAGAAAGCATTTGGTGTATTTAAAGCTCTTTCAAACACAGATTCATTGCCCCTACCTTCAATCACTAATATTCAAATGGTCCTAAGTGTGGGTGGTGCTGTAAATAGGGAGTAGCTTATCTTCTTGGAGAGATGGGATGAGGATACTTAGAGTAAGATTTATATTCAAGCAAGAATGTATAAAGATCTGGGCCAGAGTGAACCAACAATAATGATTGTATTTCATATAGTGACATCTTAATGTTAGATTATCTATTATTTTTTTCAGACTGAAAAATGAATCCTCCAATTTAACACTATTGGAAGACAGGATTTTAGATACTGTTTGTCTGATAAAGTGAGGAGACAAAAAAAAAAGTTGTCCCTCTTCTTATTTTGGTGGCCACATTACAATTCTGGCCCATTTTGTTAACTTCTTTTGATTATTTCCTACATGTTCCTTCTGTATTTTCTCCCCCAGTCTGTATTTATCTATTTTCTGTTACCATTGTCATCATTTTATTTTAGACCCTGTAATTATCTATGCTAAATTTATTTTGGAGGGTCAATTTATTGGATTAATTTCCTAGGATCTTCATTATTGCATATGACATATTTGCTATTTTGACCATTTTTTTCATCTGTAGATTTGATGAATATTATTTCTTTATCTTCATCCAGGTCATTAATGAATATGTTAAGAACAGCAGAGCTGTGTCCCATCTATCACGTGTGTCCTGTTGATGTCATAATTCACACTGTCTTTGAGTAAGATTGATCACGCAGAGAGGGCGGCACTTTCATTCTGTCTATACTGCCTGAATTTCTTCATCTTGTTTATAAGCATCTTTTGGGTGTTAGAGAAGATCTCATCCCAGCCAAGACACATTTGTCTGTTTCTGACCCTGGCTTCCCCAGTTCAGTACCTTGTCAAGGAAGAGGAAGGAGTGCTGGCATGTAATCCTCTTCTGGGATCCCTTTCTTAATGCCTTCTATAATCTTACCCAGGGTCAGTATCAGGCTTGAAGGCTTCTGGGCTGTAGCACCTGCCCTCCTTCAAAGAGTGTCCCTCTCTCAAATAGTTTTGCCAAATATCGACTTATTTCAGGTTCTGTTGTTTTTCCTTCTCTGTCACTCTTATGTAGAAAACTCAGTTGAGCCAAAGGTAAGAGTACGGTGCTGACACCTGCTCAAAAGTTGTAGACCTTGGACTGAAGCTAAGTGTGTTGTTTTAGCTGCTGCTCCTGCTACTCCCGCTACTCCCTGCTACTCTCCCTACTCACCCTCCCCTCTCCCCCTTCTTTTTGAGAAGCATTTATAATCTAAAATGATGCTTAGGGTTTTGAGGTCTGGGATTAAGTAAATACCATAAAGAAAAAAAAATTGAGTTCTTTTAGAATGGAAAGTTTACCCCAAAGAATGTTGAAATGTTCAAGCACATTTTGGTCAATATCTGTGCACTGAAATATAAATTTTAAAACAGTTTATATTTTAAGATTCTGCAGCAAGCTGAGAGTTTTCTTAATTCCAGTGCATTTTGAGGCAGGTTGTTAACTGGCACCCTAAGAACTGTATTTGGCCTGCAGATGTGTTTTGTTTGGCTCACATAATCTTTTTCTGTTAGAATTGGTTCCCAGTATTTAAAGAAAGGAGATTGTACATATAAAAAAGAAAAACAACAAAACTCTCCTTCCATCTGGAGTCTTAATGGGAGGGGAGAAATTTGGAAACATCCCCAATGCCTGAAGGTGAGGGTGTTCCTACCAAGTGACAGAAACTCTGCCTCCCCCTTCGATCTAGGTCTATGTAGTCAGGCTTTAAAAAAAAAAAAAAAAAAGAAAGGGAGAAAATAAAAAAAAACAAAACAGCAGCAGCCTAGACTTTTTTAAAAACATGATAGCTCCAGGACTGTACTGTACCCTGTTCCTGAATGGTGTAAAATTAGACAGGGAGCTAGCCTGTCATGGCATGTCACCTGGCCACTTGCACTCAGTTCATCTGGCTGTCTCTTGGAGGGTTTTTGAG
This sequence comes from Xerus rutilus, assembly GCA_028644305.1. Lineage (NCBI taxonomy): Eukaryota > Metazoa > Chordata > Mammalia > Rodentia > Sciuridae > Xerus > Xerus rutilus. Next base: position 27,802,853 of record CM053405.1, on the reverse strand, counting down.
TTTGCACCTGCTGAGTTACGAGCTTAATCCATTAAAAGCATACTTAGAGTTGGAAGAACGGTAAGGCAGCAGTTATTTTCCATTTTGTTTCCTGAACATAGACTGTCTGATCTTTGCCATGAGGTGAGTGTTAGAAGTGCTTGGTAAAGCAAGTGGTATGTCTTCCAGTAACATTATCCTGGACAGGGTTGGGGGAGAGTACATTCCTGATCATTCTATAGCTACTAGTTCCTAGAGGTGACACACAAGGTATCCTAAAAATAAAACAGCCATCAGTTTTTTTTTTTTTTTATGGCAATGGCATGTAATGTAGGGAAAGCTGACCTTGGGTCATAGTGGTGAAATTTGAGAACTAAGACCTGAGATGTTAGGTGATTTATCTGACTGAGGTCCTGTACCTACTGCCTCATCAGTGGTGGAATAGGCCCTGGAGCACAGAATTCCTGGCTCCAGTTCAATGGGTTTTCTGTTCTGCCTGTTTAGTGCTGTGGCTTATAACTGGGATTTGTAGGCAGAAGAAGGGAGATCTGACCCAGCTGGGTCACCTCTTTGTCCTTAGCTCGTTATTTTAAAAAGAGATGGAGAGTAGTGATATTGACCTTGTAGCATTGTTATGGAAATTAAATCCAATATTGCATTTAAAGAACTTAGAAAAGCACTGGTGGTGGTAGGGGGTCGGGCTGAGTTGTGGCTCAGTGGTAGAGCAGCACTTGCCCAGCACTTGTGAGGCACTGGGTTTGAACCTCAGTACCACATAAAAATAAATAAATAAAGGTAGAGAAAAAGAAAAGCACTGGCTGAGTGTTGGACACAGCCAGATATGTTGGTCACCCTTAGAGCCAAGAAGCAGAGATGCCTCCAGAAAGGAGGCGTGGTATAGAGGAAGTTTGAGTTTGGACAAATGTCTGAGCTGTTGGTGGGACGACCTCCTGCTATTTGGTCTGGAGCTTCAAAGAAAGGTAAGGTCAGAGGTACAGAAACTGAAGCCAAGCAGCTCACTGTGGAAGGTGGATTACGTGAGGCCCTTGTGGGAGGCATGTGATGAATCGAGAAGTAATTGAGGGTACTTACGCCAGAAGTAATGGGGACCCGAGGCAGAAGAGTGGAAGTGGGAATAGAACAGGGGAGATTCAAAGCATATTTGGCAAGTAAGATTGGCTAGTAGGTGGGAGCAGTGAGAAAGGAGTCATCAGGAATGACCCAGGCCTGCATGACCCAAGGACAGTAAAGCCATGAGCCCAGCCTGGGGCACAAGGGAGCAGCTTTGGAGGGCAAGAACCTGAAATATCCAAATGGATACATTGCATTAAAAATATTTTGTCCTTCCTGCCGGGCCCTGCCATGAATGGACTTGTGTAGGTAAGGAAGAACTTGTCCAGTGAGTAGTTAGTCTGTAACCGGGGAAAGGCAATTCCAGGAGCACAGATTTGGAAGCCGTCGCAGTCTGTGTGGTGGTAGATAAAATTGTGCAGTGAGGGAGCGAAGGGTGAAAAGGGCAGCAGGCCGAGGGAGTCCCACTGAGCAGCTGGGAAGGAACAGGAAGGATAGCCTCATGGCTTCTGGAGTCAGGGAGGGAAGAAATGGGTTATTTAATACATTTGGTTGGAATAAGCCCTAAGTGTTTGGGGGAGGAGGGAAAAGCTGAGTTCTTGACTCATACCATATACCAAAATTAATTTTATGTGGATTAAAGCTTGAAATGTTAAAACCCTTCCATGTACTTGAAGGTAACATGGGTGATAATTTATATAATCTTGAGACCTTTGGTCAGAAACTGTGGAGGACAAAATAGAGAAATCTGATTTAATGTGGACAAAAGCCTTATGGGAAAGTAGGAATGCAACTGGGAAATGGATTTGTCAGGTAAATAGTTAATATGCATATTGTGATATTTCTTCCTTATTAAGGGTAAGGAAGGGATTAATGTCCAATTAGAAAAACAGGCAAAAGAGAGAATACACAGTTTACAAATAAAGCATTGCAAGTTACCAATAAGTATGTGGAATAAAGGAAATACACTTCATATTCAATAGCTAGAAGGGATTTTTATTTTGTTTATTTTTATGTGGTGCTGAGGATTGAACCCAGTGCCTCTCATGTGTGAGGCAAGCATTCTGCCACTGAGCCACAACCTCAGCCCTAGAAGGGATTTTTTTAGAAAAAGACAGTCCTTGGTTTCAGTGAGAGAATAGAGAAACAAATACACATTGAGCATTCCTAATAAAAAATCCAGAATGCTTCAAAACTTGAAACTTTTGGGGTGTCGACATAATGCCACCAGTGGAAAATTCCACACCTGACCTCTTGTGGTGAGTTTCAGGGGCCCTAGAATTACCTTCAGGCTATGTGTGTAAGGTGAATATGAAAACATGAATGAATTTCACATTTAAACCTGGGTCCCATCCCCAAGATATTTTATTATGTACATGCAAATGTTTAAAAATGCAAAAAAAAAAAAAAAAAAAAAATCCAAAATCTGAAACATACATTTTTAGATAAGGGGCATTCAGCTTGTACTGAAAAATTGAGATGCTCCTGATTCTTTTGGAAGGTAACCTTTTATCATGCTTTCTTTCTTTCTTTTGAGATACAAACAGATTTATTTAGGAAAGCAGATACACATTCAGGGGAGAATGTGGACCATCTCCAGAGGGATACACAGCCTGTTATGCTTTCTTGCATATTAAAGATCTATTGAAGGAATATTCTTCAGGTTCTTTAACAATAAAGTGTTTCACCTTTGTAGTACAAAAACAAGTTCATTTGTTTGATAGATACGTATTAATATTTATTGAGGCCATTACATGTCAGTCATGCTTACAGTCTGGTTGAGGTGAAAGATAAATAAACAGATACTGCTTTTAAGAGTAATAGAATGTCCAGCAAGTCCTGAAGGTTAAGAAAAACTGGAAGTGTAGGGGTCACTGGAGGGGACAGTCTGTGGGAGCCATGGTTTGGGAGGACGCACTGAGATCTAAGGGAGCGTGGAGTGTTTGGAGATGTGCTGTGGTATGGAGGACTATAGGGGACCATTTGAAGGGCTTTGTGTACCACATGTGTTTTGATCAGCTTTTTCACTGCTGTGATCAAAAGACCTGAGAAGAATAATTTTATTGGAGGAAAAATTTATTTGACACTCAGGGTTTCAGAGAGCTTCGTTCACAAATGGCTGACTCTGTCACTCTGGGCCTGATGTAAAGCAGAACACCATAGCAAAACAGTATAGAGGAGGAAGGCAGCTCAGGACACAATAATCGGGAAGGAGAGAGAGAGAGAGAGAGAGAAAGCACGCATGCACATGTGCACAGCTCTGCTTACTAGGAACGAAATATGTACCCCAGAGGCACACATGTTCCCAGTGACCCACCCTATCCAGCCACATCCTGCCTACCTATAGTTATCACCTAGTTAATCCATTCAAGTGGATTAATGAATTGACAAGGTTAAGGCTCTCATAACTCAATCATTTAACCTCTTAACTTTCTTGCATTGGCTCATACATGAGCTTTTGGGGGATATCACAGATCCAGACCATAATAACATGGAACTAGAGCTTCAGGTCAAAGCCTTGGGAAGCCTTCAAGGAATTTTGAGCAAAGTGGTGATGTATTCACATATGTTTTGACATATTTAGGTTGATGATGGACAGGTTCTTTAATGAACAAAGAAGTCCTTATTGCAGCAAAGATTAGCAAAGCTGACATGTAAATCAAAAATTCTGGAAGACAATGTATTAAAAAAGTTCCTAGGAAATGTAAAGAAAGTAAGAAAAAAATTAATAAGCACATTCTATTTGAATAATAGACCAAAAAGTTTTTTTGATGAGTGGATATCCTGTAGTATCCATTGTGATAGATACATTTTCATGACATGGCAAGAGTTAAATTCCCGTATTATTCTCCTGCATGCAGAGTGCAGATTACAGTGGAATGAACCCCTCAGCAGCTGAGCTGTCCTCCTCCACAGGCTCCCAAACATTCTCAGTGCATGTGCCACAGTGGTTCACGAACAGGGCTATTTATTTATTTATTTATTTAATTTTTGGTACCGAGGAATGAACCCGGGGCACTTAACCACTGAGCCATATCCCTCAGCCCTTCTAATATTTTATTTAGAGACAGGGTCTCACTAAGTTGCTTAGTTAGGGCTTCACTAAGTTGTTGGTGCTGGTTTTGAACTGGCAGTCCTCCTGCCTCAGCCTCCCGAGTCCTTAGATTACAGGCATGAGCCACCTCATTAACAGTTTTCAGTGCCCCCAGTCAAAAGAATGACTAACACCTCTTTTTATCAAGCAGTTAAGTCTAAACAACTTACTACGTATTTATGACCTAGCACTTGCGTAGCAATTTGAGAAGTAATGCAAATCAACTTAAGTGGAAAAATAATATTTTTATTTTATTCTTTCAAAGCTGCAGTTACTGGCAATGTGTGACCCTATTGAGTTCTGCATAGTTTCTCAAACTTTGGAAACAAATTGGACACCACCAGCCTCTTTTTCATTTCTGCTTTGATTTTTAGGTGGTCCTTGTATGTTTTCCTGAGTAATCACCAACTCCTTTCCACTTCACCAAGGGTATACCGGCACTGCAAAGAATATAACAAGACCATGTTGAAGCTGTTGACTCTGCTCTTGTTGCATCCAGCCCGCACCTCTCCCCAAGAAGTGCGGCCCAGACAACTCTGCAGAAGCAGCAAAGTTTATTGAGGAAATAGGCACACAGGCCAATCTATTGGGGTCAGCTCTCCTTTCCTTCAGAGAGTGACCCCGAAGTGAGGGTTTCAGAGGTTATTATAGGGCAGGCTAGCTACATGACTCAGAAAAACATGATTGGGCAGATATTCAATCTATAGTTATTTATAGTTCAACCATGACAGTGCCTCCTATGTCCTTTTTCAATTCTTAGAACTTTATAGGTAACTGGCCAGGGAGTCTGGCAGCCTGTGGTTTTGCCCCCCCACTCCCCCCATCCATGAGACGCAAGCATGGCAAAGCATCAATCACAGAAGCACAAAGAGCAGGTTAGCTGATATGTGCAGGCCTGAGCCAGAGTGACTCCATTTTGAGTTTGGATTTTACACCCTGAGCTAAAGATTCTCAGTGTTGGATACATGTTGCTTTGTTGCTTTCTAGAATTTAAAAATATCTTGTGATAGCCCTGTTAGTTTGCTTTGGCATCCTGGGGGTGCCTCAGTGCACAGTTTGGGAACCACAGATGTGACTTGTGCTCTGAGTATTGACAACACCTGGGTTAGTGTGCAGCCTAACAATGAAAACATACTGCGCATGGATAATCATTTGTGCCAGTGGGCCAGAGGTGGTGCACACCCTGTGATAGAGATGTGATCCAAGTGTTGTGGAAGCAGAAGGGGCATCCCTTCTTCTGGGGATTCTGAGAGGTGATGATGAGCTCTTCATGCCTCCTGGCTTGACAAGGGTGTGGAAGGGATGCAGAAGGAATTAGGCAGAGGGAAAACAGGAGCCAGGTAAGGAGTCATGGAGAGTCCAGCAGCTTGGAAAACTGTTCATTCTAGTGTGATCTAGAGTGAGATCCTGACTGGGTGCAGGGCCTCTCTTCTGGGTTTAAACTCTAGTTTTGTGGATATGTTCTCATTCTCTCCCTCTTTGTCTCCTCTCTTTCCTCTCTGTTTTCTACCTCAGTCGGGTGAGTCAGGTTCTCCAGCAACTTCCAGAGAAAGGGTGCATGGAAGGTGGATCTTTGCAATCTGGCATGTCTTTGTAATGTGTTTCATCTTCTCCATTAATAGAATTCAAGTGTAGAATTCAGGTGTGAAAATAGCATTCAACTGTATTGGGAATGTACTTCTTTTTGCTTTCAGTGCTAAGAAGGCTACATACTCCCCTCTGAGAGTATTTACTGAACACACATCCAGTGTCCCAGGCACATCACAGTTGGCTCTGGAGATAGCACAGTCACGTCCCTGTGTTACAGCGGAGGATTCGTCCACACTCACATGGCCAATGCAGAGTCTTGCTTCAGTGAACTATTCTTACTTGGAGCTCTTGTGTATGACTCCCCCTCCCCCAAAATGTTTAAGATCTTTTGTACATTTATTTTGACTCTCAGTGGTGCACCTTGGTATACACCTTTTCAGATTTGTTGTACTGTGTAGATAGTGGACTCTTTGAGGACTAGATTTTTACAGTTGACTACATATTGATAATTTGTGTGCATCTTGGTTTACATAATTGTCTCATCATTAATCTAGAAACACCACTTCCTTTAAGCTTTCCTCTTTCTAAAAAACCAGTAATGTCTGTTTACACAGCCTAATCTCAATCCAGCTTTCCCAGATGAACATCCCTACCAGAAGAGCTAGTGTTTTTTGTGGTTATTTCTCTCGCTGTGCTTGAGTCCCCAACATTTCACTTTAGCAACAAAACAGTGCACACAGCTGTTGTGTTCCTACAGAGCCACTTTCCAAGGGGGTAGAGCCCCTTTGAGTTTAGGATCTCATGGAGAGAAATGGGCTTAGGAGAATGTTATGGGTCAGAATTTTTAAAAACAATTTTTCGTTGTCTCCCAGGAAACAAAAGAAAGGGGTACTGAAAAGAATCTGTGAGCAATGTGGGTCCTATTTACCTCCTCGTGATTCCCTTGCCTGGGTAGCTTGCAGCATCTCCTCTCCATCCCTCAGTAACTTGCAGAGGCCATGCTCGCTCTCGTGTTCCAGCTCAGTGTGTGGCGTCTTTTGTGCAATAGTGACAAGGACGTAATCTCACTGTTCTGTGAAAAGGATGAGCTGTGGAGATGAAAGATGCCCTGACTGAGCAAGTGTTTCCCAGGACCCCCTCAGCATGCAAGGCTGGGTGTCCTAGTGTCCTTCAGGGCAGGTGCAGGGCAGCAGGATGTGAGGACACACTCCTGTTACACTTCCTCCTCCCTCTGCTCAACTGTCCATGCGCCACCCCCACCAAAAAAAGAAAAAGAAAAAGAAAGAGAAACGGAAATAGACTAAACAAAAATATATTGGGGCTACGGTTTCTGGCTTTAGTTTTACTTTTCTCTGCTCAATTTTCTAACTTTCCTCAGCAGAAATGTCCAAAACTCAGGTGTACTGAAACTGGAGTGCTCAGAGCTGAGGGAAAGGCATGCTTGGGTACATGCATGGGCACACCACCTTCACAGGAGGGACACAAAGCTCAAGGGTCATGCTGTTGACGTCATGGGAGCTCCACCTCACGAGGCCAAGCTTGTGTTCTGCTGAGCTGTCGTGATGCCTGAGATGGAGGTCGGCTTGCATGTGAAGAAACAAAAACAGATCTTCTCCCCATATCACAGTTTTATAAATGGATTCTGCGTGATCACTTTCTTAAACAGAAGAGTTTCCTGGCATTTTTTAATCCTTTGAAATGATTACATTGCATAGGAAGCAATCTAGTGGCCCTTGGGCAGGCACAGTCTGAAGGTGTATTCTGTTGGCCTTTAGAAGGCATTAGCTGCTATATTTAAGAATTTGGGCATTTTATAGAAAGTCTCAGATCTTCTTGTCTTAAAAAATGAGAAGATTTGTTAGAATAAGGCCTGTGGTTGCTGCCTTACACTCAGAAAGGCTGCCGTCTGTCCTGCCTGTGTGCACGTGTGTTACCTGTTTTGCTCCCTAGGCATTTGCATTGACACCTGTTGCTGTGTCAAAGGGAAGCTATCCTAAGTGTGAAAGTTAGCTCCTCAAATTCTGTACGGATTTGTTCCTGAAGGAATAAGGCATTGGTGGGGGTAAAAGTAAGTTCTGACAGTGTTTCTATCAGAAGTGAGCAGTTTCACAAGCATCTTTTTCTTTTTCTTTTTCTTTTTTTTCCCTGAAAATATTTAGGAGATTTTGTTCATGTATTGTTCTGACCTTCAAGCCCCTTTGGAAGTTTGCCTTGGTAGGGAAACCAGATCTAACATAAGCATAATACTATATTGCCCAAATTACTTGCTCATAATTTTCTAAGTAAATATTCTCACACAAGAAAGTCTCTTTTAGGGCTGGGGTTATGGCACAGTGGTAGCGTGCTCGCCTAGCACGCGGGAGGCACTGGGTTCGATCCTCAGCACCACATAAAAATAAAATAAAGCTATTGTGTCCACCTACAACTAAAAAATAAATTAAAAAAAAAAAAAAAAGAAAGTCTCTTTTATTATCCTGCCCGTTCTAAGTTGAGCAGATTTTGGTGACACTGCTGTTGGTCCCTCTGTTTTATCCTAATGCTGCTCCCAGACTTCCTGGGGGACTCCTTGTAGGTGGCCACTGCTGGCTAGCCAGTTGCCATTTGCAATCTTGTACCCTGCCAGCAGGAGTGGAATATTCCATCTTCATTTGGGGAAGTCTCATATGTGGATCCTGAGTAGAGCTTGCCTTGGTGCTGCAGTGCCTGAGGCTAGGCCCAGAGGGATTAAGTGATTTACCCTCAGTCATGCTGCTAATTAGTAATGGAGCCAAGATTAGAGTCGAAGCCTGGCAGCACCTGGTCCTGAGTGCTTCCTCGCTGCCTCTGTGCCCCCTTATGCCACTTCTACCTGGCATTACAATAGAGCAGGCATCTCCTTCCAGAATAACTGTAAACTTGTAGTAAGGCTTTGTTTCATTTTAAGATAATATTTAACCTATCAGTGAGCATAATTTGTGATTATTTTAGTCAGGGTTTGAGTTTTAGGGGTCATGTTTGTTCTCCTTGATTGTTATTCCTGTACAGCTATGTAGTTATATAACTTCAGCAACTGGTGTTTTAGACATTCCATGAATATATTTTCATTCTAATAAGTAAGCTTGGTTACACTGGACTTGACTAGGAAGTTTTTCATTCACAGAAAATAACTACACATTTCCAAAATGTGTGCTTTTACCTTGTCTATGTCATAATTACTTAAGCTGTTTGGGGTTCATATCCTGTTTTTTTGACAGTAGTTAACAATAAGCACAAAGGGAACATTCCATTTACTTTCACTAAGGAGTATGTTTTATAAATTCTCTCATGGGGTTTCACTTATGTAGATGTTAGATCTGATTTCCTTTATCAAGTCTTTGTTTCTCATTTCTTTTCTCATTTTTTTTATTTATTTCTTTAAAAGTTTTTAAAATTTTTTTCTTAAAATTTTTTTTCTTAAAAAATTGTTCAGTAAAACATTTGTTCACTGTTTTTCATTTTTAATTTAAAAGTTTTTGAATAAAAGCCAATGTATTTAAGAGTGATTTTTATATCTGCCTGTTCCTTTTTCATCACATGCTCTTCTTGTTTTTATAGCTATGCCATGTTTGCTCTGAGTATACTGTTTAGAGATTTTGTTCTTTTTTTTTGTTTTTTTCTTTTCCCCCTAGTACTGGGAATTGAACTCAGGGCCTCGCAAGCACTAGGTAAGTGCTTTACCACTGAACTACATCCTGAATACTTATTTATTTAATTTTAAGATGCTGTTGTGATAAGTTGCTCAGGCTGCCCTCAAATTTGTAGTCTTCCTGTTTCAGCCTCATGATGGGTTACAGGAGCATGCTGCTGCACCCAACTTGTTTTTCTTTTTTCTAAGTTTTCCTGTTTCCTGCATTATCTCTCTTTGGGAGTAATTTTTATTTCCCTTTCTATTATTCTGTTTTAGTTTGTTTGTTTTTGTTTTTTTGGTACTGGAGATGGAACTTAGGGGCACTCAACCACTGAGCCACATCCCCAGCCCTATTTTGTGTTTTATGTAGAGACAGGGTCTCACTGAGTTGCTTAGCGCCTCGCCATTGCTGAGGCTGGCTTTGAACTTGCAATTCTGCTGTCTCAGCCTCCTAAGTGCTGAGATTACAGGATTGCGCCACTGTACCCGGCTTATTCTGTTGTTTGTTGTTTTTTGTTTTTCTGAGTTTCTCTTTAGTATTTTAGGCTTTGCTTATATGTTTTGTCATCTTTGATTTTCTGTGCCATTATGAGATTAAGCAGTATTAGGCCAGATGAAAGTTTTCAGTACATTGGGAGTCCTTGTGAACAGACAGTTTTCATTCTAGAAAGGGATAGAAACAGCTTTCCTCTGGGGAATTCCTAGATGTTTCATATGGAAAGCACCAAGTCTATGTTAGCTGCCGTTAGGGAGGAAAAATTAAGTTTTTAAATTTCTTTAAACAGAACTTTGAATCCTTACATTCCAGCCTCATATCTCACTGCCCTCATCTTTATGCATCCAGAGAGGATTTAAATAGCACTATCTAGCTGACCATTGTTTAGCCATCAAATCTATTAGCCATCCTTGCTTTTTATCTTTTCTCTCTGCCTCATACAATATGCAAAGTAACATACAACTCTGATCTTGTAATTGACCTTGTGTAGATTCCAAGTGTTCTACATATACTTACTAATGCTCATAACAAACTTAGGAAATAGTTGTCATTCCTACTTTGCAAGTGAGGAAACTAAGGCACTGAGAGGTGAGCATCACACCATCAGTGTCAGAGCATATCTGGATTCACAGTTAGTGGTATATCTGATATTCAAACTCAGTCTGTTAAGATGCCCCAACTAAGATTTAAAGTATCAGTTTGTGTATCATTGGAAATTGTCAGAACTTCAATTTTAAGAACTGCTTTTCTCTATTTTAATACTATTGGAGTTGAAAATTGATAGACGTGTGCTCAGTTATAATCTTGAACTGGAAGCATTTCATTTGAAAGTTGACCCTA
>CM053405.1:27717390-27791697 GCA_028644305.1 Xerus rutilus | reverse complement strand
GATGATTACTGCTTTTTTGTAATGTGAGCATTTCTAATATTTTTTTGTTTTATATAGCTTTATAATTTATTTTATAGTGACTGTCAGGCCATGTACATATAAAAATAAGAAAAAATTATTATAGAACTCTGTAGTCTGGGATGGAATACCATTTTTACTCTATAGTTTCCCTCTCACTCTTACCTCCTTCCCTTTTCCCCTCTCTTTTGTACCACCTTTCTTTTCATTTTCTTACCAAGTGACCTTTATCATTGTTTACTGCTCATGTATTCCACGATGTAATGTTATTGTATAGATGTGAGTAGGTGCGAGTAGGTGTTATTAGGATTGTAATCTTCTGAGTTGTTACTTTTCAGTAGCTTAATTAAGCCGGTACAAAAAAGGATTGTTCAGAGGCTCAGGTGAGTTCATTACTGTTTAAATTTAACGTTCTTTGCCACCATCTGCAGATCAGTTATGGGATTCCTGGGGAGGGTGGCGGTGAAGTAGCAGTGGCTGGGTGTTTAGACAACTGCATCTGTAGACTTGGGACCCACATAGTTTTTACTGAGATTTTATTTTATTTTTTTGCAGTGTAGCTTTTGGAGATTCAAGGAGTACTAGAATGTCCCCAACCCACCTCTTGGTCCCAGCATTGAATCTACACTGTATTCAGTTGCTTCCTCAATTTCTCTTAATTTCCTGGAAGTAGAATTTTTGATAGCAGTCTAACCCCAAAATGGTCTAGAAGTTGGTCCACTTTTAGTACTTACCCTTTAGCTTTACCATTTTTTTAAAAAAAACAAAGCTGCAAAAGAAATCTGAAAGCAGTGCCCTCCCACGTCTGCAGGGTTGTCTCTCATAGAGAGCATGTGCCTTCTGCAGACACATGTGCGTGGGCTTAAAATTGACAGTAACTCAGTGTAGCTGAGTTACTGAGCATGTTCTGTGTTGTATGTGCACATGTACAAATGTCATTTTTCTCTTTCTCCAGGGGCACTTCGTGATTTGAAGTGTATAACTAACAATTTGCGAGAGTGGGACTGTTCTTGGAAAGCACCCTTTGGAGCCGGCCGTGGTACTGTTTATGAAGTTTGCATTGAAGATCGGTAATGGAAATACTTGGATTAATTTATAAGTGCAACCTAGAGGTTATTTTTCATTTTAGAACATAATAGTTTTATTTTGGGAATTTTAAAAGAATATTTAAATGAAGTTTCTTAAAAATTCTGTATCTGACATCAATCAAGATAGAAACAAAGCCTTCTAGGCAAAAGTTGGATTATTTTATTAAATGAATAACGATTATGGAGTATACCTGCAGTGTGATGATCTGCTATGGGAAGTTTTACTGGTCTACCCCAAACCAGGTTTAAGTTTGTGCCTAATAGAGAATGAGTCATAGTGGCACAATACACTGGCATTTACTCTCATGAAAAAGGTGTAGACAGTTTAGAGCTGGCATGGTTGTTTGTGGCCATAGAAACTCAGTCCCTCTTTGTTTTGCCACTGTGCTGTCTGGTTTATGGATCTCATGGTTCAAGGTGATGCATGAGGAGCAACCCTGTGTCTGTATGCCAAGAAGCATGCAAGAATAAGGAGGACAATTTTCCTTAAAGAGACTTATAATAAGCCCCACAAAGGAGCTCTGCTTACATCTCATTGGCCGCAACCCAGTCAAATGGCTAAGCCTGGTTCTCCAGGAATCTGGAAAGTAGCTCTCCTAGCTGAAGGGCAGCGTCTGCAGTAAACACTGGGTGTCATTTGGACATTGGGAGGTGAATGCAGGCTCTGTCATACCATATTACCCTCTTAAGTAATGTTAGAGTGAGCGAGCTCTTGTGCCTGGGATGGAAGCCTTTGGGATACCTGCACAATCCCAACAGGATGCTGAGTTGTTAACAGGCTGGAGGAGTTCCAGAGAGCTTTCCCTAGTTCCGTTTTGCTAATGAGTGGTTCTTGGGTAAATTGTACAAATGTGTATTTAAATACAATCACGGTTTCCCCCATTTATTGAGCCTTATGCTAAGCTTTAGAGTAATTTCAATCAGGATGAGCTAAATTATGTTGCAGAAATAACTTGGAATTCTTAATTCCTCACGAAAATAAGGTATCATTTTTTTCTACTGTGTTCTATTTCCATTGAGTATGGGCTGGGATCTCTACCCTGAGGTTCTTTCTAAGGACCCCAGATACTATCAGGTTGGTGATGGGGGAACAGAGGGGACAAGGCCTGACTTTTAGAGCTTCCTCCTAGAACTGATAGATGTGACTTTCACCAGGCTTCTCTGGCCAAATAAAGCCACAAGGCCAAGCCGTACTGCAGAGGGTCAAGGATGACAGTCCTGTGAGTCCAGGAAGGGGAAATCCTGAAAAGTTTAGTAAATAGCATACTGAGAGGGTTAGTTCTGGCTCCCTGGGAGTTCACAGTAAACAGTGGGTTCTGTGCCAAGGGAAGTTACATGAGGATGTGAAGGTTATAGAAGGGGGACTAAGGAATACTGGGGCACTGCAGGCGTTCTGTAGGCAGCACTGATGAGGAAGTCCAGTTCAAAGCAGCCCTGAAGCCAGGCATGAGGAGTGGGCTGGTGAGGCGGCCAGTTTCACTTCATTCATTGGCCTCCATCACACTCAGTGTTCGTAGGTGGAACTAGATGGTCTGGTCTCGAGTGCCGGGTGCTGAAGGGGTTAGAGCATGCAGTAGGGAAGGCCACAGGGGAGGGTCAGGGTGGCCTGGAAGAAGTCATCTGTGCTTATTCACTGCACTTTCTGGTGCAGCCTGGTTATTTTTCTTGTCACCACACTGATAAAATTGCTATTAATCCCTCACATGTCAGTATTAAAATGTGGTTCAACCAAGCATGTTTTGAACACCAAAGAACATCAGGTATTTTTCACCGTTTTTATGAAAATGGGACTACTAATTTTTATCTTCTAATTAACATTGTTCCTTTTATTGTAGGCCCGGATCTTGTTATCGATCAGAGAAAACAAACATTAAAATCTCAGCTCTTTCACCTGGTGATCATGAAATAAAAATAAATTCTCTACATGATCTGCAAAGTTCTGTGAACAAATTCATATTAAATGAAAAAAATGTTTGTAAGTATTTAAAAAGAAAATTGATTTTGAAGTAGAATGGGACCCTTGTTGGTACTGTGGTGTGCTTTGTAATTGGCAGAAACCGTTTCGGTTCTGTGAATTTCGTTTCTTAGGCTAATACTTCGACTTGGGAAGCAACCTTGCTGTGAATTGTAGAGCACAGCTGGGATCAGGAAGGAAGCACATCTACCTTCTAGCCAAGCAGAGTAGACCCCAGAACTCAAGGTGCTCTCCTCAGTGCAGTATCTTTTCCTTGGCTCCTTTTGCCTCCCTGATTTCTACACATCCTGTGGCATGCATCCTGTGGCAAGGTGCCCCTTGCTCTGGATTCATCTTTGATCATCCCATAGGAGACTCCATTCCTTTTTTTTTTTTTTTTTTTTTTTTTGCAAGTGGAGATTGAACTCAGGGGCACTCAACCACTGAGCCACATCCCTAGCCCTATTTTGTGATTTATGTAGAGACAAGGTCTCACTGAGTTGCTTAGTGCCTTGCTGTTGCTGAGGCTGGCTTTGAACTCGTGATTCTCCTCTCTCAGCCTCCCAAAGTGCCGGGATTACCGGCTTGCACCACCGTACCTGGCTGACCCCATTCCTTTATTCTTATATCCTTGGGCAGGCTGTGCTTCTTTGTGGTGTATCTCTCAGTTGAGTTAATATTCCATTGTGTAGTTAGGTGTTTACCATGTGTTACCTCTACAAGGAAATAGGGTCCATGGGGACAGGGACTTTGTCTTCTACACTGGGAGTCTAGCACAGTGCTGTCTGATAGCAGGTGTTTGTTAACAAGCTTATTGATTGAATGTCTAGGACATATGCTACCAGCAGATTGGAAGTGCAAAATAAACTCAGATCGAGAGAGATGGACATTTTGCTGTGCAACAGACTTTCAAATTCTGAGTAGTTTTGTCTCTTAATAGGGACAAATGGGCTTGGCAGCTCCTGAAAGCTGTGGTGGGACAGCATCATCATGATATTCTAAGGAGTCTTTTAATGGTACTTGATGAGTCTTATAAGGTTAACTGATTTTGAAGTGAGGAAAAAAAACAGTTTGGCAATTTGTCTAGTATCATGGAGTGGATATATGTATGTATGGAATGATCTATGTCACAGAGAGCACAGATTTTGAAAGAATAATAAAAAAATATACTGTCCAAGACCTTAGAGTCTTTGCTGTTTTCTGGTTGAAGTGTTGTCCATGTAAAGTGCCACTTAGGGCCATCCCTTAAGATGAGAGGGATGAATCATGAATTTTTTTGTGTGTGTTATTTTCTTTCTACAGTTGGGAATATTTTAGGTAGGTCAACCATGACCCCAATACCCACAGAGAAATACTCTTAACACTTAAATAGATTTTCTGTGCATGTACATGTAACCGGTTCATATTAATTTATAGTCTGCTTAACATAGACACGTAATAGAGTTCCAAGTTATTTCTGTAAACCCTTGTTATTATTAATGCCTGCATAGTGTTCCATCAGATGGAGGTGCCAAAATTACTTAAAGAGCTCTGTTACCAACATTGATTTTTGTTTCCAGTTTATCAGTATTATTACTAATGTTTTTAAAAATTATTTACTTATTCTAATTAGGTTTACATGACAGCAGAATGCATTTTGATTCATTGTACACAAATGGAGCACAACTTTTCACTTCTGGTTGTACACAGTATACACAATATCGAGTTACACCATATGTGCAGTCATACATGAACCTAGAGTATTGTTGTCCATCACATTTCACCATCTTTCCTGCCCCCATGTATTACTGATGTTTTAATGAACATCTTTTGTATGTAGGTTTGTGAATTTGTCTGATTTACTAGAGCTAAATCCCTAGGATCAGGAATGTTGGATTAAAGACGTCCCCTTTTATAAGACTCCAGATAGTCTTTGCCAGATTGTTCCAGAAACATTATATCTCTTTGTATTCCCGCAAATTTATGAGTGTGCCTATTTCCCTACATCTTTATCAGGGCTGGGTAGTATCCACCTCATTTATTTTTGCCAATTTAATCGAATGACCCCAAATTGTATCACTGTTGTTTCTTTGTTTCTGTGATAATTTAAAAGTCGGTCAGTTATATTCTTTTCTGAACTGTCACTTACAGCTTTTCCTTAGTTAGCATTTGCCATTGTTTTCCTTACTAGTCCACAGAGCCCTTTCTATAGTGCTTATTAATTGCCATATTTGCTGCAGATTTTTTTGAGTTTAATATTTTTTAAAATGTGATTTTTTGAACAACACAAGTTTTCATTTTAATATGGTAGGCCTGCTTGCTATTTTTGGGTTTTTGGTTTTGCTGTCATGTTTGATTTAAATCTTTCATCCATCTGGAATTATTTTGTAGTCAAGTATGAAGAACCTATCTACTCTAGATTTTTTAAATCCCTAAGAGTCTGTGAGAGATCCAGGTCTTGTTACTGATTATTTTAGAGGCATCCAAAGTCCTCATCTTGGAAGCCACTTGATGGTGATAGTGGTAATTAGAAAAGGTTAAAAAAGTAAATCAAGAGAGAATACAGGTGACACAGTCAGTATCATGCAATTTATCAGTGGCATTTTAAATAATAATAGGCCCAATGATAATTAGAATAATGGTATTGGGATAAGAAAATTCAAAAGCAAATTAGGCCAGTATAAGCTAGAGAAGTAGATGCATGTCTTGATCTATTTGGGCTGCTGTAACAAAATACCTTAGACTAGGTAATATATAAACATCAGAATATCTTCTTTATAGATCTGACTTCTAGGAAGTTCAAGATCAAGGCACTTGCAGATTTGGTGTCTGGTGAGGACCTGTTCCTCATAGATGGCGTGTTCTGTACGTTTTCCCCTGGCAGAAGGAGTGAACAAGCTCCTTTGGGCCTCTCTTATAAGGATACAGATCCTTTTTGCAAAGGCAGAGCCCTAGTGACCTTTCACTTCTCAGAGGCTGCTCCTCATAACACCTTTCCCCTTGGGGATCAAGTTTCAAGAGTTTGCAAGGGAATGACAAAGCTTGAGACCATAGCAGTGCATCAGCAAATCTTTGAGCACCTATTGAATGTGAGAGAAACTCTGAAATGGTCATGTAGCTGTTCATTAGAGGATCTAGATTATTTGCTGCTAAGTGAAAGTATGAGAAATTAAGTTTTCTCAAGATTTGAAAATGGTTTCAGAAGTTTGCTTACTAAGCAAGCAAGATTTTATGCACACACCTATACACAGAATAAATTTTGTACTTACCAAAAGATAAGACAAAAAAAGATTTTGCAAGACTTCTAGTATCTCTGATTCTTAAAATAATCTGAAAATTTGGATCACTCCGAGCAGGATAAATATGGATCCTGAAAAAAAAAATCTAGGAAGACTCCTGTCTCCTGATGTTCTGAGGAAGAAAGACCAAGCAGGTTGTGAATAAGCTGTTCTAGCTTTTAACAAAATAAACAAGACTTTCATTAAATTCCTTTCTATATAAAAGTTCTGAGTTTCTAGAGAACAAGTTAAAATTGTCATCAAGTGCCTATTTTAGCTCTAAAGAAATGCGGATGGCAGTTCATTGGGAACTTGGGGGAAACTTCCACGTCTATTAGGAAAAAAGAAAGGGAATGGTGGTTTTCTAAATCCTTGTATTTGTAATCATGGCTTTTACCTTTTTAGCTTGAAATATTGGAGATGACTTGTGTTTTGAAGCCTCCTTCACTCTAATAAAACATAAAATGTAAATTATGTGGACTTTTTAGGGAGGGAAGTGTTTTAATGGATTAGCCTTGCCCCAGCTAAATAACCCCATGTTTCATATTTTTTTAAGTTACTGCATAGTGACATCTCTAGACGTCTGGAAGAAGAGTCACACATTCTCTTCTCCCGGTCTCACTGGCACCTGAACTTTCCCTCGTCTGGCACTAAGTCAAACTTCTTGCTTCTCCTTCCTCCACACTGTTTTCCTTTTCCTGGACACCTTCCCACTTCAAGCTTCTCCTATAAAGCATCCTTCACTGTTGACTTTGTTGTACAGTTTAGACTTTAAATTTACCTGCTTGATGTCCTATACAGCTCTAAGCATTTAATCTAGATCCAGTGCAGAGCACTCTGTTCTGCAAATGTTAGTAAAATCTGTTTTTAGGAACTTATTTTTAAATTCCAGGACTGGTTAATTTATAATGATTTGTGTATTTGGTATTCACCACATTGAGCCACCAGAACCCTGTACTCTCCTGCAGTTTTGCATTTGCAGTGACTGTTTAATTGGCCTTTGAACTTCACAGGGATTGACTAGAAATGAAGGAAGAAGGGGTGCATCTCTGGGTTTCTTCCACCTTACCTTCATCTTACTGTCATTTGAGGAAGAAACATGCAAGAGAATCCAAGACTCTGCCCCTCTCATCCCACAGCCTACATTTCATGGCACAGGGCACACCCATGTCTTGTTTTCCATTGATCCAGAAGTTTCCATAATTTACCCATTCCTTATGGGTAAGAAAACTTGAAGATTTTCAAGGATACTCTTTCTTTCTTTCTTTTTTGTTTTTTTGGTACTGGGGATTGAACTCAGGGGTACTCTACCACTGAGCCACATCCCCAGCCCTATTTTGTGTTTTATGTAGAGACAGGGTCTCACTGAGTTGCTTAGTGCCTCACCATTGCTGAGGGTGGCTTTGAACTCGCAATTCTCCTGTCTCAGCCTCCCAAAGTGCTAGGATTACAGGCGTGGGCCAGCTGCGCCCAGCTCAAGGATACTCTTTCTACTGCCTCTTTTCAGCGCACTAGATTCTCCCTGTGCATGCCTCAGTTCTTGAGCACCATTTGTCTTTTACCTTCTGTAATTCAGCAGAGAGCCTGTGGCTCTTTGCTTTGGTCCTCTAGCGTGAACTGTTTTATTTGGCCCAGATGACAACTTGTCTCTTTTTAGCTTGGTGATGTGGGATTTTCTCTGGTTTCCTTTGCTTCCAGATCATCCCCTCTCTGGGTTCTTGTGAGTGTGTCTGGTTCCTTGAAGGTGAGACTGTCTAGCAGCAGCCCTTATGTTGCGTTTTGGCTGTTACATGCCTGTGTTTTCGGGAGTCCCGCTGTTCTGCTGTGCTCTTCTCACCCGCTGTTTGCAGAGGGCTCTTCTCCATGCTGCTTTCTGGCGCTTTGTCAGCCATGGCTGGTCTTCTGTGTTTCTTCACAATGGTTCCTGATTCCTTTTGTCTTTCTTGGAACCTTGAGAGAAATCTTGATTGTTTCTCTTCTTAGAGCAAATCTTCATTTCTATGATCTAAGCATTTCTTTGAAATGTCCAACAGATTTTGTCCTTTTGTTTCCCTGTTTGGCACTGTAACCCATAGGCTTATTACCCTAGCCAGGATTTCCCCAACGGTCTCCTCATGGACTAGCGAATCACCTCTTGTCTCAGGCCCCAGCAGACTGCTGCAATCCACTGCTACAGCACCAGCCTCTCTGAAGCCTTTCTTACTCCCTGCACTGCTGCACTGCAACACATTGCCAGCTTGGCTCAGAGCCTTAGCCAGTGCACCAGTCTTGCTGCTATTCAGTGATACCCATGATCGGGATAGCTCATCAAATTCCGTGAGCATCGCCCGCATTATGGGCTCTAACACTGGAAGTTGAGTGAGAAGGCAGCAAGAAAACACACAGAGATCTTTCCCAAAGTAAGCTTCCCATATTTTGTCTCTTCTTAGGCCCTACCTACTGCCATACAAAGGAAGGATTTTTTTAACATATATTTTTTATTTGTTCTTTTTAGATATACATGACAGTAGATATATTTTGACATATTGAACATGCACAGAGTATAACTTAATCTAATTAGTATTAAATTCTGTGGTTGTACATGATGTGGAGTTACACCGGTCATGTGTTCATATATGAGCAAAGGAAAGTTATGTCTGATTCATTCCATCTTTCCTATTTCCATCCCTGCTCCCTTCCCTTCATCCTCCTTTGTCTAATCCAGTGAACTTCTATTCTTCCCTCTCTCTCCTTTATCATCTGTCAGTATCCACATATCAGAGAGAACATTCCACCTTTATTTTTTGGGGGTTGATTTGTTTCACTTAGCATGATAGTCTTCAGTTCCATCTATTTACCAGCAAATGCCATGATTTCATTCTTCTGTATAGCTGAATAATATTCCATTGTGTGTGTGTGTATGTATGTGTGTGTGTGTGTATATCACATTTTCTTTTTCTTTTTTTGGGGGGGGCGGTGTACTGGAGATTGAACTCAGGGGCACTTGACCACTGAGCCATATTCCCAGCCCTATTTTGTATTTTATTTAGAGACAGGGTCTCACTGAGTTGCTTAGCACCTTGCTTTTGCTGAGGCTGGCTTTGAACTCACAATCCTCCAGCTTCAGCCTCCTGAGCCACTGGGATTATAGGCGTGTGCCACTGCGCCTGGCTTGTACCACATTTTCTTAACCCATTCATCTGTTGAAGGGCACCTAGGCTATTTTGAATTGAGCTGCTGTAGACATTAATATGGCTGTGTCACTGTACTATGCTGATTTTAAGTCCTTTGGGTATAAACCGAGGAGTGGGATAGCTGTATCAAATGATGGTTCTATTCCAAGTTTCCTGAGGACTCTTCATACTGCTTTCCAGAGTGGTTGCACCAATTTGCATTCCCACCAGCAATGTATAAATGTACCTTTTCCTCACGTCCTCACCAACATTTATTGTTACTTGTATTCTTGATGATTGACATTCTCACTGGAGTGAGTTGGAATCTTGGTGTAGTTTTATTTTGCATTTCTCTAATTGCTAGAGATGTGGAACATTTTTTTTTTTGACCATTCATATTTCTTTTGTGAAGTGCCTGTTCAGTTCTTTTGCTCATTTATTGATTGGCTTATTTGCTTTTTGGTGTTAAGTTTTTTGAGTTCTTTGTATATCTTGGAGGTTAATGCTCTAGCTGGAGTGCAGGTGGCCAGGTTTTTCTCCCATTTTGTAGGCTTTCTCTTCACGTTCTTCATTGTTTTCTTTGCTGTGAAGAAGGGCTTCTATTGCCTACTTGTAGGTCCCAGACCAGATGGCATTGGAGTATTGGGGAACCCTGTTTGGATTAGAAAATATGTTATGGATGTGAAACAACCAGCTGTTTTTCTCAAGTTCACCTGATTAATTATTGGCAGCTTACCTGTATAAATCCATACATCTGTCTGTTCCCTTTGTTCATTAATAGATTTGAGAGTTTAAATCTTTTTTTTTTTTTTTTTTATGGTGCTGAGGGTGGAACCTAGAGCCTGGCTCATGCAAGGCAGGCACTCTACCACTGAACTCTGCACATTTTAAATTCTTGATTACTTTTTATCAAGAAGGAATACGGTTAAAAATCGTTGATTAATGGAAGTACAATATGAAAAATCATTGGTTATTTATTCAGTTTTCTCTTTTGCTTCCCTTTTTTGAAAAGCCTTAGTTCCAGACACTCCCGAGATCTTGAGTTTGTCTGCTGATTTCTCAACATCTACGTTACACCTCACATGGAATGACAAAGGTTCTCTTTTTCCACATCACTCGAATGTCATCTGGGAAATTAAAATTCTACGTAAAGAGAGTATGGAGCTTGTAAAATTAGTAAGTTCAAACAAAAATAGTTTTTTTTCTTATGATATTAAAGAAATGGACTGATTTTTTCAAGCATTTTTAAGGTGGTACCAATGGTTTTTTTGGATTATTAAGGAAGTAGAGCAGATTTATTTCAGGGTTTGTTAAAAACCGTATGCCATGATTCATAAATCACTTGTGTAACCGTTATAATAAGAATGTTAGGAAATTAAAGGAAGCATACTCCGTGATTCTCCCACTTGAACACGATAAACAGTGTCTTCATGTGCTCCTGTCTGGCTGCTTTAATATGCTTGTCTTTACATAAACAAAAGGAAAGTACACTTGTAATTCAGTCTGTTTTTTTCTTTGTCTACTAAAAATGAGTGTTTTGAACGTATTTGGTCATAATAATTGTTGAAAAATCAGCAACCCTGAATTTATCAAAACCTGAAATAACATTCTTATATTTAGGACATGCTTTTTTCTGTTTTTTAATCCTGTTTATGAACGGTTTTCTTATGATCTACATTTAGTTAGCTCTTAACCTAAGAGGCAACAAGAAATAGTTATGAAAAGTGTGACAGGTGGTTTGTAGATACTAGAATAAAAAGGATGCTCTTTGAAGTGTGAGTGAAATTAAATATAAGTGAAATCTAAATTGGAGCAACTCATTGCCACAAGACATGCAACAAGTTGGCCATGATAAGGAAGTAAAACTTGTTTAATTTTAGGAGAAACCTTTGTATGACAAAATAATATCAAGGGCCAGAATATGAAGAAAGAACAAACTAATTTAAAATAGTGAAGTAAAAGAGGGAAAAAATGCCCAGGTCCATAGTAAAATGTGACATTTTTACTTATAATAATGTGTTATTGATATCACTATTTAAGTCAGAATTGCTACTACAAAAAATAGCATCAAAATGAATGCTGTCATTTAAAAAATATTTTTAGTTACAAATGGATATAATACCTTAATTTTATTTGTTTTTATTATTATTATTTATTCTATGTGGTGCTGAGGATCGAACCCAGTATCTCACATGTGCTAGGCAAATGCTCTACCAACTGAGCCACACCACAGCCCCAAATGCTGTCATTTTTAATAGTTTAAAAATCAAGAATCCTGGGCATTAGAGTATCATTGAAGGCAATTAACTGCCTGTCACCCCTGTGCACAGCAAGGGAAGCTGTTCCACAAAGGACACAGGCAGGAAGGGAGGGATGCCTGGCTGCCAGCCACCCCTCCCAGATACTCCCTTTTGTCTTTGCCTGGAAACAAACTATTTCTACTTATTTAATTGTTTTATTATTTTTCTCCAGGTAGCATGCTTATGTTGCTATTTCTTATTTTATTTTATTTACTTTTTTACTATTGAGCAATGTTTTATTAACTCCCACATTGGAAGTAGAGAATTCAGTCCTCTCACCTTCCAGCTCAGTCACATTCTCACATTCTCTATCTTCTCTCGCCTCCCTTCTCTTTATCCCCCCACCCTCAGTTTCTCAACTTTTTTCAATATAGTTCTGGTGTGATTTTTGTTAGAATAATGTTTATTGTGTTATGGTTATACAGACACTATTTGCAACCTTCTCTCTCTCTCTCTTTTTATAGAACTTGTCTTTTTTTTTCAGTTGTGTTTCTCAGATTAATTAATTCAATCCTAAAGTCTCTTCAGGTTCTGTAAATCTTGAAACTTTTAAATATGCCAGGGATTTTGTCAGATTATCTTTGTGCATAAATCTGTCTGAGGGCCTCTGACTGGCTTTCCAGTGTTTCACACCTAAGGGCTCATGCAGACACTGTTGATATAGCACAGAGCATAACTGAGGCTGGTGCCCAGAGGTGTCACGGGCTCCAGCAGCCTCAGCTCCTACAGGCAACCCTAGGTCTGAAGTGATAGTCATAATGCCATTAAGTCAGAACATGGTATCTCTCAGCTCATTCTTTAGAATGCTATGAGGCAAGGGTCTCCAACATCATCTGGGTTGTTCTTTATATCTTTTTCTTTTTATGGATCCTCTTTTTTCTACATTTCCTGTCTGTCTCTTATTTCTGCATCTTGATAGAAGCATATATTTTGGTAGCGATGTGCTGTTATAGATACTTTCTACTGTCTGTAATAGCCAGCTTACAGATATAATTTATTTTCTTAATTTAACTTACAAAAAGTCTGTCAATTGCTATTATCAAGAAGATGCAGGAAAATTACAACTCTCATACATTACGATTGAGTGTAAAATAATACCAGATGGAAACATTGGTATTTCTGACATGTGTTTAGTCTGCATTCATGTGTGATTGTTAGTCTATCTAGGTATAGAATTATAGGTTGGATAATTTTGTCAGGATTTTGAAGGCATTGTTCCCTTGTTTCTTCTTGAGGATGTATCTTCATTTATTATGCTGGACACTCCTTGGGCCCCTTTTAGTCTAACCTGTCGACTTGGAAACTTTTCTTGTTTTATTTCTTTGACTTATTTCTCTTTGGTTTCTCTTTTTTTCTTAGAACTTATGTTTTTCAGAAATTGGACCTTCTAGACTGGTCTGAATTGTCTTATCTTTCCTGTTTTCCATCTACCTTTTGCTTCATTTTCTGAGAAACCTTTCCTAAACTTTTTCTTGCAACCCTGCTATTAAATTTCTATTAATTTATTTTTAATTTGTAAGAGACTTTTTTCCCGAGAATCTTATCTTCCAATCCCCAGTGAATTCTACTTTTATTTCATGGGTAGAATATCTTTTCTTACCTCTGACGATATAAGTGATTTGTTTTTTTCTTTGTTCATATACAAAGAAATGATTTGTTCATGTACTATTTCTCTTTGTTTTGGTTTTTAGCTTTCATATTAGAATTATTTGTATTTTGATAGGCATCCTGGTTGCTGCCTATGTGAAGACTCCAAAAAGACATTTTTTGGGGGGAAAGTCCAGGGGATTGAACTCAAAGGCACTTAACCACTAAGCCACATTCCCAGCTCTTTTTATTTTTTGAGACAGCAACTTGGTAAGTTGTTAGGGCCTCACTAAGTTGCTCAGACTGGCCTTGAACTTGCAATCCTCTTGCATCAGCCTCCTGAGTCACTGGGATTATAGGCATGCACAACCATACCTGCTCAAAAATTTTTTTGCTTAGAGCAGACTCACTGACTTGTTGGATAATTAGGGCACTCTCTTGTTGGCAAACTCCTAATATTATTTGATCTATTTTATCTTAATCTGTTCATATACCCACACAGATTTGTTCAGACTTCTGCCTGGTGAGTCTGAATCTGACTATCAGTATCCTGGGAGCTGAATAGGGTAATGGGACACAGATTAGCAATCCTAGTTTTTGGCATTCCCCTTTCTCAAATCTTCGAAGGTCCTTCAGTCAAGAAGTATTCTGTTCACTTCTTCCAGAACATAAATCTCTATTCTGCTGCCAGAGTGAACAAAGGTAGATCTAGTTGAGGCTTAATATTTGGCTTTTTTAGATCTTCTAAGGCAGTTGCCTCCATCCATCTGCTTTCCTGCTTTAGGGTGTTACTGCATTTCCTGTATTTTAGAAGGATTTCAAGAGGAAGAGAGAAGGAAATGTATTTATTTAATCTACTGGCTTTTAACTGGAGTTTCTAAGATTCTTTCAGTAGATCTTTAGTTAAATGAATAATGATTATTTATTTAACAAATAACAGTAACAATAATGATATTACTCATACTTTCCTTTTATGCCTTATAGAAAACTGAGACAGTCTTACTAAAAGACCGCTTACTTTCTTACTTAAGTGATTGTTATATACAGTCTGTGGTGTTGTTCTTATCCTAAGGAAAACAGAATGTATCACTAGTTGGCAGTACAGTTTCGCTTGTATTTCTGTGCAGGCAACATACAACACAACTCTGAGTGGTAAAGATGCCGTTCGTCGCTGGAGCTGGACCTCAGACATGCCCTTGGAGTGTGCCATTCATCATGTGGGAATTAGATGCTACATTGAGCATCCTCATTTCTCTGGTCACAAAGAATGGAGCGACTGGAGCCCAATGAAGAACATCTCTTGTAAGCTTGTATTTGAAGGATTGTTTCAAATGAATTAGATTTTTCAAGGGTAAGATTTAGCTCACAATTTCAGTTCTTTGATCGCAGTGGCTTCATGAGGTTCACCTGGGGAGCTTTCAATCCTGCCATCCCAGAAGATCTGGATTGGACAAGTCTGAGATAGATCCCATGAATCTTGCAGAGTGATTGAATAAACATTCATGCTTGAAAGTCACCAAGATAGGCATTGAAGAATAAAAATTGTATGTTGATGGAAAAGAGATCAAAAAGTCTATAATTTTAAGAAATGGTTCTCAATTTTTGGTCCATAGAACAGACCCATACATGTTGCTAGTTATTGTAGGGAACAAGAGAATCTACAAGCATACTAAAAATCATCGGTACATTAAATAAAATTCATGTATAGGTTGAATGTCATTAAGATCAAACAGGGCCAGAAATTTTATTGACAATAAAATTAAGTCCCGAAGAGAGGTTGTAATTATTGTGGGCAGACCATTCTAGTGACAGTATGGAGAAATGGATCAGAGCAAGGAAAGTAAATAAATAAGGAGAAATTGGGGCAGTTGAACAGAAGACAATGAAAATGTAATCTGGGACACTCGGGTTTAGGAAAGAAAAGGGAGAAAGGTGTGAAAATACTGAAGAGACGGAATTAGTTTTGGGCAGCTGAGCGGCTCGCAGTGCCATGCTGTTCATTGACACAGAAAATGTATAAACAAAGTAGTTGGGAAAGAAAAAATTTGTTTTTAATATGTTGAGCTTGAGGCACTGAAGCATCTGAGTGGCAGGGCCTCACAGGCAGTTAGAAATGTAAGTTCAACATCTAGATGAGTTGGTGCAGCTGGGGAGGCCTTTTGGAATCATCAATATATATGTTATGTGAAATTTTAAATCCTAAAACTAAGGTGATTTAGGGAAGGGAGAATGGGGACCAGGGACACATCCGTTAGAGTTCCCATGTCTGGGACAAAAGGAAGGCCAGGAGCCAGAGGATTAAGAAAAGCATAGTAGTCCAGAAAAGTACAGTGTTAAGGAACCTAAGAGGAGGGAGTTTTTGAGAAGGAACACTTTCGACAGCATCCTAGGTGCCATGGAAGTTGAAGGAAAAAGATGACTGAGACCATTGGATTGAACAGTGAAGCTACTGAGACATTGATTAGAATGGTGGGGTAGAAGCCAGACTGCAGTAGACTGGTTGGGGGGCGGGTGAGAAAGGAGAATAGACTGGCTACTTGAGGGGGTGGTATGGCTTTAACTTGCAGTGTTTGGATTAAAGAAAATTTATTTTTAGGATGTGGAATACTTTAGCACGTTCACGCTGATGGAAAATAAGAAATCTGCCCTAAATACAGAGAATAATTTCAAAGGAATGGAGTTAGTGATTTTCTTTTTTTTGGTGTGCATTTAATATGTGTGTATATAAACCCAATGAATTTTCACTTTTAACTTAAATATTAACCTGTGACCTTAGACATTGGCCTGTGATCCACTTCTATCTTCAACCACTATCCTTTCATAAGTAAAGAAAACCACACAGTTTTATTCTAGTCCTTATATGTGTCTTGCTCCTTCGAAACCTGTGGGGTAGACTTTATATTTTGGCCAACATTATTCCAAAACACCTAACAATATGTTCTGTATATACTGAGCTTTTAAAAAAATCACCTTGGAAATATATATACATGCGCACAAAAAAAAGAGACTATATATATCAAAGATCTCTAAAATATTTAATTCCTTTTGTTTATTCTAGGGGTTCCTGATTCTCAGACCAAAGTTTTCCCTCAAGACAAAGTGATACTTGTAGGTTCAGACATAACATTTTGTTGTGTCAGTCAAGAGAAAGTGTTATTTGCGCAGATTGGTCATAAAAACTGTCCCTTGATCCATCTTGATGGAGAAAATGTTGCAATTGAGATCCGTAATATTTCTGTTTCTGCAAATAGTGGAACAAATGTGGTTTTCACAACAGAAGATAACATCTTTGGAACAGTTGTTTTTGCAGGATGTGAGTATATAGTATTAAAGAGAGATTCTCTATTAACTTGTTTTGGTCTTCCTTGAAAGCCTTAATTTCTTTTCTACAAGACAATTCTGTTTTGCTCCTACTTCTTTGTTCTTTAATATAAACATTTTATATAAGCCCTAGAATTCTTGCCTGTTTTAAAGCATTTCCTAAGTTTGTTTCCTATAGAACTATCTCTATATAACTTGTAGGTTTTGCAATAAGATATGAAGTAACTATCTGGTTATATTTAAATTCTTGGCAGTTTTGTTGATTCAGGGGTCCTCAGCATATAGTCTTTCTTAATCCTACATTGCTTAGGAATTATATAAATTAATTTTTCCACCTAACTCAAGTTTAACCCTTTTAAGTAAGTACATAAGTTTAAAAACTAGAATTTTACACAAAATCTTATAATAGCACAATATATCTTCTCTTTTATTTTTACTATTTTAGTTTTTTTATGGGCTGAGGATTAAACCCAGGCCCTCATACATGTTAGGAAAATACTTTACCACTGAGCTACATTCTCAATGCTTCTCTAATTTTTAAATAACATGTTTGAGGAGAACAGAGTGACCAGAGGGTACTATCAACATGTTCTGTATATAATGTTATGCTCTGTCATTCAGAGGCACCTTTAATGACATAGTTGCTCCTACAATCTAAAATTCCATATTTCTAGAAGTTGTGGTGGTGAACTGTCCTGCTTAACTGGCTTGTGTTGTATGTCCTCTGATTATTGCATATTCAGAATTTTTAGTTTTGACTTTAGGAATTTTTCTACCTCCTCCCTGTGGCTTTACCTCCAGTAGCAATTCCCTTCTTTCCTGCATTTTAAAATAATCAGCCTTGAGTTTCATATAGGGTCTCATGAATAAAGTGTATGAAGTGGATTGAGCAGATTTTGTGATGATTACTTAGACTGCTTAGTGATTTTTCTTTTACTCTTGTATGAATTTTGTGACAAATTACATTCAGATGCTGATATAGTCCCAAGGGAGCAAGCAGGATTTAGGTGTATTTTTTCAATTTATGGCTAGCCTTACTCTCTTTTTATTTTCCCAGGAGTACATTTTGGAATTCCAGGGAAACAGGTTCTGTTCAGATACAATTTTTAGAAAATAATACTTTCTTTTCCAAGGGAACTTTAGGGAATTACTTGCAACATTTCTCACAAATGATCTTGGTGTCTAGGATGAGAACCTTTGATAAATGCAATAAAATTGCTTGATAAGTGATAACAAAAAGTGAGTTCTGCACTTAAAAGTATGAATGTAAAGGTTGAAACTTAAAGGATGAGAATATGCACTCTTCCTACTTGTGTTATTTCAGACAGTGTTTTACCTTAATACTAGAATAAACCCTTTTGGTTCATAATTTTACCTTTATTTATAACATCTGAAGGTTGAAATACTGTTTGTTATTTGCCAACTCAGAGCCAGCAGTAGCATTTCCCTTTGGGGGAGCCCTTCAGGAACTTACCAGAGCAGGTTTTGATGTGAATTAGGGATCAAGATTTAGTTATTTTCTTTCCTCTATGGATAGCCTTTTAACCCAAATTTATTGAAAAGAATTTTAGAATCAGCGTGTTAGATTCCCCATAAACACACATACACAATCAAAAACTGCTAGAATTTTTTATTGGAATTACATTAAATCTATAGATCAATTCAGGAGAATTTTTATTTTTACAACACTGAGTTTTCCAAACCATGAACATGGTATATGTTTCCATTTGATTTATCTCAGTGATATTGACTTACATCTTTTGCTAAATATATTTGCATGTGCTTATGTATTCTGCTATTAGAAATGGCTTTGTTTTTAAATTTTCACTTTCTCTTTGCTGGTATATAAAAATACAAATGATTTACACCTATATTTTACCTAACTGCAGTTGATTTGTCTCTCCTTTCATTTCTTTTTAATTCTATTATTTAAATTTTTAGTATTTCAACTTAATATATCTGCTAAGTCCTAGAATAGCATTTTAAATATAATCCAGATTTTTGATGTCTGATTAAGTGGTTGAAAGTTTGACCTTAGACTTAAAACAGTCTTAGAAATAGATTGTCAGTATTCATTTAATCATTCAATTGTTAAACTTTCAGTAAACACTCATTAGTCCTCTTAATGTTACCTGAAATGTCATCAAAGGACATTATTATTATCTCTTGGAGGATATCTAAGTTTTTCTAAGTTTAGGTTAACAAATTAAAGAATTTTTTAAATTTTGGCTTTTAAAAACCTAAAATTATTTTACAGAATATTTTTAACAATTGTTAGTTGTTTTTTAAAAGCACTTTTACCTAAAGTGACAATAGGAAATACCAGTTTCTGTATGTTTGGTTAAACACGATTATAGAAATGTCCATTTCTGTAATTCCCAGTGTTAGATAATAGCATGTTCATTTATCACTGTAACATTCTCACAAAACAAACAAAACCACATTTTTTCCTTTTCTAGTCCTGCACCAACAAAACCAGGGAGCACAGTTTTTATAACATGACTTACGGTGACTTTGAATATATTTAGTACTTCTTTTTAATTCACAATATACAGATGATAAATGATGATAATTTAATTTTTTCTGACTTGTTGGATACATATTTCTTTGAGAAATTTGGTAAACTCTGAAATAGGATTTAGGAAAAAAATGATCATTGATTTCTCAAGTTGCTATTGGGAATTTCTGAATGAAGAGGCACTTTTCAGTGTACTTTAACCCATCATTTCTAATGTTAGAGCAGGATGAAAATATTCCTATATTGTTCAAAAGTAAAATGAAAATAGTAAATTATTTATTTTTTAAGGAAATGGTGCAAAATTTCATTAACATATTATAGAACATTATATTTTCAGAAAAAAATATATGTAATTGTATCTAATGCTTTTTTCCTCTATTAGATCCACCTGATAGTCCTCAAAAACTGAATTGTGAGACACATGATTTAAAAGAGATTATATGTAGTTGGAATCCAGGAAGACCAACAGCATTGGTCGGCCCACGAAATACAAGTTACACTTTATTTGAAAGGTAATGGTAGGATGTCAGATGGTGGGTACTTTGGAAGTACATGCTAAATGATATAGGGAAATGTTCTATTTCATTCCTACTATAAGCAAGATATGAAACTGAATATGCCATATGAAACTGTATGTACTGTAAAAACTACAACTTAACCACATATGGATTCAATTTTATGTCTCTTCTTCTTAAAGTATAGAAGGAAGGACCCTCAGATGTGAGCATTTTTTTCCTGGGTTATGGCCAATTATTTCCTATATCATATACATAACTTCTCTGAGTATATAATTTATCTTTAATCAGAAAAATAAACGTTATATAAAGAATAATTATTAGAAATTTGTTTATTCATTTCTTCTTGAAATACTTATCTCTTTTAATTCACAGTTTTTCAGGAAAATATGTTAAATTTAAAAGAGTTGAAGCACTGACAAATGAAAACTATCAGTTACTCTTCCAAATGCTTCCAAATCAAGAAATATATAATTTTACTCTGAATGCTCGCAATCCTCTGGGGCGATCAGCATCATCAATATTAGTGAACATAACCCAAAGAGGTAAGCTATGGCATCAACCAGTATCTTAAAAAAATTAAGAAGTGGTGAAGTGCTTTGGAATTAACAAAAATTCTCCTAGGGATTACTTTTTACAAATTATTTAGAGTTGCTCAGTTTTACAATTTTATTTTGAGAGCTTTGAAGTTAATAATTTCATGTTTTACCACTTTATTGAATTTAAATGAAAATTTGAATTAGTCATTTTAAGTAGAATGTATTAGTGGTTTTGTTTAATAGTTCTTGATTTCTAAAAAGTTGTTTGCCCAGTTTTTATAAACTTTTATTTTAAAATAATTTTTGACTCACAGATTGTTGCAAAATTAATAAATTAGAACCGTGTGAACCTTTGTGTGTGTGTGTGTGTGTGTTTGTGTGTGTGTGTAGTCCGTGGCAGTTTATCCATGTAAAACTTCAGGTAACCACTAGCCTAGTCAAGATTCAGAACTGCTCTGACACTACGAAGGACCCTCCATGAGTGTGTGTCTGTGTGTGTGTGTATGTGCGCACATACACACAAACACTTGCACTCCTGTGCTTGTCAACAGCTGACTGTTCTTCATCTTAGTTTTGTCATTTTGAGAGTGTTATAAAAGTGAAATCATTACAGTGTGTAACCTTTGAGGTTGGCATTTTTTACTAAGGGTTAGAGTTATGTCCTGGACAACTATCCACATTGTTTTGTTATCAATAGTGATGGCTTCTGAATTTTACCTACCCCATTAATAGCTTAAAATAGAAATAAAATTATTGATGTTGGCATTCATTCTTGAGGTCACTCCATGTACATTAGCTCCATGCCAGGTCCACATGCACTTAAGCAGGGCACAGAGACCTTCTTTTAGGGACTCACAGTCAGGGAAGAAAGGACTTCAATCAAGTGCATTATAAGACAGCCTGGGGCTGGGGCTGTAGCTCAGTGGTAGAGTGCTTAGCTAGCATGTGTGAGGCCCTGGGTTCCATCCTCAGCATCACATATAAATAACAAATGAATAAAATAAAATAAAATAAATAAACTAAAATATTAAAAAAAAAAAAAAAAGACAGCCTGGCAAGTGATGGGGATGATCCTGTTGCCTTATTTGTAAATGTAACTCAGATTTATCCATTATTTCTTCTGTCATCTTTATTTCCGGATTCTACCTACAATTGAAAGGCTACATTTTAGAGTTGCATGGTAGTGTTTGTATTTGTTTCCCCTCTACCTTTGCAACCTTATATCCCACATAATTCTTTCCCACCACTCACGTTGGCATATATGCGATCACCAACGTGACGTGTGGGGTCCTCACTGTGCCTTCGTTCCTGCCAGAACCCTCCCAGAAAGGTTTTCTGCATCTCTGCTGCCAGTTTTACTCCAGCTCTCCGTGTGAAGCTCACCTTACATTCCACCTTCTTTGTAAGACTTCCCCTTCTGGGCTCCATGTTAATGCTTGTGGCCCTTGACTTTTGTACCATGAATTGAGGGCCTAGGATTTTTTCTCTTATCAATTTTTTTGCCTTTTGTTTATCATCCTCCCATGATGTACATTAGAAGTTCCTTAAAGGTAGAGACTGACCTTACTAACTTGTAGTACCTTCAACACCAGCTGAAGAACCTTGAGTGTGATTGGCAATTAAAAACGGTTGACGTGTTGTCAGCAGCAGAAGTGAAGTTTGTGCAGATCAGTGTCAAGCAGTGAATTGAAGATGCCATCAAAAGCCTACCAAAAAAAAGCCCAGGACCAGATGGATTCTCAGCCAAGTTCTACCGGACCTTCAAAGAAGAACTAATACCAATCCTCCTCAAATTATTCCATGAAATAGAAAAGGGGGAAACCCTTCCAAATTCATCCTATGAAGCTAGTATCATCCTGATACCAAAACCAAAGATATGGCAAGGAAAGAAAACTTCAGACCAATATCCCTAATAAACATAGATGCACAAATTCTTAATAAAATTCTGGAAAACTCCATACAAAAACATATTAAAAAGATAATGTACCATGATCAGGTGGATTTCATTCCAGGATTGCAAGGTTGGTTCAGCATACAGAAAGCAATAAGTGTAATTCATCACATCAATAGACTTAAAGACAAGAATCACATGATTATCTCAATAGATGCAGAAAACGCATTTGACAAAATACAGCATCCCTTTATGCCCCAAACACAAAAATAACTAGGGATAGTAGGAATATGCTTCAACATTGTAAAAGCTATACATACTAAACCAAAGGCCAACATCATTCTGAAGAGAAAAATTGAATGTATTTCCTCTAAAAAGTGGAACAAGACAGAGATGCCTTCTTTTACCACTTCTGTTTAACATAGTTTCTGAAATCCTAGCCAGAGCAACTAGGAAAAAAAAAAAAAAATTGAATAGGAAAAGAACTCAAACTATGACTATTTGGCAATAATATTATTCTATATATAGAAGACCCAAAAAACTCTACCAGAAAGCTTCTAGAACTCATAAATGAATTTATCAATGTAGCAGGATATAAAATTAATACTCATAAAATAATTGCGTTCCTATACATGAATGATGAATCCATTGAAAGAGAAATTAGGGAAACTAGCCCATTCACAATAGCCTCAAAAAAATAAAAATAAAATACTTGGGAATCAATCTAACAAAAGAAGTGGAAGACCTCTACGATGAAAACTACTGAACTCTAAAGAAAGAAATTGAAGAATATCTTAGAAGATGGAATGATCTCCCATGTTTTTGGTTAGGCAGAATTTATATAATCAAAATGGCCATACTACCAAAAGTGCTATACAGATTTAATGCAATTCCTATTAAAATTCCAATTAACATTCTTTATAGAAATAGAAAAAAAAGTCATGAAATTTATTTGGATAAACAAGAGGCCTAGAATAGCCAAAGCAGTCCTTGGTGAGAATAGTGAAGCAAGAGGCATCACAAGACCTGACCTTAAATTATACTATAGAACTATAGTAACAAAAACAGACATGTAGACCAATGGTACAGAATAGAAGACACAGAGACAAATTCACATAAATACAGTTATCTCATCCTAGACAAAGATGCCATTAACATAAGTGGGAGAAAAGATGGCCTCTTCAACAAATGATCCTGGGGGAACTGGAAATCCGTATGTAGCAGAATGAAATTGAACCCCTCTCTCTCACTCTGCACAAAACTCAGCTCAGAGTGGATCAAGGACCTAGGCATTAGACCAGAGACCCTGTGCCTACTAGAAGAAAGTACTTTTCATCATGTCAGCTCAGGAATGGAATTCCTCAATAAGAGTCCTAAAGCACAAGAAGTAAAGTCAAGAATCAGTAAATGGGATGGCATCAAACTGAAAGCTTCTTCACAGCAAAAGAAACAATCAAGAACTTGAAGAGAGAGCCTACCAAATGGGAGAAAATCTTTACCATCTGTATCTCAGATCATTGATCTCCAGGATATACAAAGAACTCAAAAATTTAACACCAAAAAGAACAGATGACCCAGTCAATAAATGGGCAAAGAACTGAACAGGCACTTCAGAGAAGAAGAGATATCAAGTGTCAAAACATATATGAAAATACACATCTCTAGCAATTAGAGAAATGCAAATTAAAACTATACCGAGATTCCCCCTCACTCCAGTCAGAATGGCAATTATCAAAAGTACAAGTAACAGCCGGGCGCGGTGGCTCACGCTTGTAATTCCAGCACTTAGGGAGGCTGAGACAGGAGAATTGCGAGTTCAAAGCCAGCCTCAGCAATGGCGAGACGCTAAGCAACTCGGCGAGACGCTAAGCAACTCGGTGAGACCCTGTCACTACATAAAACACAAAATAGTGCTGGGGATGTGGCTCAGTGGTCGAGTGCCCCTGAGTTCAATCCTTGGTACCAAAAAAAAAAAAAGCACAAGTAACAATAAATGTTGATGAGGATGTAGAGAAAAAGGTACAGTCATACATTGCTGGTGGGAATGCAAATTGGTGCAGCCACTCTGGAAAGCAGTGTGGAGAGTCCTCAGGAAACTTGGAATGGAACCATTTGACCAAGATATCCCACTCCTCGGTTTATACCCAAAGGACTTAAAATCAGCATGCTACAGTAATGCAGCCACATCAGTAGCCTAGGTGCCCTTCAACAATGAATGGATTAAGAAAATGTGGTATATATACATCATGGAGTATTAGTCAGCCTTAAAGAAGAATGAAATGAAGGCATTTGTCAGTAAATGGATGGAACCGGAGATTATCATGCTAAGTGAAATATGCCAATCCCAAAAACCCAAAGGCTGAATGTTCTCCCTAATATGTGGATACTGACACACGTAAGGGGTGGAGGGAGAGAAAAATAGAAATTCGTTAGATTAGACAGAGGAAAATGAAGGGAAGGAGAAGGATGAGAATAGGAAAGACAGCAGAATGAATTAGACACTTTCCTGTGTGCATGTATGAATATATGAGCAGTGAAACTCCTCATGCACAACCACAAGAATGGGATCCTGATTAGAATAAGTTATACTGTGTGTGTGTATATATGTCAAAATACATTTTACTATCATGTATATCTAAAAAGAACAAATTTTTAAAAATAAGGAAAATAGTATGCAAGATCAGGCTGTATAAACACACCGTTTCTCCTTTCTAAATGTGTGCATTCTAGAATTGGTAATAAGATGTTACTGGACCTCAGGAATTTGGGTTGTTGTAAATTGTATGGAACATATTATTTGGATTCTGCTTGATGTTTTCACTTTTATACTATTTTCTTTTAAACTTACCCCCACCACCGTACTGGGCCTTGCTCTCTTAAACTTTTTAGATGATATGTGAGCTAATCCAAGTCAGACCTGTTCTGAGAAGAAAACAAAACAAAACAAAAACTCACTTTTTTTTTTTTAGCTAACATTAAACTTTTCTTCTTAAAAAAAAAAAGAAAGAAAAAAGAGAGAGAAAGAAAGAAAGTAAAGTTTGTGCATCCCACAGATGCTGAGTAGAATATTGTTCTTCAGCACTAATGATAACTCCTGGGGTTTTATTTTCTTTGATTCTTGTTTGCATATTTAGATATAGCTTTAATTTTTAAATAAATGTTTCCCACTCCTTGGCCTATATCCTAAAGACTTAAAAACAGCACACTACAGTTAAGAGAATCTTAAAAATTTTATTTACAGTTTCTCCCCATACTCCTACTTCATTCAAAGTGAAGGATATTAATTCAACAGCTGTTACACTTTCTTGGCATTTACCAGGCAACTTTGCGAAGATTAATCTGTTATGTGAAATTGAAATTAATAAAGCTAATTCAATACAAGAATTGGTAAGTAAGGTTCATCAACAAACTTCCCTTTTGCTTATTCTGGGTAAAACACTTAGTTTTTAAAAAGAAGTAAGTAAATTGATATGTCCAAGTACTCAGACTATCTATTACAGTTATTTTCTAAGAACCAAGAAAAATATTACATATCAGTGTAATATTAATATTCTATTTAATTTACAAAAGCAGTTATAATACTGGATATTATAGAATGGTAAGTTCAGCTTTACTACTCGGAATGCCTCCAGGTCTAGTATGCAGTACCTGGTATGTAGCTGGTGCTCAATGTGAGTGAATGAGTAGTTTTTGTTGCAGACTTTAGCATCAGTTAATGAACTGATTTTTTAAAAAATTGAAAGTAAAAGTGATTTTTTTACATTGAAAAGTGCAACAATGAGACCAAGTTATAATTGGAATTTTAAGTCAAAAATGACTTTTTAGTACATTTTTAAATATTTAGGTTGACTTTACTACACTATCTTGTAATTTGGGTTAAGTTTAAAATGAGTGATATTATACTTAAACATTCACTGAGAAATTTACTGGTTTCTAGAAATTCTGTCAAAACTACAAAATGTAACGTGAAAACCTTCTTTGTAATAAGCGTGGAGGCTTTCTTGAGACATGCAGATTCCTGAATTTGTTTAGAACTACTTCATTTAGATTGTATTGGTTTAGTTTAAATAGTTGCAGACTGTTTACAGGATGGCTAGTTATCATAATAGAGGTCCTAAGTTACTCAGAAACAGGGAAGCATAAAAGATAATGTCTGCCTCCAGGAAGCTTTCAGATACCTTCTGAATAATACCATTTAGTCCTCAAGGTCATCTCATACTAGTGATTGCATGATCACTCATCATTGACTGATTATCAAAACTGTTCCATCTGCTGCACAATTTAATTTACCATTATAACTTAGGTCCAGTATTTGGATTTAAAAGACACCCCAATATTTTATTGCTATTACAGAGCATAACTTCATTGACTTGACATTTACATAAGAATTAAAATGCTATAGTGGATTAACTCTATTTGGTATTATAGTTGCAAACTGATATGGCCCTTTTGAGTCATTATAGGTTATAAAGGTAGGAAGTTTCTTACACAAAAAATTTGTATATATGAGTACATATATGCATTCATACACACATGGCATATACATGTACATGTTTATTTGTTTTCAAAAAGCAGAATGTTACAGTCAAAGGAGTAGAAAATTCAAGTTATCTGGTTGCTGTGGACAAATTAAATCCGTACACTATATATACTTTTCGGATTCGTTGTTCTACTGAAACTTTCTGGAAATGGAGCAAATGGAGCAATGAGAAAAAACATTTAACCACAGAAGCCAGTAAGTTAATTAAGTGGCTTATGACTGATTATAATTTGGGGGAGATGGGAGGATGTGAGAGAGGCACTCAGGGACCACTCACAGACAACCTTCAGGGTGATTTTAACCCCTGAGGCCTTGTGTTTTATAGAAGTTGAGAATTTAGCTCGTCTCCTGCTTTTTCTAAGTTGATGCCTCTGAACTGCTTCATATTATATCGAAGTTTCCAAATACTCTACAAAGAAACACAAGCACCACTCCCTCAATTATATCATCCAAGGCCTCTTCAGACACTAAATTTTAAATCTTCTTTCTAGTTCCTTCAAACGGACCAGATACTTGGAGAGAGTGGAGTTCTGATGGAAAAAACCTAATAATCTACTGGAAGGTAAATATCTAATTTAAATAGCTTTATTATGCTCCCATGTGTAACTTGGATATGGTACTTTGAGGAGCCAAGACTTCCAAAAATGGCTAAGTTGGCAACATTGCTGAGATCTAACCTGGCTCATAAGTCCCCAGACTCCTCATCACTCCTGATTCACCAGGGTCTTTGTAGTGAGGATCATCTGTCTCTGTTCTGAGCACTCTTGACTCTGAATTTATGAGGCCTGTGAAGGACCTGGGTATTTCTCCATCATTTTAGTCAGAAACTTGTAGCCATAAACTATAGAGTCCCAAGTGTGGGTTACATTTTTCTTTTCTGAGTGGTTCAGTGGGCCCCAGACAGTACCATATAAATTTGGGCAGTTGTTTGAGAAGCAGTTTGAACAGTTGAAGTGAAGTTTGAAGTTCATTTTTTATACAGTAAATCAACTTTTGGGAATCCATATTGAAGAATTCATGAAATATGAAAAAGGAAAAAAATTAAAAAAATATTGTACAAAGACAGTCAACAAAATATTATTTTAGTATTGTGAAAATATGGGAACAACTTGGATTCCATTTGTTTAAGAAATATTCAGATATTCTGGTAAAAATATTACATGAAATGTAAAGCCACTAAAATGTGTGTAATTGTATTAATATGGACAAGAGAAAAGTGAAAAAAGTATAAAACTGAAGTATATAAAGTATAAAAATATATAAAAAGTATAAAGTTAGAACCATATTTAAGGGAGCCTCTTTCCAGTCCATAAGGCTGAGTTGAAATTAAGGTAACTTACACCATTTTTACCCTAAAGACTTAAAAACAGCATACTACAGTAATGCAGCCACTTCAGTGTTTATAGCAGCACAATTCACAATTGCTAAACTGTGGAAGCAACCTAGATACCCTTCAATAGGTGAATGGATAAAGAAACTGTGGTATATATACAAACAGAATATTACTCAGCAATAAAAGAGAATAAAATTATGGCATTTGCAGGTAAATGGATGGAGTTGGAGAATATCATGCTAAGTGAAGTAAGCCAAACTCAAAAAACCAAAGGCTGAATGTTTTCTCTGATTAGTGGATGCTGATACATAATGGGGGTGGGGATGGGGAGCATGGGAGAAAAACAGAGGAACTTTGGATAGGGCAAATGGGAGGTAGGGGAGGGAAGAGGACATGGGGGTAGCAAAGATGGTGGAATGAGATGGACATCACTACCCTAAGTACATGTATGCAGACACGAATGGTATGACTTTATCTTGTTTACAACCAGAGAAATGGAAAATTGTGCTCCTTACGCATATTATGACTTGAAATGCGTTCTTTTTAAAAAAAATAAAAATAAATTTTAAAAAATTTAAAAAACATTATCACAAGTCATGCTGGGGTTGTTAATTTAAAAAATGATAATAAATAAAACCTTATACCTAGAAAAATACCTTAAAAGAGATTAAAATGCAAGAGTATCCAAAAGGTGGGAATATGGGAGTTTTTTTCTTTCCATTTTTTGCATTTTTTCCAGTTTTCTGTAGTGAACGTGTACTACTTTAAAATGAGAACACAGTACATGATGCCATAATCGTTAATGCTTTGTTTGTTGTATAGAGCAATGCTCCTGACACTTTGAAATTTTGCTTCTGAAATTGTGAAGATAAGTATAGTTTTGTATTTACTCAATTTTTAAATTTCTAGGCACTTGTAATACTTAGAGTAGGGATGGCTTTTTCTTCAGTATCACTTTTCCTGATTTAGCCAGCTCTCAGTGAATTGTAAATCTGTTTCATGGTGGTGACCACTTTGTCTTTTCTAAGGTGACTCTGTTATGTGATCTGATCGTTCACTTTAGACCCGATGACCTTGCCTCATGACAGCTGCTTTTTGCAAATATTTACTAACAATTTATTTTTCTGTTTTCATAGCCTTTACCCATTAATGAAGCTAATGGAAAAATACTTTCCTATAATGTATCATGTTCATCAGATGAGGAAACACAGTCCCTTTCTGAGATCCCTGATCCTCAACACAAAGCAGAAATACAACTCAATAAAAATGACTACATCATCAGTGTGGTAGCAACAAATTCAGTTGGCTCATCGCCACCTTCTAAAATCGCTAGTATGGAAATTCCAAATGGTAAGTGCTTAAGACACTTGGTGTATGAGAACAGGAAAGTAAAGTAAAAAATGTTTCTGTTACTTGCTCCTGTGTAATGTCAACAGTCTTCTCATACATACGCTTTGCTGCTGACATTTATATCATATATCATGTGTGGAGGAACAAGCAGACTAATGGATAATATTGAGAGCAGTCATTAGTATTGACTTGAAGCATGTAAGCTTATAAAATTATTACTATTTCCACTTTATCACATAATGTTAGAGTTATGGTTATGGATAGTACTCTCAGTAGGAAATATTTTAACTTTTTATTCAAGTACCGTTTTCAAATCTCTCTCCAAGAGGATAGGAGTGTCTGTTCTGTCAGCCAGGCTGTTTTGCAGACTATCAGGCAGAAGAAAAATACTTGTTTTAATTGGTAGCTTTGTTGATAAGCAAGTCTTCTTAAAGTCTAAATTAGATCTTTAATACAGGCTTTGGGGGAAAAAAAAACTGTGGTATAATTTAAAAATTATAAGTGCCTTCCTTTAAGTTTTACAAATTACCAGTGATGACTGCCCTCCTCCTTAGCTTCTCCCTGGACAACTTCTTGAGTCTTGGTTTTACATTGCTACTCCATCTCTTCTTCCAGTGAACCTCTTCCAAATGATTTCCTACCCCCCTCTGCTGTGCTGCCCCAGTGTGGGAGCACCTTTCTCTAATACCCAATCCTAGAAGAAGGAAAGCAGGGTCCAGTTAGGGTCCTCCCAGTGTCTTTTCAGCACTGGCTTGTTACTCAGCTGGTAGGAGGAAGGATTAGGAAATGCCCACTACATTTCAGAGACATAAAACACTGGCCTGAGCTGAGATAGCAGGACAGGCTGGAGAGGCCCTCGGGGCAGTGGTGTGGCAGGTGCAGGGAGGTTAGGTCAGGACAGGCAGACTGCGGGGGGAGGGGGAGGCTTGCATTCAGGACTGCTTCCCCCTCCCCCACAGGAGAGCTCTGTGAACCTGCATGAGAAGGTAACCCACTGAAGTCGATC
The DNA here is from genome assembly GCA_028644305.1 of Xerus rutilus. NCBI lineage: Eukaryota > Metazoa > Chordata > Mammalia > Rodentia > Sciuridae > Xerus > Xerus rutilus. The sequence continues at coordinate 27,761,328 of CM053405.1, read as the reverse complement.
TTTTATCACGCCCTCACCACAGTAGGCCACAGCTGTGTTGTCCTGTAACTTAGGAACTCTGATCCTACCTGTTCCACGTGTCCTTGGGAAAAGAGTTTACAGGACTAACTGTGGTCTGGTCATCAGCTCCCAGAGAATGCCACAGCCTCAGAGTGCTCGCCACTCACTGAGGGTCCCCCTTCCAGGCCCAGCAGCCTCAGCTCAAGTTCACATTGTGCCTTTGTAATCACACTGAGCCAAAACGCTGGTGTCTGTCCAGAGCCTTCTGTATTCTAAGCCAGTTTGTTCTCTTATGTTCAATAATGGCTCCTTTATGAATCTAAATTTGTTCAAAAAATCTTTGGTGTGGTTTTTTACTGAACCCTTAAATCAGTTGAGAAATTACGCCTTTTCTCCTGTTACTGTGGGAAGCTTCCCTCTCCCTTTGACCACCTTGCCCTGCCCCACTGCCCCATGGGCCTCAGGTCCCACTCCTCACCTAGGCCCAGATTTGGCAGGAGTATGAACCAGCTCCCACAGGGCCCCTACTGCTGTCCCTTGGCTCCCAGCCTCTGCCATGCCTGCCTCAGTATTCCAGGGTTTGCTGTGGAGGCTGGCCCCCCTGCCCAGCCACCATTCCTTTCCACAGCTTCACCACACCAGCAGATTCCTCCTCCTACCCTGTTCCTGGTCAGCCAGAGGCCCCCTCACTCATTTCTGGGATAACAGCTTCTTGGAAAGGAGGAGGAGGGGCTTGGCCACCCATTCTTTTTGCTGGTTCGTTATGTGTCCATTCTGCGTACTATGTTAGGGGCCACCCTGTGGGGCTTGCATTCCTAGAGGTTGATGAGAGTGGGGGTTAAACTATCCCTGGTGTCCTTTACCAGCCTCTTGCCTCTCTCCCTCATCCTGAGTGGCCATGCCATGTCCCCTCCAGTGCTCACCCCTGTCCTCATTCCCTCAGCCCATTCTTTTTTTTTTTTTTTTTTTAATATTTTTTTAGTTGTTAATGGACTTTTATTTTATTTATTTGTATATGGTGCTGAGAATCGAACCCAGTGCCTTGCACATGCCAGGCAAGTGCTCTGCCACTGGGCCACCGCCCCAGCCCCCTCAGCCCCATTCTTTTCGCTGGTTCATTATGTGTCCATTCTGCATACTGTGTTAGGGGCCACCCTGTGGGGCTTGCATTCCTAGAGGTTGATGAGAGTGGGGGTTAAACTATCCCTGGTGTCCTTTACCAGCCTCCTGCCTCTCTCTCTCATCCTGAGTGGCCATGCCATGTTCCCTCCAGTGCTCACCCCTGTCCTCATTCCCTCAGCCTCATTCTTCCTGGCCCTGGGTCTTTGAGCCCCGTACGTCACTACTTGATCCTAGGTGCTTTTTAATCTTTTCCGGTTGCCGTGTTAATCTGTGTGTACAGGTAAGTGCTATAAATGTTAAAATAAATATAATAAAGCAGCACTTCTAATCTTTATGCTAAACATTTATCTAGCATGAGCACTATTCTGTAATCTTGTGTACACTGAAGTTCATTCTTATGAGGTATGCTTTATAGTATTGCTTTTAATGCCAGTGAAATATCCTTATTTGTTGAAGATGATCTCAAAGTAGAGCAGGCTGTTGGAACAGGAAAGAAGATTCTCCTCACCTGGCATCATGACCCCAATATGACTTGCGACTATGTTATTAAATGGTGTAACTCATCTCGGTCAGATCCCTGCCTTATGGACTGGAAAAAGGTTCCTTCAAACAGCACTGAGACTATAATAGAATCTGGTAAGATGAATTAGTGTCTCTCAAAGTTCTTAAAAAATACTTTTGAAAAGCAACACACGAGACTGGGTGCAGTGCGATGTGCATTTTCCTTTACCATTGGACAGATGTGAACTGGTTTCCCTTTTCTAGAATGCGGTTTGTAGCTATATGGATGGATGTGGAAGGATTCAAACCCTTTGATCGGGTAATTACTTATCTAGGAATTTATTCTAAGAAATAATCAGAGGACAGCTCATATTTGCATCGAACAGTGTTCTCTATGACAGTATTTGTTGTGAAAATTGAAAACAACCCAAACAGCAGACAGTGTCCTGAGTAAATATTGGTGACCACAGGCTGAACCTGCCTTGTCCTTTGGAACTGGAGCCCCTTCCCATCTGCTCACTCTTGAGTGGATGGTGAGCAGTGTGGTGCATTCCCCTGGGGCTCTGGAGCAAGTAGCTTGTCACTAATGATGCTCCCTGGCCATCCCCTGTCCCAGCTCTCCCTCGCGGGTTGCCAGTGCACATGAGAGCAAGTGGTCTGCAGGTCACTTTTCTTCTGAGAGCACGTCCTGTGGCTTCAGTGTTCTCACTGTCAGAGGGTATGATTTTAGAGGTTGATCATCTCACTTTTGACCCTATAGACTACTGGTGTTCCTATGTGCATATAATCAGAGAACTGATTTATTAAACATGCTAGAATAATTGTGTCCTGCATGTTGAATGCAATCCTTTACTCTACCATTTCTCCCCAAGCATTATCTTCCCTGATGAGCCCTAATTGCTCCTCAAGGCTCTGTTCAAAATCACTTCAGTGGCTTTTTCTCATCTTAGACTCATTCAGTCCCTCACTTAAGGTCCCACAGCATAGTATCTACAGTACAGAGCAACACACTGTATGATGGCTACCCTCTTCTGTGTCTTCCCACAACTGTGCCTTCTTCTCCCACCAAGGGCCTCGTTTTATGCACTTCTGCGATGCTCACATTATGCACATTGCATTGTGCTTGAGGCAGCATTTTAAAGGTGCTTTTGGGATTGCAGTTAAGATACTTTTCTTGTATGTGTGTGGAGCTAACTCCCCTGGGGACACTTAATGACAGTGTTGGAAAGATGAACAGACTCTCAGGCCTGGTTCCTTTAACACAGAAGCTTCAAGGTAGAGTGGAGCTTGTAGATTCTACTTCTTGGAGCACTGGTTTCTTCAACCCAGAAAGAACACTGTAGAGGGAAGGGAGGGATTTATGGAGGCCGGACACACACCTGGAGTGGGTTAGTGACCTGACCCTGGAATAAGTTTAGGTTCTAGGTTTCTAAAATAGATATTCCTGCTAATTATACATGTGTATTTATGACACTTCACTAATCTGTTCACCCTATAGATCAATTTCAACCTGGTATAAGATATAATTTTTTCCTATATGGGTGCAGAAATCAAGGATATCAATTATTACGTTCCATAACTGGATATATAGAAGAATTGGGTAAGTTAAATGGATAAGGATTTTTTAAAAGTTCATATAACATGAAAAATTACAACTCAGATGAGATTGAATTCCAAAAATAGATTGAATTAAGGTGTTCAAGAAAGATAAAATAATTTGTATGGTAAATTCAAAATTATTTATTTGATTACTTCTTCATAATCAGTTTGTTTAATGTTTATATTTCACAATTTTATTATTGTCATTGAGAAAATTAAATCTTAGCTTGGGTATCAAAAATATTTAATTTCCATTTATGTAAGTTTAAACAACTGTTAACTTATTCCAGGACTATCAATGAAGAAGAAAAATAAAATTAAAATGTATTTTAATATTCACTTAAAGATTTTGCAAAAGTTTCCCTAGATATGTGATTTGTGCAGAAGTTGCACTGCAAGTTCTACCTTAGTTCCTAAAACTATGTTTTGTCTATGGCTATTAGTATGTAAACTTTGGGTCACTATCACTGGAAGTTGATGATTAAGTAGAAAATGCAATTCTAATCCCAAGTTTAGCTGGTTTTGAGGCCAGAAATCTAATGAACTATTACTGTCTTACTGTATATTGGCAAACTTTCAGCAACTGACTTCTTTTTACAGCTCCAGTTGTTGCACCAGATTTTACTGTTGAAGATACATCTGCAGATTCCATTTTAGTAAAATGGGAAGATATTCCTGTGGAAGAGCTCAGAGGCTTTTTAAGAGGGTATTTATTTTACTTTGAAAAAGGAGAAAGAGACACATCTAAGATGAGGGATTTGGAATCAGGTAAGTAAATTCCTAGTGTTTACCGGAAGTTGTCATTACCCACAAAAGAAAGAAAAGACATGGCAAGAGAGTGCTACTTTGATTTTCAAAACTGTCTGAAAAATAGGGAAATGGAAATGAAGTCAGTTTACAGCTATGGGAGTTTCAAGATTTTAATGTGCAATAAATGGAATGTGTGGTCTTTTAGAAATCATTTAGATGTCTGTTAAAAGTCTCCTAGGGCAGACTTTTATTAGCCTTGCATGCTCCATAACATAGCATCTTATGAAATTTACTTGAGAGAAAAATCCAGGAATCCAGAGGCTTGAGAGCCCCCATTGGAATCTGACAGAGAGCTGTCAGCATGGTTGGCATCATCCTTAGCCCAGCTATAATGTGCTGAGAAACTTAATTGGCATGAGTGGAGATCTGAGTATCCTTTCAGTATTAAAAAGTACCATCAGTCCTGGTCAGTTGGTAAGAGTCCAGCAACCTTAGAGAATCTCAAATTTACAAGTGCTGAAATGTTTATACAGATTGCTGGCTTTTTCGTAAGCTGTATTTCTGTGGGGAGGCAGCCGTTTCTTATTCACCGATGCATGGCACAAGTGGATTGTCTTTTCAGTCTGAGAGCTTTTACTTCCATTAGGACCTTTCCTCCAAAGGAAACCCTTTTAATTATTTAATGCCTGTCTGACAAGTAGAGAACAGCAAGGCTGCACGAGAATGCTGACTGGCTATTATCTGAGTCACTTCCGAGAGCGGCTGCACTAATGCACACCCTCCCAGGTTGCTGACTTTGTGCAGTTCCTGACCCTTCAAGGTGTCCTATGGATAAGGAAACCCTAAATATCAAATTCTACAAATTTTCAGAGCCAAATATAATTTTCCTCAAATGCTTAGAAATTTATACTTGAACAAGTTGAAATTCTAGCATCCTGGATTTCCAGATAGACATGGTGGGTTGGTCATTCAAGTTATAGTAAAAAAGAATAGAACTCACAAAGCCACAAGGAAAAAGGGAATGCAGATGGCAAGACAATAGCGAAAAAAAGAATTCATAAATGTTGGGAAGGGCACAGGCAGATGATTTAGATGAGCAGAGGACACTAAATCTAAATTTAAGTGAATGGGCCGGTATCAAGGAGGAACAATGCACTTCACCCTGCAGGACCCGATGTCAAAAGCAAATAAAGGGACTTCTGAGCTGAATGGAGAGCTAATTGAAGGAACCATCCCAGAACTGCAGGACTGTGCCTATGCAAAAGTAAAAGGGTACAATAAGTACACAGTGAGAGAGGGAGGAAAAGATGTATGGCAAAGTACATTGTAGTGAATCGCAGGTACCTAATGCAGTCCTAGAAACAATCAGAGAAAAGTGGGTTCTTTGAAAGGGACCAGGGCTAAGGCCCCAGAGTTCCCACCAATATACAGATTCTATAAGATTCCAAAGTAGTGACCTCAAATATTGAGTGAAAATCATATTCAGTCATAATTCTCTATCCTGCCAGCCTTCTCGCCAGTATGGTGGTAGACTGGGGACATTTCTAGACAATGCTGCAAGTATGTACTTTCCCCATGTTGCCTTACTCAGGAAACTGCTAGAAGGGAGTATTGTATTGAGGAAAGTGGGGAGACCCAGAAGCTACAGAGGAGAGAGGGGCAGGGAGGCCTAGAAGGGCTTTCAGTCTAGAGCAGGAGACAAGGAGGTGGCAGGGGAGGTGTAAAACTGGAATTTTGTTTGACCAGTTAGAAAACTGTATTAGGAGTGGTCATTGGCAGATGTGGGAAGAATTAGGAATTGGTACATAGAAAATTAAACATATTCGGGGAGAAAGGCAATAATAACAATAGGAAAACAAAAGTGGAAGTATCATACCAAACACTTTTTTATTTTTAGCAGTAACCGATATTTGTGAGAGCATAATAATGTAAACACTGAATTCACCAAATGTCATAAAGTTTCTATATGAATGATATGGTTGGGGAGAGAGCAGTGGTGAACAGAGCTGAATCTTCGTCTGTCTTTTTTGGATGTGATATTGTCTAAAATTAAAAAGCTAGCAATCTAAGATTATTTTAAAATATGAAGGTTAAAAAACCCAAATATTTTGAAGTGATCATAGGTAGTGAGAGAAGGCAGCGGTAGGGAATGGTCGTCTTGTTGCTAGCCATTTACTGCCATTTAATTTTTTAAACTATCATCTTGCATTGTTTTGGTAGAGATTTTTAAAATAGAATAAGTTTAAACAGTTTTTCACACTTCTTTTGAAGTAATTCAAAGACTTCCTCCTTGTCTTTCATTTGAAAATTCCCATAACACAGATCCCTTTTCAAAGTGGTTTGAAGTCGTCTCTATTGATTTGTACTCTTGCCCTGTCCAGCCTCTGCCTCTGACTCACAGGCAGCATCAGCCACGGTGGGTTTGGGTTGTAGTGGTTTTCATGATCTTAGTAATAGACAGGAAGTGACTTTTATTGATTGCCAGATGTACACCAGCCATTGTTCTTAAGGATGTGTATGGAACTTTACCCAGTCCTGTGAGGCAAGTCGTGATATTCTGCTTCAGAGTCAGAGACACTCAAATTCAGAGTAGTTTGAACACAGTCCTGACTGGCAGAGGTGGAACTCCAATGTGGCTCGTGCTGGCTCCTGATCATTGTTTGGATCAGCCAGCAGCCAGATTCACTTGAAAGAGTGACTGGTGTGAATGGCATGTATAATTATGTATTTTAAGATTGTGTGGAGATGAGTTAGAATATTCTTCATTTTAAAAACAGGTCGTTCTGACATAAAGGTTAAGAATATTACTGACATATCCCAGAAGACATTGAGAATTGCTGATCTTCAAGGTAAAACAAGTTATCATCTGGTGCTACGAGCCTATACAGATGGTGGCATGGGCCCAGAGAAGAGCATGTTTGTGGTGACAAAGGAAAATTGTAAGTCAAATACTGACCTGGAGATATCTTCCATCCTTGAGTACATAGTGTTCCTAGCAATTTTTAATCTGAAGAAATCCCTTTCTCTCCTCTTTAAAAAACAATTTTACATATTATTGCATTTTTATGCGAGGGTAAAAGGTCATGAGATGACCTCACATTTATTCCTGTCTGTTATTTTGAAGTTATTTCCAAATGGGGACCTAAGAAATTAATGAATTAAGGGTACATCCACAGTCTAGAAGTCTTTTTTTTTTTAAATATTTTTTAGTTATACATGGACACAGTGTCTTTATTTTGTTTATTTATTTTTATGTGGTGCTGAGGATCGAACCCAGTGCCTCACACGTGCGAGGCAAGCACTTGACCACTGAGCCACAACCTCAGCCCCTAGAAGTCTTAATTCATATTGAATTTATATAATTGTCAACCTGTTTAAATTTGTCTGTAATTTTTAATATGTCTAGGGAGAAGTGAAATAAATAGGCTTTAAAAATGTTTGTACAGCATATACCATAGGCTTATGCTCTACTTCTGAGAAGAGGGTTCAAGTTCACGTGCAGCTCTTAAGTGAAGAGCTGTGAGGTTGTGGTTCATCCGAGCAGTGCTTCTCAGCTGGGAGATTCTTTGCCCTGGAGGAGGCACTTGGTGTAGTGTCTGGAGAGATTTCTGATTAGCAAACTGGGGTGGGGAGGGGTGTTGATACTCGAGTCTGGTGGTTAGAGGTCGAGGATGTTGATAAAATTTCCTGCAGTACACAGGACAGTCTTCTGATCCCCCTCCAACCAAAGAAATACCTTTAAATCAGTACTGTCAAGATTGAGAAGCTCTGTTCTAAAGAATTAAAAAATTATAATCCTTTGAAGGTTTGAAGACCATATTTTAAATGGTTTTTCAGTGTCCTTGGAGCCATTTTATTTTTCTTTTCAAATAATAGTAACTTAAGTCTTCTAATCAGGTTTATTGTACACTCAATACTAAAATGGTGATTTTTGTTTGCAACATTCTCTTTTCAGCTGTGGGATTGATTATTGCCATTCTCATCCCTGTGGCAGTGGCTGTCCTTGTTGGCGTAATAACAAGCATCCTTTGCTATCGGAAACGAGAATGGTAATGGCACCTGCTTTTACTCTGTTTTGTTTTTAGGGGCTTGATTATTTAGTTTTGTGTTACTACACACACACACACACACACACACACACATGGACACATACAAATATTCAGACATAAGTGTTACAGCAGGCATCTGCAGGATTAAGTGTAATTTAATGATTAAGGTCTCACTTGTCCTGGTGACCTATTTAGAAAATCTGGTTGTTGTGGTTACTCCTTTATGCATCAGGCATGACTCCCTTTCTATGCGAAGGAGGAGATAGTGGTGAGAAAAACAGACCTGGTCCTCACAGAGTTCTCCCATGGTGAGGAAGAGGGACAGTGAACATGTACTTGCAGAATGTGGGTGGACACTAGAAGGAGGGGAACAGGGCGCCACAGAGAGGCTACTCCAGGAAGAATCTGGGAGGTTAAGGAGAGGAGAAAGAACATTCCAGACAGCGAGAATGGTTTCTGCAAAGCCTGAAATTGTGGGTGAACTGGGAGAGAGAGTCAGGAGTTGAGGTGAGGTGGGCAGAGGCTCAGAGGAGATAGTGCCACATACTTGGTCGACTGGCAGGAGCTGTCCTGGGTGTGGGGCAGGTGGCTGTAAGCTGCATTCATGCAGAGAAAAGTCCTCCCTTTCTAAAAACAAAGAAGAGAATGTATTCTAGCAATTCTGGCTTCTAAATCAAAATAATAATAATTATAGAACTATAGCCCATTTTGATAACCATATTCTTGTTACCAAAAATCACATTTAAAAATAACTGTTGTAATACCAAGAAATAAAAAAGAGACAAAGAAAGACAGAAGATTAGAAATTAGAACATTTCAGACTCACATTAACAGTTCTTTTTCTTGCAGGAATTTCAATAAAGTTTTTGTTAATTGCTCTAAATATAAAAATATGATATGATACTGAGCAAATCTCTCTCTCTCTCTTTTTTTTTTTTTTGCATTCAGTTTTTACCCACAACTAATGGGCTTTCTCTTTCTTGGCATGACAGTTGATGCACTTGGGATATGTGGCTCTCGCCTTTACTGCTCCTGTTGTTAAGCACTGTGGTAAAGCAGTTTATGCAGCACCATAGCTGTGCCATAGTGGTGGGCAGGAGAGACCTGCCTGTGCAGACCCGTTCCCCAAGTGATCGATCCTGCTTAAGCCAGGTGCAGTCTGAAAATTTTGGTTGTACGAACAACCAAAATTCCAAATTTGTACTTGACTTTGGAAGTGATAGCACAATCACCATTTTAATTATTTGCTTTCCATTTTCATGATAAGATGTTATATTTCTAGGAATAAAATTATTGTTTATACTTTTCAAATTGGAACCTGGTATAGAAAATTGTAGTGAATGATCACACATTTTTATCTCAGATCTTTTATTAAAATATTGATATGAAATATCAGACATAAGCCTAGCCAGGTGTGGCAGCACATGCTTGTAATCCCAGCTACTTGGGGGAGCTGACACATGAGGATCACAAGTCTGACACCAGTCTCAGCTACTTAGTGAGACCCTGTATCAAAAGTAAAATACAGAGCTGGAGATGAAGCTCAGTAGGAGAGCTCTTGCCTAGTGTATATAAGGACCTGGGCTCAGTTTCCGGCACCACAAAAAATAAATAAGCCTGATGACTTGACTTATTTGTTTCCTGATTCATAATGTTTAGGTATTAAATGTACTTAATCATTCTTTATTTAAAGGATTAAAGAAACCTTCTACCCTGATATCCCAAACCCAGAAAATTGTAAAGCATTGCAGTTTCAAAAGAGTGTCTGTGAGGTAATATTTTATTTTCTTACATTTGTCTTTGAAATACTAGCTTGCTTTCATCTTTTGTGAAAAGCTTGTAACCTGCAGATATAAAAAATATGGAGAAAACAGCATGTTTTAACATATGCGATTCTAAAATTATTAGTATTTGACTGTTGATACTTTTTTCCCACTACTGTTAATAGCAACGGGAAATACTAATGTGGAGAAGACAGTGGCGTGCTATGTTTGCGCACTGCCGAGTAGTAGAGGCAATGTTTATAAGCAGATGTGAAAAAATAAATATGCCCTTTTTGTGGGAGAAGCGTTGCAGTAGCGTTTTGTGCTGTTCTTAATCTCTGTTTCAAAATTTATTTCTAGGGAAGTAGTGCTCTTAAAACATTGGAAATGAATCCTTGTACCCCAAATAACATTGAGGTTCTGGAGACTCGATCAATGGTTCCTAAAATAGAAGATACAGAAATCATTTCTCCAGTAGCCGAGCGTCCTGAAGAGAGCTCTGATGCGGAGCCTGAAAACCATGTGGTTGTGTCCTACTGTCCTCCCATCATCGAGGAGGAGCTGCCAAACCCCACGGTGGACGAAGCCGGAGGGACTGCACAAGTCGTTTACATTGACATTCAGTCCATGTACCAGCCTCAGGCCAAACCAGAGGAGGAACAGGATGTGGACCCCGGGGTAGGGGCAGGCTATAAGCCACAAATGCGCCTCCCCATTAACTCTGCTGCAGCAGCAACAGCTGCAGTAGAGGACGTGGATAAGACTGCAGGCTACAGGCCTCAGGCAAATGTGAACACGTGGAATTTAGTCTCCCCAGACTCCCCTCGGTCCACAGACAGCAACAGTGAAATTGTCTCTTTTGGAAGTCCATGCTCCATCAATTCCCGACAATTTTTGATTCCCCCTAAAGATGAAGACTCTCCTAAATCTAATGGAGGAGGGTGGTCCTTTACAAACTTTTTTCAGAACAAACCAAACGATTAACAGTGTCACCCTGTCACTTCAGTCTGCCATCTCAATAAGCTCTTACTGCCCGCGTTGCCTCAGCAGCGCTGGGCATTTCTGGAGGGACCTGTGAGGCCTTGGAGCCAGGCGAACTTCACCCTGCGCAGGTTGCACTAGGAGTGTTCGTGTGCTTCGGTGTCACCCAGAAGCCCAAGCACAGGACTCGGAATCCTCAGCCCACAACACCCAAGATTCAGAGCTATTGGTGTTTGAGCCAAAGAATTCTCCTTCAAGAAGCATTTATATCCAGGCAAATGCTGTATGCAGAACAAATCCCATGGCACCTGTTTGCTGTTGTTAATGGTTTTCTTGTATGTATGCTTGTGGAATTGCAAGGGGATTTGCAGGCATGGGAGAAAAATGTCAAAGTCACATAATGTTTATTTGTCTGACATTTACTCCATCCTAGAGGACAACCAAGCACAGATTTTTAAACTTTTAAGATGATTCTCCTCTATCCACAGCATTTACAAAAGTTAATATAATTTTTAATGTAGCAGCAGCTATATAGTGTTCTGTTTGATAAAGTGTGCTCATTTCTGTGCCTACTGTATAATGGTTATCAAACAGTTGTCTCAGGGGTGCAAACTTGGAAAACAAGTGTGACACTGACCCGCCCAAATCACAATCACATTTTCTTGCCTTGGTAGGTTTTTCAAACCTTTCCATTGTTTTTTTTGTTTTTCTTTTTTTAGCTTTTATGCTAGTTTCCGTTATTGTAGTTGGTTGCCCTAATATTTAAAACTTAAATTTCTAGGCCAATAGATCCAGGTAGTTTTTTCAAATCCATTTTATTTTGTGATACAGTGTCAGCTTTATATGAGAAAATTCGATATTATTCATAAGCATATAATTCCAATGATTTACTATGTGAGATGACTACTAAGCAATATCTAGCAGCATTAGCTGGCCATGTAGCTCTGATTGGCTTTGGTTCCCCCTGAGAAGACCAAGCGCTTGAGCCCAGTCATCAGGCAGTGGTGGTCTTTAGCGCCTCCTAGCAGGTTTTCCTCCCCTTCATAAGTCATATTGCTCCCTTCCCCTCCATAAGCAGTTATCAGCCCAGACTATCAGATCCAGTCCTCAAGTTAATAAGCTTAAAACTAAAGTGAGAATGCTTTTTTCAGGAACAGTTAAGGGCTATTTCATATGGAAGGTCATGAAGTCTGTTTGAATCAGTGCACCTACAGCACAGGTGCAGCTGTTGCTCAGAGAGCTTTGCAGAGGTGCTCTCTGCTCAGGTGTGCTCTGCCTATTCTGGTTCCTCATCAGGGATGTTCTGGAGTGAGTGTGTTCCTTGCAAAGCAGAGTGCAAAACAAAAAAGCCCATTGTGTATTTTCCCTGCCCTCAGGTTGCCTATGTATTTTGTCATTTGATAGGTAAGGCAAAAGTACTTGAAGATTTGAAATATCTGATTTAGTTAAGATAGGCTTGTTTTGTATCATTTGAAGTTCAGTAATGTATACTCAAATAATGGAACAATTATTATTAGTTTTGGCTCTTGTATCTTTTTTGAAACCATGTTGTAGAGAAGGAACACAGTGACAAGGGACAAAATCTATTTAGGTACTCAGTGTATGAATCCTTCTTTTAATTGCTAGAATTAAACTAAATTCTGAGCTTCTTGATATGTGGATATGTGGAATGAAATACAATTAATTATGCACATGCATAGTGTATTAAAACTATATAATAGCTCATATAAATTTTCAATAATGAAAAATATACCAAACCAGAGCCATCCCTAAAGAGTTTTCTTGTCTTCCTTTATATCCTCTCTGGCTCCTTCCTATAGCTCCCACCTCTCCAGAGCTGGTCATCACCCTGTTCCATTTGCCCTGAACTCATGCTGTGTCCCTGTTGAAACTCACCAGTCCTGTGTTCCATCTCTGTAAGACAGGACAAAGGCTGGCTAAGATGAAGGCTTGTCAGTCTCAACCACACTAACCTGAGAACACAGAAAGGTCAGGGGAGATGGGTCCTGTCCTGGAGAGGCGTGCCTTTCATCTGCACCCTTTCTAACCTGTCTTGCCTCACTTGTGTGGCAGATCACAGATATCATAAGGGCTCTTGAGTCCAGGACTTCACTGCATGAAGAAGGTACAGAAGAGGGGAGTGTGCGCACAGCCAGGTCAGGTTGCCTGTAGCTTGCTCTGAGCTTAGCAGTTTGTTATCTCCTGTTCCTGCTGCAGCTCTGGTATGGGGAGAGCCTCAGCATGGGGGCTGGAGGTAAGGAGAAGACACCTGTCACATATCCAGTTGTTACAGACACTGGCAAATCTGCACATACATAGTGTATTAAAACTATGAAGTCAGTGCTAGGACCAAGTGCGTGTGTGTGAGGTGGTCTAGTAGTGGTTGTGCTCTGTCCAGTCAGATTAGTTACTTCTCCCTTGTGAGGAGGAGTTGAGAACTAGTTAAGGGAAGGCTACATGTGGTTCTTCCAGCTCTTCCTGACGGGGAGAAAAAAGTAGCAGGAAGGCCCTCTGTCCTAGCAAAAGCCCAATCATCTGCTAGAAAATTCTAAATATCTAAACTAGAATTATGTTCCTTTACATCTGTGGAACAGAACTGCATATAGAACACATTGTCATCTCTTTTATAAGCCAACTTCAAATCCAGCTTTCCTTGTGAGAGGTGGAGATTCTAGGGGTCATTTTAACTTTTGTTTATTTCATGAGTAGCCATTTTAAATAATATTTAATGTAAAAATATACTTGGATGCTGAACTAGGCTTTTGGACATTAATGGACTGTGTGAATGATATATGGCACAGACTAGGTCACCGGTGCCATCTGAGTCATCAGCTTGCTGCACCTGTAGAGCCCTGGACCTGGGATTGGGGCCCCTGAGTGTCTGCATAGTTGAGTTGTGTGTTTCTGGGCTGTGTGATAGAGATGCTTTGTTCCTGCAGCTGGAAACAGAAGCAGCCATTCATTGAAAAGTTGAAGGGAGGAAGTGTCAGCCTCATTTTCCACACCAGCATTACTTCCACAGCGCATGGATCTGAAGGATTGCATTTAGAACACGTAGCACTGTTGCACTCGGAAACTGTGGTAAAAAGTCACCTTCTCAAAACTTCATGCAAATTGTATTCTTGTCAGAAATCAGTCCTGCAATTTCATAATTGCCTTCATACTATCTGTATTTAAAGTTACAGTCCTTTCTGTATGTGGATAATTAAGTGGAGTTTAGTGAAGGAAACTGGTGACTGTTTTCTTCCAAAGATAATTGGAAATCATTTTTATAGTATTTTGAAATTAAAGTACCCTTGAACTTGTCATTATTCAAAAAGTGTTATCTTAAAGTTTTCTACTGCTTAGGCACGTAATCTGATAAAACCTTTTTGTTTGTCTACACTAAGATATTTTTTGCTGTTTTCCTCTTTTGGACTATGTTAAAATTTGTGTGCTTTTTATACCATGCTTTTTTCATTTCAAAAATGTAAAATTGGCCTCTCAGGTATAAAACATGGGAAGAATCATTAGCCACCAGGACTAGGCACACAGCAAAAATTCAGTGACTCATTTTTTGTTGACTGAGCCCCATCCCTGAGTGTTGCAAATTCAACAGAGTTCTGCTGAAGAGTGGTGTATATCAGAATCTAGCTGTGTGAATCTAAAACTGTTAGCTCAAAGATTTAAATCTACTGTAAAAGTGTGTGCATACTTTCAGTGAAAACTTGGAAGACTCATGCATACATGTCCCTAGATAACTTATTCATAATTTTAACTCTTGAAGGTTTTGTTTTTATTTGAAGGGTACACAGTTTGGGACATGTTTGTACCAACTCAGTATGTGTCCTGGCCAGACAACACTGTACATGAGAGCTTAGATGATTAATATATGAACTCATTTTCTTGATAAAATATTTCTTTAGAACATTTCTTTTAAACTAATGTTTTCTGCCAAAATAAAGTTTCATAGTGTCATCTGATCTTTTGTATCTAGAAGAAAATTTTTTTACAGAAGAAAATTGTGGCTAAACTTTCAGGACACTTGTCTTTTAGACATAGCCTAAATTCATCAGAAATCACTTGGTTTGAATTTGGTTTATATATATCTTCATGGATTATATACCAGCCCTATTAATAATATTTAAGCCTTTTGTTTTGCCAGAGTGTTTAGATTTTTATTTCTTTTCAGTAGGTTCTTTTGTCTTAGCCATTACATGATTGTGTTCATGCTAATTATTTCTAATGCCAGTGTAGGTGATTGAGAACAATGTTCAATTAATTGGCTAACATTTTCAGGGGCTATTGTATATGGTAGTTTCAAGGGATGTGATTTGGTCTAGAATATATTCACATGCTTATAATTATGGTATCCGATTATGACAGGATTTTCTTGCTTTTACCTATGAGGATTTTTTCCCTGAATTGGGAATGTTAATATTTTGAATTACAAGTGTCCAAGTTATGAACAGAATTTACCTAAGCAAGACAAATTCTCTGCTACATTTGTATAAAAATTTTTTTTAAATGTTTTAAGAGAAACCCTCAATGTTTTTATGCATAAATGCTTAGCTGAAGAACCATGGAAACAGTAAGTCCAAAGCATTTATATAAGTAAACCCATAGGGCTGGGATTGTAGCTCAGCGGTAGAGCGCTTGCCTCGCATGTGTGAGGCCCTGGGTTTGATCCTCAGCACTACATACAAAGCAATAAAATAAAGACATTGTGTCCATCTACAACTAAAAAAATATTAAAAAAAAATAAGTAAACCCATAACTGATGGAACATTAATCAGATAGAAAGCAGTAATAACCTATATTACTTGTTAGTTTCTGAACCTGAATACCTTAAAAACCAAAAGATGTGAATGAGAAAACAAATGTCTGATGGATAAGGAAATTATTTTGTATTCCATTTACATGTGTCTCCTAAGATTGTTTTCACAATAATAGCCAGTCACAACTTAAAAAAACAAAAACTAACAACATAGATTTTTTAAATGCTACACTTAAGTCTAAAGTACTTTGTATATCTTATTGAAGGGCTCACTTAAATTTGCTGTCTTTCTTTGTACATTTATAATGCACTTCCCTTTAGAATTCTTATCGTTTAAATGGGTATCTTGCAACATCTCAGCTTTTTTTCCCCTTGAGCATTCCAGTGCTGCGTTTTAGAAGATCAAAAGATTTCTAGGTGGAAATACAGTTTTTCTTAAATCATAAACAAGTTAGCTGTTATGTTTAACATTAGTGTTAGTATTTTTGCAGTTGATCATAGAAAAGAATACTGAATAATGGTTTTCCTAAGATTTTTTTCAAATGGTCTTCCCCCACTTTGATCCAGTTACTTTCTCTCATATAAATATGTCCTAAGCAGTGGTTCCTTCAATTTAATTTTTTTCTTTCAACATAATACTTAGGAAAAATGTGAATTACATTGCAAATAGTTGAAGACACACAAAAAGAAATCCTATTCAGTTCATTGTTGCAGAGGATAGGTATTACGTGGTATGCTGGAATATGTTTTATCCTGTTATTTCTTCAAAAGGAGCATGATTTTTTTCTTAAATACATTTCTATTTATAATTGTTTGGAAAAGATTATCCTGGATAGAAAGATAGACATCCTAAATTTGAGATAGTACCACCTTAAATCCTTGTTCAAAGGTAAAAATAAGTCATTTAAAAATACTCAGTGTTCCTCATAAGAATGTTTTACTATTTCTTCCATCAACTGACTGTAATTTCCTTGTTTTGCTAGGAAATTACTTTATAACACTAGGAAATTTTTACTTTGAAAACTGCATTATAGTGAATTACTGTTTACAAAATACACATACTGTGAACAGATACAAGTTGTTATCTTTTATAAGGTTTGTAGAATGAGTGTTTTTTTTAAAGGTGGTGTTATGTTAAATATTTTTAGTTTTTTATAAATACTAGTAACTGTTTACTAACGTTTGTTTGGTCAGGTGTGTGTAGTGTAGCTGAGGGAGGATAGAACTGTAAAACTGTTCCCTTTTTCATTTCTTCAAATATTACCACTACGGACATTTGTTTTTTTTAAACACAATTGGTTAGTTGTGATGTGCAGTACCTAAAATCATGTGTAATCATATAAGGAAACATTTAAATGTACGTATACAGGAAGTAAACTATAGATCAGAGTGTATCTGACTGATTCACTCTGACTTGGAATTCTTTGGTATGAAATAAAACAATTCCACTTAACAGAGATGACAGCTGAAGTATTCCTTGCCTTGTGGAAATGTGGATATTATGTTCTTGATAGAATGGGAAATTTGGACATTTTATATCATCATATAATTTCAGAATTTAGTTTCCATATCTTTTGGAAAACATGGTTATAGTAAGAACATAGAATATAAATGAACTATTAACTAAGACACCATAAATATAAACTAGTATGCTTGGCTGTTAACTCTAAAGATGTTACTTATGTCTTTTTAAAACATGCATGTATTTAACAGTTTTATCATAGTATTGTCATGGAAAAAATAAATATATTTTCTTACATCTTATCCTGACAGATCTGTTTGGGTTTTGTGTTTTTGGTTTTTCCTTATGTTTTAAGCACTCAAGAAAAGTGACCTTTGCTTTGTTATATTTTTTTGTATTCTGTCCCATAAGAATTGCAGTGGTTCTGAAGCAGTCATATAGAGCTACAACTGTATTTTTAGTATTTGAAGCCACTGCTTTGGTATTGGTATAATCTTCCATCTGCTCCTTTAAATCAGTATTCTATTTACCAGAGAAGTTAGCATAATAGTAACCAAATAGTAGGAACCCAGCATTCACCAATAAATAATTCATACAGGTCCTTAAAAGTATGATTTTTAATTTCTTTTCTCCAAAGATAGCCTAAAAAATTGTGGAGATTCTGGGAATAGGTCAAAATTTCACTTCAACTTACTGAGTTTGGAAATACAATAATTGAATTAGGAAAACCTCAGTAGTTAAATTTAAAATGATCTTAAATGGAAGTTCATGAAGGGAGAAATGAAGTCCTTCATTTGCAGCTCAGACTTACCAAGACCAACAACTAAAAACATGAATGGGCCAGAATTTAACCTGCAGAAACGGCAGTCAAGTTATAAATTAATTGTGAAACACATGGTAGCATTTAAATGCCAAGAAAACTCATACATATGCTCTGTCCTTTGGGGAGTTCTCAGTGTATAATTTGTTTTCCAGGTGGTGGATTTTTGAGCCAAAATGTATAGCACCATCAACCCTGGAACTTTGAGAAGGTCAGAAAGAAAAGTATGATGTGATTATTAAGAAAAGAAAAAATAGACTCAAATAAATTTTTTAATGTGCAGTATTCAGCATCACACTAAAATGTTAGCTACAGAAGAATCCATTTTGAAGGGCCTGTTAATTTACTCCATTCCTCTTTCCCTGGAGTGATCAACAGTGAAACCGATTTTTAAATATTTAGTCACCAAAACCTAGGAAATTTGAGGTAGCAAGAGATGTCTTGAACTGATTTGAGATCAAATTGGAACTGATTTTTAACCCTGGGTGATTAATTTCTAATTATGGAGACAAGAAAAGCTTTTCAATATTATGCTGCTACATGGAAATAATGTTAAAAGGAATGCAACTCCGGTATATTGGCCTCTCATACTTACGTCGCTAAATACTTGAAAGGTGTGAAAGAATGTCAAGTTCCAGCTCAAATTTAAATCATTCTCTCCTCCTGCCCCTGTGGGAGCCGGTCTCTCTCTCTCTTTCTCTCTCTTTTTTTTTTTTTTTTTTGGTACTGGGGAATGAACTCAGGGGCACTCGACCACTGAGGCACCTCCCCAGCCCTATTTTGTGTTTTATGTAGAGACAGGGTCTCACTGAGTTGCTTAGTGCCTCACCGTTGCTGAGGCTGGCTTTGAACTCATGATTCTCCTGTCTCAGCCTCCCTAAGTGCTGGGATTACAGGCTTGTGCCGCTGTGCCCGGCTTCTCTTTCTCTCTCTAAAGGCACTGGCATCCCTCACCCATGTCTTTCTGAGTTGATGCATCCAGAGACGAGGAGCCTTGAGGAAATGGTGTTGAGAATAGATGGGCCTCCTGGTCCCAAATCACCCATTTGCCCGTGCAAACAAAACATCCCCTTCAGAAACAACCTAGAGGCCAAGTTTCTCAGCATCCCCAAAGTCACCTTTTTGCTTTCCTCTGCTGTTTGATGCCGAGTTTCATACTCTTCCTGCTCCTGAAAGTCACTGCCATGTCCGCAGATGGGTCCTGATTTCACATTACATGGGCCACCTTGGGAGGGACCCCACCTGTTTCTCACCCCCTTCGTCATCTCTGGAACATGGTTCTTAGTGCCTACCTTTACCAGAGAGTTGGGAGGATTACAGAGAGTGCACAGTGCTCCCCACTGGACAGATACCTGATGGTGACATGTGTGACCATCCTGTGAAACCTCAGGGACACCACAGCCCTTGGGATCAGCACCATAAAGATGTAAATGCCTGCAAACCAATTTAGACACACCTTAGATTCCATTTTGCACACAGCAAAAGGCCTACTAGGTGACCCCTGGCATCTGTTCCCACAGGGCTGAAGGCTGGAGTCAATGTTCCTCACTTAGGTAACCTCCTCATCCTCAGGTCTCAGCTGAGCATTGCTGGCTCAGAGAAGCCTTTTCCAGTGCCCTCATGAGCTCAGGCCTTTGAGCAGCCCTGTACCTCCTCACAGCACCATGGGCCATTCTGAAGTTTTACTTAGAAATTAGAATTGAAGGGCATCTGTCACTAACATTCATGGAGCTTGACACAATATCTGCCACATGTCAGGTGCTTGATAAATTTTTTGAATGTGTCTTGAAAAAAAACAAGTGGCCTAACATATTTTCTGGTTATTAGAAATATTGTAAGAAATACTCTCCAACTGTGGAAAGATGGCAGATGGTGGTGGGAAAGAGGAAGTCCTCATTAAACTTCTGTCCTTGAAACAAGACTGGAGGAGCCCTGTGGTGGCTTAGGGCAGATCTGGGCCATCAAGCCTTGATAGCAGGTGTTCAAGTATGTGCTGAATGCAATTACGTTTTATCCCTTGAAGGAAATTTGCCTTCATCCTTTTATCTTTTGGACAACAGCCAATGAGGGATAAAATGCAATTGAAAAGTGACAACAGGTTGGAGCACATCTACACACTGTCCACAGCTGCAACCCAGTCCTATCTCCTCCTCACTTTGAGGGTCAGGTTCTCTATGGGGTCAAGTTCTCTGTATACTTCCAATTAATGGGGCAACTTGCATGACCAAGTGACTCATTTCTGTCCCAGCCTGTCTTCCCTCAATTGCATAGCTATTCCTCCCGGAGTCAATCTTCAGATTGCTCCATATCTCAAACATCTACTTTGTGGCTAGGTAAGCCCTGATTCTTTCCTCAGGCACTACTTCTGTAGACTCCTGCTCCACCCAGAAGGAACATGTATCTCTTCTCTATATAGAAAACTCTTCCCTCAGCAGCCCAGACCTTCTTAAGGTCTGGGCCCATGGTGGACCTCTCCAAATTTATAATCAGACCTTACAAAGTTAGGAGAGAGTCCTTTGTGCCAACTATCAATGAGGACTCTGACTGACCTGGCTGGTCTCATGTCCATCCTTAGCCAATCATATGGCCAAGCAGAGGTCCTATTCCAAAACTATTTCATAAGAGTTGGAGAAAGACCAGTCCCCCAAAAGAAAGGAGTGATATTCTGAGTGGATGAAATAATAAATACCCCTAAAGAAAAACTAGGAAATAGAGAAAAATAAAATTACATAATCTTAGGATTCATTCTTCTTCACATTTTACTTTTTATCCTTTTAGACACTTTTCCTATGTGAATATGGGTGTGGTATATATTCAAACACTCACATATAGGCATATTGTGCATATATATAAAACAGAATGATATTTGTATATTCTAATTTGGAACTTGATTTTTTAATATACTTTTGAAATATTTACATTATCAATGAATTATCTATGGCACTGTTCTTCTATGAATATAGAAAATTTCAAGGTAACTGAATTACTTTAAGTCTGTATTCTGGATTTTATTTTTTCACATTACTTAGATTTTTCACCAAACAGTAGATAACTTTGAAAGTTGGGAAAAAGTGCTTGGCCAGAGTGTGGTCAGATCTAAGGAAAAATACTTGAATTTCATTCTGGGACTCTTTGGCACATTGTATGTGAGAACTCTCAAAGCAACTTTTCGGTGCCCTAAAAGGTGGTCTTTTGCAACTAATGAAGATTTGGATAAAGAGAAGAATTCTGTATACTTGGTGTTTCCTCAAAGATGAGGTGACCAATAGGAGCTGGGAGCAGAGGTTGCCCAGGGTCTGTGCTCAGTGGCCACTGGAAAGGGCAGCTACCTGATTCAGTTTCTGCAGTCCCTTGGGCACCCCACCAGCAACCGTACTCCTTCCTAGATCCTTAGTCATTGTCAAAGGTCCTTGGATTCAAGGTAACCAGGATTTTCAGGAACTATTAATAGGACTTTTAAAATAGTTTTATGTTCTGTGAGTGTAGAATTCCCCTACCTTATGAATCTTTGACTCATCATTCAGGGAAGTAGCAGACTGCAGCACATCCTTTAGTTGGGATAGCATGTGACACAAGATGCATTTTCAGAAAAAATATGGGTTGCCATTGAAGTATTACTTGGAAGTAGGAGAGACTGGAAGGAGAACTGATAAGAGTTGAGGCAGGCAGGATACTAAGAAGGCCCCAAGAGTCTTGCTCACTGATGTGATGGGCTCTTGTCCCAAACTATGAGTACAGGGGGATAACTTCCCACAATTAGGTTACTAATCAGTGCATTCATTCAGAGCTAACAAAAAGGGAGAGGATCCTGGGTGGGCCTGGCTAAATCAGGTGAGCTCTTACAAAAGGGATTGATCCTTCCTAAAGATAGAGTCTCCACCTGGTTTTGAAGGAGTGAGTGGCCGGTGAGCACGAAGAGGGTTCCAGCCTCAGGTGAGACCACAGCCTGACACCTCGATTGGAGGAACTGAGTCTTCTTCCTGCTGGATATTCCCACCAGCTTCTTGCCCAGGAGTTGCTTTGTGAATCACAGGTCCTCAGTAAATGTGAAACGAATGTGGACGAGTGTCTGGGGAGGGGTACTGCAATGATCCTGAGGACACAGTAATTTTCCTCACAAACAAACCCAAAGCCTTCAAGCACACACCCATGGCTCCAGTTTTTCAGGCCAGATGCAGTCAGTCATGTCATAGCAAACAGGACCCCTAGTTCTGGGCAAATGGCCTTATCTCCACAGCCCCCTCTGAGAAGCTAAGACGGATGATCACTTGGGCTGCTCTTCTTTGAGGTTGTGTGAATGTGACTTGGACCAGTAGTGGACATTATCCATGTTCCACTCTGACAGTGCCCCCACATCATACCTTCCTCCCTCAGCTGCACTTTGAGCCCCAAGTTCAGACAGAACATGGAATGTCTGCCACTGCTGTGGTTGATGGGGGCCGAGGTCATCAGGCAGGGGCTATTATGGTTTAGTTATGAGGTGTCCCCCAAAAGCTCATGTGTGAGACAATGCAAGAAGGTTCAAGCCGGGCGCAGTGGCTCAAGCCTGTAATCCCAGCACTTAGGGAGGCTGAGACAGGAGAATCGCGAGTTCAAAGCCAGCCTCATCAATGGCGAGGCGCTAAGCAACTCAGTGAGACCTTGTCTCTACATAAAACACAAAATAGGGCTGGGGATGTGGCTCAGTGGTCGAGTGCCCGAGTTCAATCCCCAGTACCAAAAAAAAAAAAAAAAAAGGTTCAGAGGAGAAATGATTGGATTGTGAGAGTCTTAACCCAATCCATGAATTAATTTCTGATGAGATTAACTGGGTGGTGACTAGAAGCAGGTGGGTGTGGCTGGAAGAAGTGGTCAATTGGGAGAGTGGCTATGGGGTATCTATTTTGTATCTGGAGCTGGAGTCTCTCTCTCTGCTGGTTTTTCTTTTCTTAATTTTTAATACTGATAACACTCAAGTCATACATCACATTTTACAGAAAAATATATGTATCAGAATATCTATCAACTATCTATATATATTTTTAAATTTATTTATTCTAATTAGGTTTACATGACAGAATGCATTGTACCCAAATGGAGCCCAACTTTTCATTTCTCTGGTAGTACACAATATAGAGTTACACCATATGTGCAGTCATACAGGTACCTAGGACATGGTTATCCATCGCATTCCACCATCTATCCTGCCCCCATGTCCCATGCCCTCCTTTCCCTCCCCTTTGACCAAAGTTTCTCTATTCTTCCCATGCCCCCTCTCCCATTATGGATCAGCATCCACTTATCGGAGAGAACATTCAGCCTTTGGTTTTCTGAGATTGGCTTACTTTGCTTAGCATGATGTTCTCCAACTCCATCCACTTACCTGCAAATGCCATAATTTTATTCTCTTTTAATGCTGAGTAACACCATGATACGAGCAACTTTCCTCCGCCACCCTCTCCCTAGTGACCCTGCACTTCCCTCCCCCAGAGCTCTCTCCATGTGATAGTTCACTTTTTTCTGCCTCCACTCTCCTTTGGCATTTCCTAATAGGGCTTCCCTCTGCTCACCCCTTGGCCTGGCACCTCTTAGTTTGGTTATTAAGTGAGTTTAAATGGCCAATTCCTTGAGCATCCCTGGCCTTCCTTCTCAGAGACATTCCAGTCCAAGTCTTCTCGTAGCCAAATCAGAGCTGCAGCCTCTCAGTAATAAGCTGTTGAAGGAAGCCATAGCCTCTGGTTGGGCCCCTGCTTAGAGGTGGACAGCAAGGACATGGGGGAAGTCCACAGCACATGTCGGGAAATTTCCATACCTTGGTACACAATTTGGATATTAAACAAAGCACAGAGACAAGATTGACAAACAGGAAAACAGAGAGTTCCTTTCAAACACTAAGATGTAATATTCTCACGTCTTTCCAGGAAAGGGCAAGTGGTCCTGGGAGCCACACACTTTCTAGGACAAAGCTGTCTCAGCAACGGCAGGGAGAGAAACATGGAGAGACGGTCTCCTGCTGTCTGCTCTGCTCTTTCAGCTCCTGTTGGGCTGGGCCCAGGGGAAGCACACTGCCGTCCAGAAATAGTTTGCTACAACTCCCCAGAGCTATAGAGGTTATTTGTGGAGATGAAGGCAAAGGAGAGAAGGGAAGGAATTTGATCCAGGCCCAACTGCCTCTAGAGGGGCCTGAATCCCACTCTAATCAAATAGCTCTGGTATCTGCTTTCAAATTCACTCAGCTCAGGAGACTTTGGAAAATGTCTCTCTCATCAAAGGTATGGATACGAGACACTGGCAAGCAGACCCTGGGAACTGGTCTTTGCACAGATCCCCCTCACCCACGTGAATACACTACCCAGTACTACTAGCCTGACGAAGCCCCCCCAATGCCACTTAATAATCCTGGTGTCCTGGAGCAGCTTGCACCAGACTGAAGGCCAGACAGGGTAAGGAGTAGAAAAGTTTGCTAGTGCGACATCGTGGTTTCATCCTCGTGGCAGATGAATGGGCAAGTCATCCAGTGTTTTTGCACAGCTTCTGTCTCCCCAAGTC
Source organism: Xerus rutilus (assembly GCA_028644305.1). Lineage (NCBI taxonomy): Eukaryota > Metazoa > Chordata > Mammalia > Rodentia > Sciuridae > Xerus > Xerus rutilus. The sequence goes on along the minus strand of CM053405.1, from coordinate 27,736,997 downwards.
AAACCGGCCCTGCCCATCTGCTCTGGCCATCACAGAAGGAGGACTGTTAAAATCAAGTATGTGAACATTCTTTGAACGTGAGGTTGAGGTGCAATTAATTACTCAGAAGGCCTATCCCAGAAGCCAGTCAGACTGTGGAATTGGATTAGTCATTGTACTGGCCCAAATGTGGCCACCTGTGAGCTGGAACTTCCTAAGGACAGCCTGTTACTTTCACTGAAGCCCACCAGCTACGATGCCTCCACAGCCTTGGTACTTCATGGCCTCCCGATGGCTGAGGCAGCCCGCTTTCATTTCCCTTCTTTGCTCAGTGTGCACCTGACTATGATGCAGTTGGACGTCCCACAATCTCCATGCTGAGAAAGAACCGATGGGGCTGGATATGTGGCTGAGTGGTACAGCACTTGCCCAGCGTGCAGGGGGATCCTTCACCTTCTCGGGCAGCTACTGTGCATTTCTAGGCTGAGCAAAGGCTGGAAGAGGCAGAGAAGGAAGGGAAGTAGCTGAGGCTTTGTCCAGGCTCCTCTTCTGATGTCTTTCCGCTTGGAACTGGAATTCTCTGTCTTATCAGGCCCCTGGAGGCTGCCCCCTGGGCAATTCCCTCCCTGGAAGAACAGCCTTCTGGGGTTGGGGGGCTGGCTGTCAAAGCCTTGTGAGGGGCTGGGGGCCCCTGCTCCTCCCTATTCTTTTTCCTCTGGGAACTTGCAGTGCTGAAAACAAGCTTTCTGAGAACCATATTTTTCTGGGTTAAAGGTGAAAAATGCCGCGTTTCCTCCAAGTGGAACGCACTCAGCCTGCCAGCTCTGGGCACATTTCCGAGATCCTTCCTCCCACTCAGGGAGGAGGCAGCTCCCTAGGAGGCGGGAGGGGAGGCGGCTGGAGGTGGAAGAAAGGAGAGGAGGGAAGTCCGATGGAAAGCGCTAGTTACTGTGAAGCCCAGGCAGGGAATGAGTGGAAACCAGCAGGCCTGTTTGTGTTGGAGCAGGCCTGGAGCCTGGGACTGGACTAGGTCAGGAAAAGAAAGGCAAATAAGAGGGCCAGAGAGCAGGGCAGCCATTCAGAGAGGTGGCCCAGGGCCAGGCAAGCTTCTGGGCGGTGTGGAGACCCAGAAGACCTTACCGAGCTTCCTGAGGGGGACCTCCCAGGGGCTCTGGAGGGGACAGGATTGTGAAAGTCCATTTGCATAGGAAAAGCAAGAACATTACCTTCCCTCGCCCACCCCCATGGCCTGTTCAGAACCTGGGGGGAGTTCTGGGGAATTTCCTCAGATACTGATTGTGGACAAAAGTTTTTCAGGAACCCATGCCTCACGATATCCTTCCTCTGCAGGACAGGGATGGAATGAAACTCAGAGCTCCCTGGCTGCTCCCCAAAAACCCAGCCAGCCTTCTCCAACCAGCCTCTCACCACAGCAGTCACCCAGAAGCCAAAGCGGAGATTCCATGTCCCTGCTGGTCTCTCCTCAGAGCGGCGACCAACTGTCAAGTGCCAGCATTAGGTGGAAGGACAGATGGACAAGGGAAACAGGCAGGGAGGACAGGGTGGGGGAAGAGCAAATGCTCCTCCTATGAAACCTGGCTTGGCCAGTCACTGAGCACTTCATAGACCTTGTCCCCAGCTCCAGGAGTCCCTGCAGAAGAGCTGTGCTGGGGGTGGGGCATGGCTTGTCATGGGGGACTGACCCTGTTCATGGCCTGAGTTTTTCATCCCTCCTTGAACTCACTCAGTTTCCAGGTGACTAAGTAGATCCTCCCACTATGGCGAGGTGTCACTATGTCACTCTAGAAGTGGAGTCTGTTGCTTCATCTCTTGAACCTACAGACTTTGACTAATGAGATGTGGCTGAAGCATCACATGGCTGTGCTGTACTGACTGTAACAGGCCTTAGGGCTTCACACAGGCCTCTGGTCCTCCTTCACCATCATGAGAAGGGCATGTTCATGCTAGCCCCGCTGCTCAGAGGAGAGTGAGAAACACATGGAACAGACTCGAGGTACCTTACCGCCCCAGCCGAGGCCATCCTAAGTTAGCAACCTGCACACATGGGATTGCATCCAGCTGAAACCAGAGGAAGGCCTTAGTCAACCCAGAGCTGCCAAGCTACTCACTCAGGGCGTGTAAGAAATAAACCCTTACTGCTGTATGCCACCGAGGTTTTGTGGTTGTTAGGCAGCATTACTGTGGCAAAAGATAACAGATACACTTAGAGAGCTGGGACATCACAAGCCAGGCAGAGTTCTTACCCGCTCTGTTGCCCACCAGAACTGAGGACTAACTTCAACTCTAGGTTAAAGTTTGTATCTTCAACATCACCTCTGACATAAACTCATCCCACATTTTCTGGATTTGTCCACAGGAAGGATGGACAAGCCTTGCTCCAAACTTGAGATACACTGTCTCTGACCCTGTATTCCTACCCTGGGCCCTCCCTGTCCCCTTGGGTCCCTCTACTCTGCTGCCCTCTCACCTACAGGATCCCAATCGCCTTAATCCTAAACTGCGTCAGCCCTTCCCCTCAGCTCCAGCTGCTTCCCACCCAGAGAGGAGGTGGTTCCTAGTTCTCTTCAGTTTCAACACCCACCCCAAACCTTCATCCCTGGGTCACTGCCTTTTTCTCTGGATAACTCTTACATGGGACAAGAACTCATCTGCAAGGCAACTCTCTGGCTTCAGCTCAGCTGGATATTTTGCTAAAGTTTTTTTTTTTTTTCCCCTCCAGCTGGAGGCAATCCATTGAAAATGTGCTGTAAAAGTAGCTCCACTGTATATTGGGAAGCACTGGCCCCAGCAGTCTCCAAGGAAAAAGTGCTGTTGTGATGGTGACTGGAGGTGGCAGGGCACCCTTTCCACCAGGTGCCTTCTCTCCAGATCCTACTCACAAGGTGACGCACCTAGCAAAGGATAATCGTTATTGTTACTGTTGTCATTATTATCCATCATTCCTCTGGTAGGAATCCTGGTCATTGAAGGTTCCCACAGATAGGAGGCAGAAGGTTGAATTGCGAGGTGAACCTCTCTAGGGTATTTATTCATCTTTTAGAATTCTTCGTGTCCCTAAAACTGTGCTCAAAGTTTGCACAAAGCTCAAAGTTCTTTGCTGAATGAATGCTGCACAAACAAGAGTAGGGTCATGCCTGGGACTAATTATAGGCTCTTGCGTGAGTTGGATCAGGTTTCCCTCCTCTTTGGGGGTGTATTCATCTCACCTTTCCCTTAGCAAAGCTCTGCGTGGGGATCTGCCAGTAGGCCAGCTGCACATGGAGTCACATGTGTGCATAGCAGAGGGACACAGCTGACAGTGCAGAAGGAAGAAGCTCTGTTTTTCTGGTTCTTTTCCAGAAGCTTGGACCATCCTGAGGGCACACCCCCACCCCCGCACAGCTTGGAAGCACCAACTGCCTTAATGTCCACTTGTGGATGTGACCTCTGTGAATCAGTATCATCTCCATGAAATGAATGAATGAACGCGTTCTAGTCTTGTTCATCCCCTTTATTCAAGTTTACTAAAGATATCCCCCTTTCCTGAAACAGAATGACAGTGACCCACCTTGGTAACACATATTCCTTTTAATCTGCTTATTTTGGAAAGCTTCATGTTCATCCCCTAGAACCAACATGTACCAGAAGAGAATGGTCAGCTCCCCGAGTCGCCCACCCAAGTCACCTCTCCCACTCCACTGATACCACAAATGGCCCCAAGTCTCCTTTGGGAGAAAATTTTTAGGAAAGTGTGCAAGAACTAGGGTATACTATCAGTATACCCTAAGGTACACTGTGTGGACAGTCTGCAGCTATAAAAATAGACACATACAAAAGTACAGCTACAAAATCATGGAGCCCATTTTCTTAGATTGATATTATAAAAAGTAGAGATTTCACATTAAAGGTACAGTTTGGGGGAGGGGGCCATATTACGACCACGATTCTATGTTTAACCTTCCCCACCTCTTATTTTCATGGAATAGTCAGAGCACATTGGGCTACCCACCAGGGAGCAGAAGGAGTTAATCAGAGCAATCCATGGGCCAAGGTGGGAAATGAAGTTCAAGGTCACACAGTCATTCTGCTGTGAGTAAGCGTCATGAGTCAAGGAAGGACAAATATTTTAATACTGCTCTGTGGGCTCGCACTCTCTCATCTCTCTCTTTCTGTTTCCCTCTCTCTCCTATGTACTATGAATCACAACACATTCATTCAGTTACAGCAGACAGGCTCTGGAATTTGCATTGATGTGTGATCTCTGGCAGACTCCACACATTCAATGGACAAAGTCCGTTGCTTCCGACACACAGTGCTCCATTGGGTTTGGCCCACAGAGTGTCAGCAGGGAAGGCCACCCAGGGCCTCCTGTCTTGGTGCCCAGTTTCCCATGAGGGCGTACTTTCCCCTTGATGAGAGGAAACACACCTGGTCCCCGGGCCTCTGTGTGCGGCATCAGGCAGGGTCTCAGGGCCCCTGGGATTCTCAGGAGAGAGGCTCTGTCCCTTGGGCAAGGCCAGCTGGTGTTACTTGGCTCCACAAGTGTTGATGTTTTTCCCATCTGCAGCATCTTCCACGAGGGAAATGTGGTAATCGGTGGACAGTGTGAAGTGAGAGATGCAGCCCACGAGGCCTCTCATGTACTGCCTGTTAGTGTGCAGAGCGATCTCCTTCATTCCACCTGCCAGGAAGCCAAAAGCAGGCAGGAAGAGAGGAGTAAGGAAGCGTCAGCTGTGCAGGTTGGGCCTTCTCTACAGTGCACTTGAGTGCCCACTGACATCCCCTGGCTGATAGGTCAGACTGTCCAGTGCATCACATCTATTTTATCATTATCCTTAAAGGAACAGGCTCACTTGGATCAATTTCATACACAGCAAAAGGGTACAAATACACAATTCATAGTGTGATTTCTGGCTCAAATGAACACCTTGAAACCAAATTAGTAGCTAGTGAATTCTGACACGATGTTTAATGTCAACAAAGTGGTGTGTCATTGGAAGTGATGTCATCTTAAACCAGAAGAGATACACTGATGTCGAATGCATTCAATGAAGTTCGGTTTTGAAAATATTTAAAAATATCTTTTTGTTTTTGTGTCTGCATTAGTGGATTATAAGCCATTTATAGACATACTACTCATTCCATTTTGAGGTGGGCCAGAAAGATAGATCCTACTTCCTCAGAGAGAATTCATGGAGCTGTATTTAGCAGGTTCCTGTTCTATAAACAAGAAAAGCATGGTTTTCCTGGTGGGTCTATCCAAAGCACAAAGCATCTGAGTAAGTCCCTTCCTGTCCCCTCAGCCATGAGTCAGAAGTTCAGAAAATGGAAGAATGGATTATCAGGGCAGCTTCCTGATTTCCAGGTATTTCACTGACCTATCCCCGACACAACAAACAGAGAACTTGCCAAAAAATAAGAATAAAAAGCCCTGACCTGATCTATATTTGACCATGAAAGTCACTTACCCACGTACAGAGGTCCGTTGATGTTGAGCTGTCTCATCATGCCAGGTGATTTGCCGGTTCTGGCTCCATAGTCATCCACGGTAATCTTTCCTGATTGGCCATCCCTGCAAAGGAAAGCAAAACAAAACAGAATGCTGTTCTGAGAGCCAATCCAATCATTTCAATAAACAGGTATGAAAGCACTACCAAATGCCAGGTACTATGCTAAATGATGGGGCTGCCAAAACCCAAACCAAAGTGGTGGCTTCTGCAGCACTAGGGGGTGGGTGCTGGCCCAAGGCCCCTTCTTGACAGCCACTCTTCTGGCACTGAGTTGAGAGAGCTTTGTCCTGTCTGCCTGCTCCCTACAGACAATGCACGGATCCCCACTTTGGAAGTGCATTTTTGGACTCTCATACCTGCATGCTGCGATGGGCAATGTCCCCAATGGCATGCCTTGTCTGCTCTGCCTTTTTAATTTTTTCATTATTCTAAAATATTTGATTTTTTTCCACTTACTCTATTTTATCCATCCTAAGGTTTTTTTTTTTTATTCTTCTATTTCCAAAATGAAGATATTGTCTTTTTCTATTACGGCATTATCATTATACATAGTAGCTGAGTTCATTTTGACAAAATCATATATGCACAGACTTTGATGTATTCCACTTCAGTACCTGTTCCCGCACTGGCCCCTCTTTCCCTCCTTTTCTCCTTCCCCTTATTCTCCTTCCTCTACTCTACTGATCTTCCTTTTGCTCATTTATTTATTTTGGATTGGTGTTTTCTACATATACGTAAAGGCGAAATTCCCTGTGGTATATTTATATATGCACATCATGTGATTTGGTTCAATTTATTCTGCTTTTTCTCTCTTTTCCTGTCCCTTTTTTTTTTATTTTTTTAGTTATAGATGGACACAATGTCTTTATTTTATTGCTTTGTATGTGGTGCTGAGGATAGAACCCAGGGCCTCACGCATGCGAGGCAAGCGCTCTACCGCTGAGCTACAATCCCAGCCCCTTTCCTGTCCCTTTTGACCGCTTTCTTCTACTCCACTGATCTTCCTTAAAGACATTGTCTTCTAATCAGTGACAAGTTTGAAAAAAATGTGATGTTGCTTTCTAACATCATATCTAATGTCCTTGTTCTTCATGTGTGTGACTTATTGTCTGTTGTCTCCCAGTAGAACCCAAGACCATTAAGGCAAGGACACTGGTTTTACTCAGTGTTGTCTTTCACGTATCTTGAATGGTATGTGGCTTATAACATCAGATGAATGAACAAGTGAATTTGTGGAGCTTCAACATCCTCATCTGAAATGGGAATAACCATGCTCATCTTCTAAAGCTCTTGTGGAGATCAGATATCAGGCATGTCAAGTACAGAACGTGGCATCTGATACATATTTTGCTTTACAAAAACTGGTAAAGGTGTGTATTACTATTATCAACATCATCATCATATAATAATTATCATCCGTAAAGTGAAGACCATAGAATTTAGACTGCTATGAACATTAACTAAGATAAAATACAGGTATAAAGTATCTGGCCCCTGGAGATGTCCGATAAATGAGAAATGTTTCTCTATTCTGCTAAGAGTAACGCTTGCCAGACCAGGATTACCCAGAGCAAGACAGTGTACAATCAGAGCCCTGCCTTAGGGATCTTCTCTCTGTTGATTCTCCTATCTCAGACCTTGGAGCCTGCAACAGAAAATTAAGATATCCACTCAACCCTTCTTACCATGGTTGATAGGCACAGCCTTGACCCAGTTCCCACTTAGATATGTTGTACCATCTCTTCTCGGCCTGTCTGCTCACAACTCATGATATCTGCTTGAATCCCACCCATCCAGCTCCTGGGCTCAGCTCTTTCTGTTCCACCCTCACTGCAACCTAAGACCCACTAGGAATGGTATCAAAATGCAATAGGAAGGCCTACAGCTGCTGAGCCAGCTGCGTGGCGCCACTCTGCCACTCTGATATTTGAAGTTATTTGGAGGAAAAATTCCCATGCCTTGTTACTCCCAAACATCTGAAATCCTAGTTGTGGGTAGGCTGCCTTGATCTAGGATCTGCCCACAGCAGTTGTATAGTCTTGGGGAAGTCACTTAACATTGGTTCCCCCAGATGATGTTAAGGAAGAACTTGATGTCCCCAATGCTTGTCCTTCCACACTTGTATTCCATCAACCATCTCTATCCAAGGAAACTGAAAGCGGGGTGCTTTGATCCCTGATGTTCCCAGAGCAGAGATTAGACGGATCAAGGGCAGCTGCAGTTAAGAACTGACACATTTCAAATTCCTTTGGATGCCTCTGTGCAAGTCCTTTTAAAGATGGTACACAGAGAGAAATGAGGATCTCAGAAGGCACATGGTTTGGAGTATTTTGGAGTTAGGTTTGACTTTGTACATTTTGACTTCTATTCTAGAACAAATTTGAGACCCAATCTTCATCATGGGAAACATTTATGTTTTTCAACAAGTCAGAGTTGGAGCTTCATCAGAATCACAACACATCTGTCTCAAGAGCTTTCTGCACTGCAGCAGGTGAGCACAGATCTGACTCTGTGTCCTCATACTTCCTCTAAGGTATCAAAGTCAGGCACAGTGGCCAGAGCACGGCTATTCCCACCACAGACTTTCTGTGAGCTAAGAAGGAAACTGACCCTGCTGAGTCCAATATTTCCCAGGCCTCACCTTTGATTTCACCCATGGACTTCCCCAGAAAGGATTCATCTTCTAGGTCCTTCATCTAACACACAGTACTGACACTACCAGTTTGGACCCACTATTTGGCTCCTGAAAATGTACTGTTGGGAATATGGATGTAAGGAGTAAAACTAAAATTGTAAAGAAGAGCAAAGGAATAGTTCACCTAAAGATAATCAGAAGATGGGATAATGACTCCTCCTGCTAGGAGGGAAATATGTAGATGGGGCTCTGTGAACCACATCAGATTATAAGGGCCTGATAACATAAAACAAACAGAATAGTAGGAATTATCTATGTGATAAGATTGGGAACTTTCTCTTTACACTAGATTCTGAGGCCCTCCCCAGTTTAATCACCAGAGCATTTTTTCTCCAGAAGATCACCATTCCATACAGAAGTGGGGTATGGCCTCTGGCCTGTCAGTGTCAGTGGAGGGCACAGTTGGGACTTGGTAGATGCCAGGCTAGGCTGGGGAACAGGACAGTAGGACTAAAGGAGACTGGACTCCTCCTCCCAGTATGGCCCAGCCAGGCTCTGCCTGTCACAGGGCTAGGTGCTCACCTGACAGCCTTGACCCGGTGCCACCGGCCATCGTTGAAGGAGCCATTCACCATGATGGATGCCACACCACTGCCCAGGTTGTAGCTAAGGGTGTTGGAGAACAAGGCAGAGAAAGGAATAAAACCCTGAAGCACAGACACACGCCCATTCACAAAGGCTTCTCATTGCAAAGCCTTCTTTGGAAGGCAGAATGCATTTTCCTTAGCACCGCACAATAATATAAAAGGTGTTCAGTTTCCAGGTCACCCGTAAATGAATTCAGGGAGCCATGAATTGTTTTTAAAATTTTCAATTGTGATAAAATGTATACAACACAACACTTACTATCTTAACCAGTGTTTAGTGTACAATTCAGTAATGTTAAGTCCTTTTTTTAAAAAAATATTTTTAGTTATACATGGACACAGTGTCTTTATTTTGTTTACTTATTTTTATGTGGTACTGAGGATCGAACCCAGTGCCTTACATGTGCGAGGCAAGTGCTCTGCCACTGAGCCACAACCTCAGCCCCAATGTTAAGTACTTTCATACCATTGTACAACCAATCTCTAGGACTCTTCATTGTACAAAATCAACACTGCACCCATTAAACAATAACTCCCCATTCTTCCTTCCCTCTAGCCACTGAAGCTCCCCTCCCACTTTGTGTCTGGATTTGACTATTCTAGATACCTCATGTAAGTGGACCGTAAAGTGTTTGTCTTTTTGTGTCTGGCTTACTTTGCTTGGCATATATCACCAAGGCTGAGTTTTCTTAAGCTCATGTATGGAAGCATCAGTACTATAATTACATGTTCAGTGCATACTATCAGGGATACTGAAAAGGACTTTATCATGTATAATGTGATATACTAGGTTAAATAGCATTCTCTCCAAATTTTTAGGTTCTACTCAGATCCTACGAATGTGACCTTATTTGAAAATAAGGTCTGAGGTAATTAGAATGAAGTCACACTGGATCAGAGTGGTCATAAATCCTGTATGACTGGTATCCTTTAAGAAAAAGGGACATGGGCACATAGAGAACCACGTGGGGAGAATCCCATGTGACCATGAGGGCAGAGACTGGAAGTATACAGCCATAACCTAAGTAATACCAAGGACTGCCAGCAACCCCCAGAACTTCAGAGAGGGCAGGGAACAGGTTCCCCAGGCCTTCCAGGAAGAACCAGCCCTTACAGCACATTGCATTTTGGATTCCTAGTCTGCAAAACTGTGATAGGGTGAATTTTTATTATTTTAAGCCACACAGTCTGTGCTAATTTGTTACATCAGCCCTAGGAAACTAACACATGTGTTTCTTTTTTTTTTGGTACTGGAGATTGAACTCAGGGGCACTCAACCACTGAGCCACATCCCCAGCCCTATTTTGTGTTTTTATGTAGAGACAGGGTCTCACTAAGTTGCTTAGCACCTCGCCGTTGCTGAAGCTGGCTTTGAACTTGAGATTCTCGTGTCTCAGCCTCCCTAAGTGCTGAGATTACAGGCTTGCGCCACCATGCCCGACTAATGTTTTTTTTTTTTTTTTGAAACAATATTAACAAGTCTGCGGAGCCCCAAAGAGATTAAGGAAATTTGGGTAAAATTGCAAAGCAAATGAGTAGAACTTGAACTTGGTGTATTATCTGCCCCATCCTCACTTTACTCTGATATCAGGTTCATCTAGTGCCTTCTGATTTTTTATTTCAGGTTCCAGATACTCTGATGCCCTCAAGGTATCAGAAGACTTGTTGTTTACCAAAGAGAAAAATCCCTCCTAATCTAATGTTCATTCAATTATTCTACTTTAATTCAATTCAACAAATATTTAGTGAGTGAATACTCTCACCTAGGCACTGGGCCAACTGCCTGGACCTCACTTGGTAATATTATAAACCCTATGTGATCAGGCTTCTGAAGGGACATGTTCTACCCGGGGAGACTTATCCCTCCTCTCATGAGAGGAAGTGTCTTTCCTTCAACTCACTGCCCAAAAAATAGGACCATGGGGAAGAAAGCCAGGAGCAGTGCAAGAACAGAGGCTCTGGGCTTTTCCCAGAGAAAGTGCCACGTAGGTCATTCTTTCATAACACAGGCTCAAAGAAGTCACACAGCCAGTCAGCATTTAACCAAGAACAGACCCCGCAATGACTTGATAAACCATGGGACCAAGCTGCCACCCTGACCCTGACAAACCCACTGTTTTCTAATGAAATGGCCCACATTGTGTCTCCTTGTATACAGCACCCTGGAGGTGGAATTTTCAGATTTCATTAAGTGGAGGCCAAATGCTTGTCCAAGAAATGTATGACTCTGAGGCCGGCTTAGGAGCTGGTTGGCAGAAACTTAGCTGGATTAGTATGTGTGGCTCTTCTATCTGAGGTGACAGAGCATGAACCCTTGGTTCCAAAGACCTGCCTGTATCCGCAGACTTGCTAGTTTATTATTAGTCTGTGACCCTGGGCAATTTGCATTCTCTCTCTGAGTCTGAATTTCCTCATGTGTCAATAGTGGGTGAGAATACCTTCCCTGAAGGATTGCAGCGTATGTTAAGTGAGATAGCCACGCACACAGTAGAAATGAACAAACAACCCCAGCACCCCAGAGTCCTGCAGCACTTAGTGCAGCTTGAATACTGGGATCACAATGCACCCTGAGGAACCAGCAGGAGGGAGAAAATTGCCACCAGGAGTTAAATTCGGTAACATTCTGGGAGAATGGCCATGTGCGAGTGGATCTCCAGGCTGTAAGCATGTAAGCAATGTGGTCAGGAACACTCAGATCTCAGAATCAAGGTGACCTGGGCCTGGTCTGGGGAGGCTAGACTGGAATGTGCTTATATGCCAGTAAAAGACATCTTTGCAGTTGTACTAGGTACCCCTGGACTAAAGGTGGGCTTTCTCCCCTTCTCCAGCCTGATGGCTCTCCTGTTCATGCAGAGGACAGAACATGATCAAGGGAGTCAAGATGGAGCCCAGCTGATGATTCCAGTCATCACTGTGGGTCGGTGTAACTCCGCTGGCCTCTCTATGGCCTGACTTTCCAAGCCCCCACCCTGTGTGATTTCGGATCCTCAAAGTAATGCCTGCTTGCCCAGACATACCCATTCTCACCTTGGAATAGCTTCCCCTTTGTACAATAATAAATGGCCAAGAACAGTGGTTACCATGGCTGGAGGAGAGATGAGGGAACCTTTTTTGGGTGGGAGAAGTGTTCTATATCTTCTTCTGGGTGGTGGAGATGCAGCATTTACATAATTAAAAATTTATTGAGCTGCACACTGAACATGTGTGCCCTGCACATGAGTTATGCCTTGATACCAAAGGGCAACAATGAATGAATGCTTGTCTGATTTCTCTGCCAATGGCTTGTAACTGGCTTCCAGGATGAGTGGTCCTGGGCCACTCGACAGGAAGTTGCAGTAAAGACTGCAGAGCTGAGCACCAAGGTGGGCACCAGGAGATGCTATCAGGGAGGCCGTCTGGAAACCACTCAGCCACCTCCATGCTTTCATATGATGACACTTTTAATCATGTCCCTTTAAACTGTGGCAGAGGGCACTTGGCTAATGTCGGATCTGTCCCCTTTCTCTGCTGTGTAAAAACATTACAAGCTCAAAATGAGAGGGAAAGAATGTCAGGAAGCATGACATTCTGAATGTCAATCAAGTGATGTTCATAAACCTGCCCAGCAGGTTTTATGCTCCATGTATAATCATAAAACAAAATGAAACAAAACAAAAATAAAAAAAGAAAACCACACTCATTTTAGCTGAGCCCTTCTATTTCCTTTTTTCTGTTTGACCTTGACAGAATCTATGAGTAATTTTTTAGAGTTCCATTGCTCTTGGCTGTTCTCTGGCAGAAAGGCTTCGAGTCCTAAATTAGCAAAAGGAACCTGCATTTAGGTGAAGGAAAAAGTTAAGAGTATATTTCATCATTTTAGGATTCTTCTGTTTGCTCTGGACCTGGTTCAAACACTGAAACCTCAAGAATGGTTTGTCCACCCTGTAAAAATGATTACTCCCTGGGCTCCACTGATGTGAGGTCCTCAAGGCCAAGGCCAACATATTGTTAAAAATAACAATAATGATAATACTAACTTAATTTAATGAAGCAGTTGTATCAATGCTAATTTCCTTGCACATGCTATCTTTCTGAGGCAGGGGGCTTCGAGAGCCCAGAAAACACTTGACTAAGCATAGTAATTTTTAATTATCATTATTTCTAGTAACTAGTTGTGCTAGACCTCACTTTAAGTCCTTTGCAGGAATGAGTTTATTTAATTCTCATTTAATCAGATGAGGGGACAGAAACTCAGAGAGGTTAGGTAACTTGCATGAGATCACACAGCCATGGGGTTCAAGTATGTCTGATTCCAAAGTTACTTCAGACCCTGCTTCTCAGGAATCACTTGGAGTGCTTGCTTCCATTGAGATTCCAGTGCCTACTTACACCTATTTCACCAGAATCCCAGAAAACTGGCATCGGAATCTATCTTTGAAACGAGCTGCTGAGTGGCCCCTCTGCATGTTGGCATTTTCAAGCCACCAGCCTACACTATAATTGCTCTTTGACCTAGCCCAGCACTTCGATGGGTCTGTATTGGGTGGGAGGGTGGGTGGGTGGTGACCCTCCAGAAGAAGGCGATTTGGTGGAGCAGCAGTGGTCTGGCTGTGGGTCCAGGCATGGCGCAGCACTGAGGTCAACCTCAGCCCAGGCTCCGCAGTGTATCTTACAGAGGATACAACCAGGTCTCCAGGATTAAAGAAAAATATGGGGGCCATTTTCAGTAGCCTGAGAAAAAAATGGTGACTTAAGAACCATGAGGATGGAAAGGAGCTGTTGGAAGGCAACAGAGGGCCAGGGGTGAGAGAGGGGGAGAGGGAGGGCCAAGGGGAGGGCAGGCCATTTCCTCTCCAGGGCTGGGAAGGGAGCCCGTGGGAGCTGGGGGCGCCCCTGAGCTTCTCCAGTTTCCCTGTGGGGCTGGAGTGGGTGGTGAATAGACTTTGGCTGGCAGTTCAGGGGGGAGATTGGGCCGTCCCACCCACGGCTCAGCTACTGTTTCAGTTCTCTTTTCTGGGCATAATCAAGTACTTGAGGCCTTGACGAGGTTAACCACAGGAAAACCACAAGAAAATGGCTTTGAGGCAGCCAGCCTGGATCCCGGGTGTGAAGAGCGTTGGTTATCTGACCTCTGGGCCAACAAGGGGTGGGCTGAGAGGGGCAATGGCAAGCTGGTGACTAGAGATGGTGAAAAGCTGAAATCACCTGCCAGTCTTTTTTTTTTTTAAATATCTTTATTTTATTTATTTTTATGTGGTGCTAAGGATCGAACCCAGTGCCTCACGCATGTGAGGCAAGCACTCTACCACTGAGCCACAATCCCAGCCTCAGCACCTTCCAGTCTTTAGTCTTCAGCCACATGGGGCTCCTGAAAGCCCCCATGATCATAGGACTGAATCCCCTGAGCATACTCTGCTATTTAGGGGCAAGTGTGATGTTGGACAAGTGATAATTCCTCTCAAAATGCCTTTTCTTCAAATTGAAAAGATTTATGTTATTCTCCTCTGGCTCTCAGTAATCCCAGCACACGGCTGACAAAAGCCCCAGAGTTAAATCTTCATTATCTCCATCCTTCAGTTGTCTCTCCTTTGCCTCTTTCAACTCAATGACTTTCCTATCATTTAGGGATCACTTGGGCTCATCACCATGGGTGGAGGTGATTCAAGGAGGAAAAACCCAAGAAATGCCTGTCGCTGGGGCAGACGATCTAGAGAGAACGGACACTCTCACACCCGGACAGGCATCAGAATTACCTGAGGAGGTTACAACATGGCTTGCTGGGCCCCGGGCCTAGAGTGCTTGGGCTTAGTACTTTGGTGGTGGGGCCTGAGGACTTGCATTTCTAACAAAGTCCAAGGTGATGCTGATGCTGCTGGCCCAGGACCACACTTTGAAAAACACTGGTATAAATGAGCGATTTCTAACCTCAAGTAAGGAAATGTCATTATAATCACCACAGCAACTTTTTTCATTCTTCACAAGACAAGCAGGCCCTGCCTGGTGGAAACTTGGCTCCCATCTGCTCTAGTAGGGAGAAGGGTAGGGGGATACTGTCCAAGGAATTCTTTACTGCATAACTACCCATTTGACACATCTGAGAGCAATCTAAATTCACTAAAAAAAAAAAAGGTAAGAACTCTTGGGACCGCCCTATTTGTTTCAAGAAGTGCTTGCAAAGGCACCAATGTTGAGTTGATCTACTTAGATAGGAATCTGTGCTTTGTTCTTCTTGCAGCAGGAAAGCAGGGATTCTCACAGCTAAGGGGAAGCAGAATGGACTTTCAAGCCAGAGCTCTTGGAGTGCAGATCTTCCTGGGCTGTTGAATGTTAAGCTGAAGACTTTACTGCTATGCTTGGCAGTATCAAAACCCTCCTTTCACTCCTTCCTAATTTGCAAGTGGGGAGCATGCGCAGTGACACTCTGGAAGAGGTCACAGAATTGTTCTGCAGAAGGACATACAGTAAACATTTTAGGCTCTGCCATACCTTCCTACTGAAACTCCTCACGTGTGCTGTCATCACGCAAACATATTCGGAGGTGATGCACACATGCATGTGTAGGGCGACATTTCAGTAACACTTTATTTTCACAAATGAGTAGTGGGCCAAATTTGTCTGGCAGGTTGTGGTTTGCAGTCCACAACCTGAAAACATGGATGCTGAAAAGAAAAATCAGGGACCTCAAATAAACCTGGAGCTTCTGGCTACAGCCAATTGCAGAGGCCTGTGTTTTGGCTCACTTTGAAATCACTGTTGGCATAATTCATCCAGTTAGAAAAAATCACAAGATGCTGCTGAAGGCAGCCAGAGAGGGGGTTACCTGAACACTAGGGCTCCATCACGAAGGCCCAAGGAAATGAAGTCACTGTTGGGTCTCAGGGGGCTGTCTCCCCTCCACAGCAGCAGGCCATCCTTGGCAGTTGTCTTAAACCGTATGAATGCATTTGATCTTGATCCTGACACCCTGAAGGAAGTACACAAACAAGTTCATGAAATTAACCATCAAATCTGTTTGGGAGTGGTCCCAGTTTGGACTTCCAACCTGGAGCAACCAGGTGGGGAGGATTATCTGGCATTGCTAGCACGTACTTCCAGGAAATTAGAAAAAGCATCACCCCCAAGGCAGCATTGTCTCCCCCACAGGTATTGTGAACTCCCACAAAAAAGCACTTGAAAAGCCACAGATTAGCAAGATAATGGCCAACGCTGGAGTCTCAGGCTGCACCCTGTAGGTCACTGTCCTATTTTTTCAGGGCCTTGAGAAACTGCTCCTCACTCCCTAACAAAAAGTTGCCAAGAGGCTCAAAGAGTCACTTGCTCTGGGCTTAGGTCACAGCGGTGGAAGGTTGGCTCTGGCAGTGGCTGTTCTTGTGAGCAGATCTGAAAAGTGACAGGATGGAGGTGGGGTCTTAGGCACGGAAGGTGGCTCGATGGAGTGATAGTCTGGAGGGATATTGTTGTACAGTCATACGGAGAGGAACAGGAAGTGACGAGGATAGGATGGACTCGGGCTCTATAGCCAGGGCTGAGAACAGGGTCACATGACAGTGTGCTTTTATCAGATCTTGGGAAGAATTAATTCAGAAACTAATTCAGAGTATTTCATGTGATACAGGAACAAGAACAAGGGGGTCCTGGAATCAAATACAATTTAACATTGCAATTAATATGCAATACAATACAAAATTGCAATACAATTTAACATTGCAATTAATATGATACTACTGCCTCTGTCTGTCCCACACAGCTGAGTCTGAAGCTGGAGGGTGCTTTCAGTAGTGAATAATGGAGAAGACTTTTGTCTAGGCTTCCCAGAGCCTGGTCTGGACAGGAAGAGACCAATGTGCCTTCCCTGTGGCCTCAGAGGAGTGAGAGAGAAGTGTTGTCCACCAGGTCAGGTGCAAGAAGTACAGCTTCAGCCTGTTCCCTAGGAATCTGCTATTCCTCAATTTTTATTCAAGGTTCTTTCCCTGCCTGACTTGCTCTTGGAATACTGATTGATATAAGCAAATCAAGATATTCAAATTTATCTTATCCGTGATTGGTTTGGGAGGAGGCATGTGATCTGCTATTGTCTAATAAGATAGAGAAAAATTTCCAGGAGGATTCTGGGAGAGAATCCTTTCTTCAATGAGAATCACATAAAAATGAAGTCTTTTGACTTCCACTGGCTGTTGCCATATTTTATAACCATCTCATGAGCATTCGAGGGGCAGCTGGAGAATATGCTGAGGATGAGCAGACAGGCATACGGATCAGATTTGAGTCTTTGATGATACAGTTGATTCTCTAATCAGTCCAGGATCCTGTTGAAGTCCCAACTCCTTGTTATATGAAATAATAAATACCTTTCATGTTGAAGACCTTGCAGGCTGAGTTTTCCGTTACTTAGCATCTAACTGAGACAGACCCTGGACTTCTGCCTGCAGCTTCACACACATGCACATGAACTTCCACACACACGTGCACATATCAGAGTTACTCTGGCTTGAGGCCTCGCCATCTCCTCCTCACCAATCTTCTACTCTCCCTACATGGTGATCTCCTGCATGGTGATCTCTCTCTAAGCACTGGAGGCTGAAGACATAGGCCCCTTTCACACTGTCTCTGCTTCCTGAGGACCAAAGGACCTTCCATGTTTAGAGGAAGTGGGATGGAGAAGGAAGAGGATCTCTCTTGGCTGGGAATACATTTTACCTGTCTCTGTGCCAAGGCAACACAGATACACACAAGCCTGCAGACTGGAGAAATGAAACAATGTCTGTCTGGTGTGTACTCAGAGTTCCTGAGGACATCTGATGCCCCAGAAACATTTCTCTCTACCACTTTTGTTCCTTGAAATGCCACCAAACTCTTCCCTAAGAGCAAAGCTTAAAGATTTGCCTTTACTAAGATGCAGTCAACCTGAGGAGAAAGGAAAACTCTAGAATGACTGAGCTGTGGTGGTAAGGCAGATGGCACACTATACCTGAACACGGACCAGTGGAGGGAAAAGAGAGAGAAGGAGAAAACCGAAGGTGCCAAAAACAAGCCTAATGGGGTGGAGGCTTCACTGAGGGCTGGCCTTGACCCTCACCACAAACCCAGACTTTTCCAATCCAAGAGCTACAGTAACTTCAGTCCAGTGCTGAGGCTCCTGCTGCCAGAGATGAAAAGCTGCAACAGTGACTGGGGCACCTCCTTATGCCATGCCCTTGTGTCTACATGAAGAGAGCTGAGAAGCCCCACTGAACTGGTCAGAGCCTAAAGAGGACATCAGACCTTTATGAATGAAGATGCAGAGGAGGTGCTAACCTAGTGGGAAGTGGGCTTTGCTGATTGTGTGGTTGAGGAAGCAGCTGACTCCTGCAGCTGGGCACAGGCAGGGCCTCAGATGTGGCCGCAGAACAGCACAGAGCCCAGGGCTCTGCCAGGGCGTCACAGTCAGAGCCTGGCTTCATGAGCAGCACACTCTGTGCTTCTCAAACCAAAAGCACTGGAAACCCCCAGGGGGTTGGAGGGGGCAGGGGTCACATTACTCTTTCTAGACCCCTTGACCAGAAACGGTTGAGATTGTGTAACTATGTAGTTCATTTGGAAGGCTGATGTTTTCAAGTTTAGTTTGTTTCGTTCTAGTTTCTATGTTTATTTTATTTGTCTTTTTGCCCCAAAACCATGGCCTTCTTTGGGAATTATCTTCTAACATGAAAGATAAGGAAAAACTTTGGGAAAGATACTGAGAAATTTATGCTCAAGGAGACAAGGAAGGTACTATCAAAGCCTATTACCTCTTGAGGATATCTGGATTGTCGTACGTCAGGTAACTGCGGCCAATAAACTGTGGGATCTCGATGGCTTCTGTGATGGCTGGGAAAGAACACAAAACAGAGGTTACATGGCATGCCTCTCTCTCGACCTCTCACTCATACACGTGGCAGAAACATACCAAGAAGGCCAGCACCTGAAATGTGACATTGAACAACTTCCTCCTGGCTGCACACACACTTCCAGGTTCAGGGCAGACCAGTCCAATGGCCTGGAGTTGACTTCTCCCCATTTTCCCTTCCCTGGGGGCTCACAGTCACTGTCACTGGCCTCAGCACTACTGAGAAGGTCCTGTAATGTGTTGAAACTTGAAGTGCTCCCAGTGATTCTTGGAATCTAAAGAGTAGGGCTTGAGCCATGTGGGGAGCAGCTGGGGATAACCCCAGATCTTTGCCAAGTGAGGCAGAGGAAACAATCCACAGAAATTAAATCCACAGGATTTCTTTATTGAATGTGAATTTGTCTAAACCCCTTTAGCTATGACCTTGAGAGGTCAATGGGGGAAATGCAGTGTGAGACTTGGACTCTTAGTTTATAAATCACCTTCCAGTGTGATACTGCACAAAGTCTTCAACATGATCTCACAAAGTAGCAGGGAATGTGAGGAAAGGGCAGGGCTGATTATTCCCATTTTACAGAAGAAGAAAATATGACACAGAAAGCATCAAGGACTTGCCCAAGATCATCACCTGATGGACCATGAACCACACTAGCTCTCCTTAATTCTGGCTCCTGGCCCCTCTTTCCTTTACAATCTTTTAGATATGAGTTTCCTTCCTCCCAATTTTTCATCACTTTGTTTTCCTGAGGAATCTCCCTTTACACACAGCAAAGGAGCAGGACAAGTAGCTATGTTTTTTTTTTTTTTTTTTTTTTTTTGGGTACCAGGGATTGAACTCAGGGGCACTCAACCACTGAGCCACATCCCCAGCCCCATTTTGTGTTTTATGTAGAGACAGGGTCTCACTGAGTTGCTTAGCGCCTCGCCGTTGCTGAGGCTGGCTTTGAACTCGCGATTCTCCTGTCTCAGCCTCCCTAAGTGCTGGGATTACA
>CM053405.1:27675566-27717290 GCA_028644305.1 Xerus rutilus | reverse complement strand
ACGCGCCCGGCTAAGTAGCTATGTTTGATGTCACAGATTGGGATGAGGTGAGGGGATTTCTGCAAGAGAGATAATAGCAATAGCTCTTTCCTCATTAGAAAGATACAGAACCAACATTTTAAAGAAATTAAAGTGGAATAAATCTCATATTTTAAAAATGTGCAAAACGAGAGAATAAGCCAGCTTACAAAACAATTACAGCTTCATAAAACAAAAGCAATTTCACTGTCCTAAGGATTCCATACCTAGAACAGAAAGGTATGATTTTTTTACTTATTTGGAGCTATTAATAATGGGACAGTTTAAACTTAACTTTTAGAGAGAAAGGGAGTGGGGGACACAGACAGGAGAACAGAAACCTGATAAAGTTGGGCCTTTAGGTGTGAGTTCTTATGTTGGCAGGTTACCATGACATGTTCCCAAAACCTTTTCATAAAAAGAAAGGGAAGGAAAGAAGAAAAAGGAAGAAAGGAAGAGGAAAGAAAACATAAAAAGGAAGAGAAATAAAATTTTAAAAGATAATTTGTGAAGTAACTACCTGAGCAATTTCTTGGGAAAGGAACTTAGCAGAAAAATAAGGGGGAAGAATGGACATGAAGAGAAAACCACAGCAAGAAAAGGAGAAAAGAAAATGCCAGGAAGGAGGAGGAAGAGGCAGGAAAAGAAAGGAGACACAGGTGGACAGGCAGCCATTGGGCAAAGAAAGGAGGGGAAACAGAGAAAGAGGGAGGGAGCCCCAGGGACAAAGGAGAGGAGAAGATGGAGGACGGGAAGGGGCTCCAGAGTGCGCAGCTGGAGGAGGGCGGGGAGCTCTTGGCTGGGAGAGCAGCCCCTCATCCCAGGAAACTGAAAAGGGAGGAGACAGTGTCCAGGTTGACTGACAGAGGAGTCCTTCACAGCTAAACATAACCAAGGAGCCCCCACTGGGTTTGGCTCACCCCCAGGGCGAGAGGTACAGCCAGGGTCCATCTTGCGGTTGTTGGCTGCGTCTGTGGGCCTGTGGCCAACAGTTGTCCTTCCCCTGGATTCTTTGAAATGGTCAGGACATGCTTGTCACACATCAGTTCTGCAGAGGGCCTCAGGAGGGGTCCGTCTGTGGGAGCCGTGTCAGCTGCCTGCTAACTCAGGCGCTTGCTGAGGTCCAGCTGGGAGCTAAGTGTGTTCCCAGGGCCCGCACTCTTGCAGGGAAGATTCCCACCACCCTGGTTGTGTGTCCAAGCCCCCCCACCATTCACCCTGGTTCCCCTCACACGTGGTTGGCCTACACTGTGCCACTGCCTGGCCAGAGCCTGACCTGGCAGGGGCCCACAGCGTCTCGCAGTCTGCCGAAGCACTTACTGTACTTACTATTGAGGCAGTAATTCCCACACTCTGCCCGGTGCCAGCATGAAAAAGAACAGGGAGAATCAGGGCACACATTTATTATATAAAATCTCGACTACACATTGCTCACAGAGGGCTTGAAACCAGCCCTGCTTCTTCCCCCCCAAATCCTCCCAGGGACCCAGAATGGAATGTGAATGTGGGGCCCTAGCAGAAACCATGGAAATTCTCTCCTGGGCATGACTGGCACCAGCTCATCCACTTTCCCTCCCCTACTGCAGCTTAAATGGGGAGAGTGGGGCACTGGATCAAGAAGTTTATCGCAAGCTGTCTGACACCTTTGGGTTTCCCTCATCTTCAACCAGCAATCCACCTCTCTTCTAAACTTGGAGAAACAGCTCCTCATTAGAGTTTCTGCCTTGCCAATGGCTCTTACTCTCCTTGGATCCAGGCTGCACGTGATATAGGCAAGATGAGCCAGTCTGCAGCCTCTTTTCTCTCATAGTGGAAAATATCACCCTAACTCCCTCCTCGTTCCCCTTTGCAAGATTCCACACACTTAGTTATTTTTGTGATTAAAAAAGGGCAAAATCATCCTATAGAAGCGACACCAGTGAATGTGGCATTAAGTGCCTTCAGGTCGGCCAGTGTGCGGAGAAATAGTAATTCTATCCAAAAATGTCAGAGCGAGATGTGACCATCCAGCCCTTTCTGGCTCCTTGTGGTTTGTACATAGACTTTGTAAACATGATTACACTTCAATCTCACCTTTTTACTTTTTTTTGCATTATTTTCTCTGTGGCAATGGCCTTACTGATGTATTAGTCAAAATGTGTTGCTGTTATTCCCTCACATTTATTCCTTCAAGCACATGCCATTTAATGACACAAAAACATACTCCAATGAATAGTGGCTTCCAAGCCAGAATTCCACAGCTTGGACAAAGCAAGCTCCCCACTTGAGGAACTTAGAATTCCCAATAGTCCATATGGAGTTTTTACACACCCACAGACCCTAGGAGGAAAGGACATTGCTGGTATCGTGGTCTAGCTTTCCCCACATCTGGGATGCCCCATAGCATTCCTGGTGGATGCACAGCCAGCCCTATGCATGCTTTCAGGATGGGCAGCTTGCTGATCCACAGGGCAGCACACTCCTTTCTTGGACAGAATTCCTTATTAGGTTGAGCAACTCTAATCCAGAAATCTGGTCTGAAATGCTACAAAGCTTTGGAGGCTGACATGACACCACAAGCGGAAAATTCCACACCTGAGATCACGTGAGGGATCGTAGTCAAAATGCAAGGGCACTAATAATACTGCATAAAATTGCCTTTGGGCTCTGAATCTAAGGTGCATGTGAAACATAAATAAATTTCACATTTTGACTTGGATTCCATCCTCAAGATATCTCTTCATATATATGCAAATATTCTAAAATCTGGAAAAATCCAAAATTGGAAACACTTTGAGTCCCTGGCATTTTGAATAAGGGACAGTCCACCAGTATTAAGCGGATTCTGTAGCCACAAAGTCAAACAACAAGCAAAAACTTTTTCGTATTGTTAGCTCTTCAGCTAACTAAAGACTAGCATTTAGCTTAACATACAAAATTTTCCATTGTTTAATGAAACACTATACGATGAAAATAAATTCTTTTTGTGTTTTATGTACCAAAAAAATAAAAAATAAAAATAAATTCTTATACACTAGGACCAAAATAAAGCTCAAAATCAGCCTCAGAAACATGATGCAAATCTACTAAATGTAGCATAAACTGTCCTAAATGTTGTGTGTGTGATAGGACAATATCAATCAAGCAGAATTAGACTTTTAGGACTGTGCATCCCTGAGGAATGTGTGCTTGAAGCCTAGACTTCACCTCCTCTGCTCTTCCAGCTATAGTGGGCTGAGCAGCCCACCTGCTGCAGAGAAACACCGCCATCTAGTGGCTGGCAGGATACTGCATCATCTGAGTCCAAGCTGTTCTTAGTAATCAAAGGAAGGAAGGGCCAGGGCTCAGAAGTTCTTTCCAGGTGCCCTGGCTGCTTTTGGCAGAGAAAACCCCAGGAAGAAAAGCTGTGTCCTCTATCCCTTTTCTGGACGTTCAGAACAAAGCAGAGGCTCTGAGAAGTGCTGCAGAAGACAGAGCTATTTAATTGTCTACCCAGATTACCCAAACTTACTTAACCACAGACCCCTGCTCCTATTTTATGCATGTGAAAATGTGTTTGTGAGTGGGTGTGGGTGTGAGCAGATGTGTGGGTGTGCAAAACAGTCATTAATTAATCAGAAATTAATTTCCTTTACATGTATTTTGTGAAAATCTGCTACATTATCAGTAACTTACTTAGAAAATCTCTAAGTAAGAGATCTTGGTTCCAACTTGGGAACCAAGATGCATAATTTTTTATGAGATGAGAAAGTAGGAAAGAAATCTTCAAGGATGGGAGTAGTATTTGAAGGCCTTGCTGACACTCTTTTGTGAGATGAGAAGGAGGGCCAGGGATTAGGGTGGAGCAAGGAGCTGAAGTTCAACGTGGAAGAAGATGCCTACAAGTGAGATTCCCCCAAATGGAAAGTGAGGAGACCACCAAAGTCAAGCCTAGGGTTCTACTGGTGCCTGACGCTGAGGCTAGGAGCTAAAAGAACCTCTGGCTCTATCTCTTCTGGTAGGTTCTAGAGTTGGGAAAGAAAGGTTGGATTTTGTGTAGCTGCTGATGCTAGAAAGAAACTGTGGTCTCCTGAGAGAGTCTTAGAAGCTTGGCAGGAGCTAATGCCCACCTGTCGGTCCTGCCTGCAACCTCTCAGGAACAAAGTGGGGTGTCTAAACCATCATAGTGGTCTGGGGGCTGCAAGGGCTCTGAGATTTGTTTGAGTTTCTGTTCCCATCCTCCTGTGCTGCCCAGAGGTGAGAACAAGTGTCAGACTTCCCACTATAGTTCTGATAAGCCCAGAGAGGATGAGTCTTGCTGAGAAGAAAGGAGCACCTCTCTCATGGAGGAGCCTCTGGCAGGGACTGCATGAGGCCTGACATTGGGAACTGCTACATCTTTAATTACTACATGTTAAAAACAAAAACAAAAACAAACAAACAAAAACCAAAAACAAAACTGGCTTAACTTCCAAAGAGAAATAGACGGTTGCTTTTAAAGCATGATTTGATTTCCAGGCAGAGAAACCCCCTCAGCTGATAAATGTATGAGAATCACTTTGCTGAACAAGGCAGCATTCTAACAACAAAAGATGGCTTCTAACTGTTCTTGGTCTTTCAAGCTATGAATCTGTGCACACTTTCAGTGTGTTCCCTTCTATTTGTAGGGAACTGGGCAGTTGCCCATCTCTCTTCCCTTTCCATTTCTTACAAGGGAGGAGATGCTTCGTGTTGCAGCAGTCTGCATGATAACTGCCCACAGCTGTGTGGCTGCTGGGGCCTGGAAAAGCTGGCCCAGAGTCCTTTGAATCCTCCCAAGTCATTATAACCAGGGAGGAAATTATGGGATTCTGGCCACACCTCCATCTATATGAACCTTCCTAGTATTTGCAAAGGTTTCTGTTTTGACAGATGCAATATCTTGATTTTTTACAGCTGAAGTAAATATCAGTAAAACTTGCATGGCAGCTGGTGGTTTATTTGGATTTTAATCTTAGTTCTAGCCTACATTGCAGGAAGAGAGGCCTGGGTGCCCTCCAGTGCCCCCTGCCTCTGTTCACTTCCTCAAATTTTGCCAGGAGCCCAGGTCCTCACTGAGATCCATCCCATGGCTGTGTTGGGATCTGTTTCTTATTGGACTTGAACCCAGGTATAGTGGGAACACTTTGTTTCTGTTATGGCCAGTGTTCTACAGCAGGAATCAAGGACTAACAAGATCACAAATGATCTCTTAATTCCCAAAGCTATGTGTTTATTTACACCTAGACTTTATATTTTAACTGTCAGTATTAGAAGCAAGCTTGGAATGTTTATAATAAGATTGGAGAATAAGGAAATTCAAACATTGAAGTGTGAAATCAAAACACGATTTTCTGAATGAATGGGCCATTCTGGAACTAAATCTCTGCAAGTGCAACCTGTTAGCTCATCAATGATTTGTTTGTTAGAAATGTAATTGGGATAATTTCCTCTTCTTTATTAAGAGATACATTGCATGATTTACCATGCGGATTTCAGAACTCATTTAAATACAAGACATACCACTACGTCTTCTAATGGGCAAATTATCATCTTGCGTATTTTTCAAGACTGCTGCAAAACAACTTCTCCTACCATTCTATATACCAAAGCTTCTACCTGTAATTTATGGTTTTTCCTCTAAGCACTAGTTTTGATAAAAACAAGGAGCCTGAAAACAAATAGGAAAGAGAGAAAGAAACATTCCTTCAGAAGCCACAGCCTTCTTTCTTTCAGACCTGTTTGCTTTTTGTTTTTAAACTAGTTCCTGGGCAGGTGAGGCCATACTGACATTCAGAACAAGAAGGTCCATACAGTCCAACCTGACGGACATATGTGGGCAGGCCTATTCTAAACACAGGACCATGGCCTCTGCTTCCCTTAGGAAGGCAAGGAAAGTGAGTCAAGCAGGGACTTGTGGTCTGTGACCCTCCCTAGCTGTTAAGATGAAAACAGAATAGCTTACAGCACCTGCTCAAAGATTTTCTTTTTCTCACCAACAGTGGTAATAATAATTTCTGGTGCTGCTTGAGAACTTAGCGGGCACTCTTCCAAACACTCTAAATGCATTTAGTGTGTACCATGATTCTTGGTAAATATTATTGCTATGACCATCTCCATATTACAATCCAGAAAACTGAGGCACAGAGTGGCTTGGTAGCATGGAAAATAATATTCAGTAGCATGCATACTTAGTAACTAATATGGAATTCATCTTTTTCTGTATTTGGGCAAGATTTCTCTTAACCACACTAACAGACAGATCAAAACATTTAGTCAAAATATTTACCAGGTCATAGTGCATATGCATCCCCTTACCAGGGCAGACTCTGGGAGTGGGTCAGATGCATGAGTCCTGGAAACCCTTGTTATATTGATTGCAAGACCATGAGGGGATTCTCAGAGAAGGAGCCAGGACAGGTGGTTGGGGATGCTATTTGCCTACTGTTACACAAGTACTTCAGCATTTAATTCTTATTAATAATTGTAGTAGTTTATATATGATTGGCCACTTGATAACTTATTGTAGCTATTGATCAAAATAACCTTGTACCAACTTCTTTTAAGAACGGTGATCCCCAACATTCTGTCTGTGGTCTCCATTCTCTCCAGGGAGCTGTGCCCAAGAGACCTCGGGGTGTACCTTTCTGGCAGTGCAGGCCCTCGAAGCCCAATGGGCAGTCACACTCATAGCCTTCCTTCCTGGGCCGGCAGCTGCCCCCGTGGGCACAGGGGACCCCCACGCAGGGGTGGGCTGCATTCTCCACATTCACACCGTATGTGAGGTCATGCTTTACATGGATGGTTCGGTCATTCAGGATGATCTTGAGGGAGAGAAATGTAAGGAAATTCAGGAATTGGGAAGACATCTTTATGGTCTTCTAGAGTTTCCCTTGGCATAAAAACCCAAGCAACACATAGGAAAGTTTAAAAAAAAGTCCAAAGAGTCCAGTTCCTGCTTTGAGAGACTTATAAGTTGTGCAGGAGCTGAAGGAGATCTGTTTGGTACTTGGGAAGATGTATAGAGTGCCTCTGATTCTAGAACACCACCTATGCAGGAAGGTCGGGAAGAAGTCCTGAGAACATAAAGCTCAGGTCCTCAGCCTGGCGGCAAGTAGACTCTCAGAGAGGCTTTAAAGCATTCCCCTGCCCAGGCCCCCCTAGACCAGCTGAACTAGTCTCTGCAGGAGAGACCCAGTCACTAGTGACTTTTAAAAGCTTCCAAGAATAGCCATGGAAGCAGCAGCTATGGCTGAGAGTTGCTGCTATAAAGCAGAGTAAGGAGAAGATAAAACATAAAACTGAGGTATGGGACGCAGGAATGCAGGGCAGCCATTGCTGCTGGTGGCTACGGAACCCAGAAAACTTCCTGGTGTACTTCCACTTGCTTCTGGCTAACATCTTGTACTGTGTCCCCTAAAATGCCATCAACGGGGCCTTCCTGATGGCCTCATGCACTCCTCCTGTCCTTCCCTCTCTCACTCTCCACATCCTCTTCCCCACCCCTAACAAACCAAAAGCAAAACTCAGGCCACACTAAGCATGGCTGTGCATAGATTTACAGAGTTCCTCCACTCCTTCTCCCCTGCAGTGTGGCTCTAAACAAATTCATGGACGTAGGGAGGGGTTCTTAGGTTCCCTAGCAACTAATAAGTGGACCCAGCTTTTTCAGGCCCTGACTCAGGATGTCTATTTACTTTGACTTGTTGCTGGCTTTGCAGATCTCGGAGACAGAGAGAGAGTCCCCACTGCACTTCTGGCCAAGGATCTATGTCTGAAGGCTTGTCTCACCCCTACAGAGCACTGAGAGAGAAAACTTCTCCCCAGTGCTGAGTTTGAGAAGCAGCTAGGGAAGAACAGGAAACAATCTCCCCTCTGCCTGCTGTAAGTGAAGGGCTATGGATCTGAGCATATGTGCTCAAGACAAGCCAGGACTGGCACTGTGCCCTCCTGGATATGGCATGGCCAGTGACTCCATTAGAAGGAGAGAAGGGTAGTCTTTCTAGAAAGTGGGGAGGGAATGGTTGTGTGTGCAGTGTGAAGCAGGGTCATGTCTGGGAAGGGTAGACAGAGGGGACAAAGCTTCTTATCATCTCTGCCTGCATCCTAAGTGACAATATCAAGCATGATTAAATATGGCCAATGCCACTGTGAGGGGGATGATGGCCTGAACTGAGGTGTCACTGACATCATGGTTCAGCAACAAAGGGAAGCATTTCAGAGCCACCAAATGTTGGCATGGGCCCCTTTCCTGGGCTCAACACTGAGGTATGAGATGAGGACACAGCCCAAGAGGCCCTTCAGTGCCGGGATGTGCAAACCTGAAAGGACCTTCTTTTACTGTTTCTCTTTCATTTTAGCCTCTCTCATACTTCATCTCAGGTCTGACAATAGCCCAGACAGCACCGTGGTTGCTAAAGGAGAGAGGATGGAGCTGACATCCAGGAGAGAAGAGGCCCTGCTCAGATCCTTTCCCCAGTGTGTGGTGGTCCTACAGGCCTGGGCTGAGTTAACCTGCCTGTCTACTGCAGACAGAGCATACCCTCATAACTGGAGGGACTGTGACAGCCCCAAGAAAAGGCACAGGAGACATGAGTGCAGTCACTATCTCTTACTAGCGTATTCTACTTATTTATTATTTTTTCAAGTGAACTTTGTAGGAAAGGACTCTCTTCATGCTCTTCAGAGCTTGGTTATGTGATGGATGAGCAACAACAGCTCCAATATAGGGGTGGTGAAGAGCTGACTGAGCAAACTGCAAAGTCAGGACCAGAGCAGCATGAGCCAAGAGCTGCTATTCCCTCCCCTCACCTCCTTCCCTGTTGTAAAAGTATCTGGGGTGACCCCAGAATATTTTGGTGGATTTGCTCAAAAATGCATCTTCCCTGAGTGGCATTCATGAAATGCCTGCTGGACACAGACTTGGGAACAAGTGTTATAGGAAAGTGGGTTTGAAAAGCTATGCTGTGAGCATTGAAAAAAAAAAAAAAACTTTAAAAGTTTAGAACTTTCTCGAAACTTCTTTCTTGTGTATAGTCCAAGTGAGAAAGCAGAGTCTGTACCTTCTGGATACTCCCGCTGAACGGTTTGAGGATGCCTGAGTTCTTCTTCACATCATCATAATTGGGGACTCCGCCAATAAAAATGTCTGTGTTGCACTTAATCTGGGTGAAGCCTCCCTGCCAAGAGATCAGAACAAATCACAACAGAACTCTCGAACGGCTGGCTGAGACCAGCAAACGTGCCTTTGGTTCCCTGTTGGGGATCAGAATAGTGGAGATGGCCTTGAGACCTGTCATAACCATCTGTGCTTGACTTTCCCATTGTTACTGAACACGAACTTGGATGATGGCAAATTTCTTAACCTCTCTGAGACTCAGTTTCACCATCTTTAAAGCAAGAATCATGTCATCTACCTCCTAGGTGTGCCTTGGTGAGCATATACTGTGCTCCTCCAGCAATACCTCCCTGGTGGAAGATCACCCTCAACTGGCCAAGCTCTGATGGGGCCATGTCTTGTTTTAGCCAGTAAAACATGAGCAGAAAAGAAACGAATCCCTGGGGAGAGTCTTTGGATTCAGAGGCTGGTTTTCCACAGTCTTCTCCCTCCCTGTTCCTCCAGCCAGGGTCTCATATAAAAGCTCAATGGATTACTATGATGAGTGGTGTGAGCAAGACCTGAACCTTGTCCTAAGCTGTTGATATGTTTTGAGGTTGCTTGTGACTGACCACAGCCCTGTCTAGCCCATCCTGGGGGCTGAGATACTGTTTAGTTAGCACTTGCCCAGAGTTGGATGCATATCAGCATTCTAGAACATGGCTGTTGCTGTCTGTATTCAGGAAGGGTCACTCAGAACCCCTGGTCAGCAAGAGAAAGGGAAGGCAGGCACAGGGCAGGTGGTCCTAGTGACCAAATACAAAGGCCAGAAAGATTCTTCATTTTCCCAGTTCTCAGGGAACTCCCCAATGTCAATCCCCCAAAGGCTTCCTGTGCATCTTGGGTGGGCTAGGTTACAAGCTGTGCATAATAGTTCATGTCAGAGCTCATTCCTACAGGAGCCATGAGCAAAATGTTAAACTGTCATAGATAACACACAGCAATAAACAAAGATCTGAGATTCCTGGGGACAAACAAGCTATTAGGTAACATAAGTTATTATTTCCTTTGATTCATGGTAAAAAAATACAAATAGTAGTATGATTTCATCATTTATTTAATAAACATTATTAGGCACCTACTGTGTCCCAGGTATTATGTTAAGTGCTGGATAAACAAGAGCAAATAAGAAAGACTACAGTCCCTGTTCTGCAGGGGTTTACACTGGTTGGAAGACAGACAAGCCCATGGGCAGATGGGTTCAGCACAGGTGAGGACTGTCTAGGTTCCTGTGGGTGCACCTGAGGGGCAAGGATGTCTCTTACCTAACCCTAGACATGGGGAATAGGTAGGGTGGTCAGGAAAGAGAATCGGAGAAACTAGAAGAAGTCAGGACTTCTAGAAGAGAATCGGAGAAACTAGAAGTCAGCATATAAGGAAAAAAGAAGCCAGATCATGCAGAGTCTTAGAGGCCATGTTAGGGGTTTACACTTCACCAAAAGGCAATGAGTTTTAAACAGGAGAGAGGTGGCGTGGGACAGGGGGAGAGACATGTTTTAGGAAGATTATTGTTCAGAGGGAGGAGAATGGATTTGGGGTCATGTCAGGGTGAAGAACAGGAGACAGAGATCACAGAAGAGGTGGCTTCATTTCTCTCTGGGAGAGTTCTAGGTCCAGTCAGCTCAGTGAAATCTTGATTATATTAATAGACTAAATCTCCTTTGACCCATAACCTTGAGGCACCTTCGTGGGTCCTTATTTAACTGGAAAGTCATCAAAGAAGCCAAAGGGCTTTCAGGAAGTCAGCCCAACACAATACAGAACCAGGCAGGAACTATTGCCACAAACCCAGGGATATCTCTCCTTTGTCTTTGCTGTTACTCCAAATTAAAATAAGGTAACAGGAGGAAAGGAGCAATGTTGCAGGACCCAGCGGGTTTCAGAGCTGCAGGCTGTTCTGAAAAGATGGAGTTCTCATTGTGTCTAGTGCATGGGGAAGGGCCTTGTGGGCTAAGAACCAGTCACTTTTGGCAGCTCAATGTCCTCCCCAGTCGCCCTCCTGTTGAGGTAGGGATACACCCTTAGGACCAGGAGAGAACCAAACAGACCCACCAGAGTGAGACCTGCTGAGTCAGGTGCTCCCTACCTGGATCTGGCTTTTGCATGGTGGGGGCCGGTGTGAAAAACTGAGTCAACCCACACACCCTCACCACCACTGAGGTTTTGGAAGCCCTCAGGAATACTGCCTGCACCTGGAGGAGAGAGCGCCTTGTAGGTGACTAAGGTTCATCGCACCAAGGTCAGGCATTGGGGCTTCCCACACCTGGCTGAGCAGTTTCAATGAACTTTCCTCAAGTGCATATGCCATAGCCACACCTCCCGTGTGTTTACATTGCTCCATCCAGGTGGGCAGAGACTCCAATCAGCTCTGTCCATCCACATACAGTTCAAAAAGCCAAGAGGGAGAGTGGATTCTATGGTGTTGGTTTAATTCTCATTCACTAGTGTGGTGATAATATTAACTCTGAAGTGTGGTGTTTTTGTTTTCACCATTGATTTGTCTCTTGGATCCTAATGGCAAATACCATATCCTGAAGAGTTCCTTATTTACAATTAGAGGTCATAACCCTACTAATTGCAAAATTTCTATGCTGAGCTTTCATTCCTGTGTTATAGATGACTATAAGGACTTGATAAAATCTTTCTTTTCTTCCTTCCTTCCTTTCTTCCTTCCCTCCTTCCTTCCTCCCTTCCTCCCATCCTCCCTCCCTTCCTTCCTTCCCTCCTCCTCCATCCCTCCCTCCCTCCCTTCCTCTCTTTAAAATTTATACAATTAAGCCAATAGCAAGTTAGGTCTATACTGTTAGAATATTCTGGATTGTACTAGAAGTGACTCCAGTTCTCTCTTCAAAATTCTATTTCCTTCACCCATCCTCCCTCCTCCCTTTGTCCCTTTTCCCTTCCACAAATATACACGGAGCAATTTCTAGGTGTGAAGTGTGCCCACTTCTTGAAGCAGACCCAGGTTGGGATTCTTCTCATCTCAAGGGGGTTCTTGGTTCAGGCCCCCTACTGCTGCAGTCCCTAAGGCTGGCTTCTGGACATCCATATGTACCTTTGTCTCTTCTACAAATACCTCTTTTCCCAGAAAAGTTCTCTTTTCCCTCTTTTTTGTTTTCCTACCAATCCATTTGCTTGTCAGTGTAAACAAACTTGCTACAGTGCCTCCTTAAATCTTGCTTTGCCCAGAATGAAGACTGTTGGGAAATCAACTGTTCTGTTTTTATGGGGCTGTAATTTTTGTGTGTGAAGAATTCTAGTGATTTAAGTAAATTTCCCTTATTGCCTCTAACATATTGTTTCTCCTTGGACATGACTTTGGAAAATAAAATCATAGAAGAAAATCACAAATTACAGTAAATATTCTGTGTCCTTGAGTTCTTTAATAGTATAACACAGTAATTGTAATAATAATACTACTGTTGTGCTTTACATTAATAATTCCTATTATTCTCACACCAACTCTATGAAGTAGTCACTATTATCATCCCTCTCTTCATTGGTGTGAATATAATAGTGAAATGAGACAAATAAACTGGGAGGTCAAGTAACCAGCATGAACTTATATCATTGGTAAGTAATGAAGTTAGATTTTGAACCCCAAGATTCTTGTTTTATAGTTTGTTCTTATCAGACAAATCTTTCCTGTACCACAGGCCCCTCCTCACAATCTGTGGTCTGATCTACTCCATTGATACTGCTTGTAAGACAGGGTAGTGATGGGGGTGAAGGGGAGACAAGGTAATTTTTCAGTGCTGTACTTATTAAGTATTAACTCACTTAATCCTTAAAACAAATCTATGAAGCCAGTACTATTATTATGCCCATTTATAGTTATGGAATAAAAAAGTAATTGCCCCAGAGGAGGGCTGGGATTTCAATTCAGGCACTGGATTGTGTATGCTTAAACAATCTACTGTGCTGCTTTTCCTACCAGGCTCAGTAGAAAACAGTAACCTGGTTTACAATCTAAAACAGGAGAAAAGATTGTCTTACCACTGCCATTCCCTCTACTATCTTCTGCTTATCCACCTGTAAGATGCCATTCTTTGCTGTGCGAGATACACGCAGCTCGTGCCATTGGCCTAGGGTGAGGGTATCTTCACTCCTGCGGAAGGGAGATGTAAGTTAACTTCATTTATTAACTTGGATGAGCGAAGGGATACCCTGCTAACTAGTAAAATGTTATTTCTGGGTGTGTCTGTGAGGGTATTTGGGGAAGAGATTAGCGTTTGAGTTGGTAGACTGAGTAAAGAAGATGGCTCCCACCGAGGTGGATGGATATCATCCATGTGCTTTGGGCTTGAATAGAATAAAAAGATGGAAGAAAGGTGAATTTCCTCTCTAAGTGAACTGGAACAGCCATCCTCTCCTGCCCTTGGACTTTGGTGCTCTCAGTTCTTAGGTCTTCAGACATGGACCATCAGTCTCCTGGTTCTTGGACCTTCAGACTCAAACTGGGGCTTACACCAGGGCTTTCCCTGGTTCTCTGGCCTGGCAGCTAGGGCAGAACGACACTACTGGTTTTTCTGAGCTTTTAGCTTGCAGATGGCAGACCATAGGACTTCCCACCATCCATCACCATGTGAGTCAATCTTTCTAGATAAAACTATTTCTACATACCTATATTTAACCTATCAGTTCTGATAATCTTGACTAACATGGACAGAAACTAAGCCTGAGTTAGCATATTATGGTTAATTTTCATCAATCTAGTTATGACAAAACTAATAAAAACCTTAGTAACCTCAATCCATTCAGCAAAAAGAAAACAATGTCTACTTAGTAACAAACTAGTACTGACTACCATTTATTGAATGCCTTCATGGTAGGAGAATTGCTTTTATAATTTTATTTCTTCCTCACAAAAGACTGAAATGTGGGTACTGTAAATCTGGCTTCCTGGATGAGAGGTGACATGAGGGTAAAATATAGCAATTGTGCACAATATTTGAAGAAAAGAAAAAAAATATATGGGGGATGGTGCAAAAACGAAATTCTTTGGTATACAGATGCCTGCAATATTTTTTGAAATGCATATCAAGCAAGGATGGATGGATGGATAGATGTGGTAAATCAAATATGACAGAACTTTAATTATAGGCTACAGGTGTTAGATACAAGGGTACTTACAACTCATTAAACTTTTCTATATTCTGAAACTTTTCATAATGAAATGCTGGGGGAGATTCTGTGATTTGAATGTGTCCCCCCATGTCCACATGCTGGGAACTTATCCTCAATATTAATAGTGTTGAGAGGTGGGATCCTTTAAAAAGGTGATTAGGTCAAGAGGACTCTACTTTCATCAATGGATTAAGATCACTATCACTGGAGTGGGTTAGTTACTGTTAGATTACACTCTCATATATGTGCAGTCTCTTTCCCATCAACCTTTTGCCATGGGATGACACAGCAAAAAGTCCCCTGCCAGCAGGCAGGCCCCTTGACCTTGAATTTACCAGCCTCCAGAACTGTGAGAAACAAGTCTCTGTTCCTTATAAATTACCCTGTCTCAGGTATTTTGTTATAGCAGCACAAAATGGACCAAGACAAGGGGAAATAGATTCCATGTTCTCTGATGTTATGAAAAGGATTACCATTACTTTAAAATTCAATTACTAAATTATGGCAGAAGAGCTTGAAGCTTAAATGATATTTATAGGTGTTTTATGTATTACTTTTTTATGGTGAGGTGTGCAGAAAGTATCATTATTGCATTTGTATTTCTAACAATGTCTAGTTCCTGGCCCTCACTGAACCTTTCAATTATTTTTTGTCCTGGATCATTTTTAGAAAACCACGAGGAATACCAATGGGCACGATTATTGAAGGGTCACCACCCCCTCATTTGATTCTTTAGGTCAGGCAAATGCTTTTGTGATTTGTCCTTAGCAATTAGAATTTAATCACCTTGGCTAAATCAATATGCAATAAAGAAACAAGTGGCCCTTTTAAAGTGGTCTACTTCCATAATAACTAACAGCACCCTTGTCATGTTCTTGTCCTGCAGAGGTCATTGGTTATCAATAAGCTTCCTCCCTCTGCACAGCATATTGATCACAGCCATCAAGAGCTCATTCTGATTGTCTCGATTTTTGAATCAAGTTCATAATGATTTTGATCATCTTGTCCTTTTCCTGAAGTTAAAATGGTTTGGCATATTCTATAACTTCCTGCAGTTGAGCCCTTCACTGAACTTTCTTAATTAAGTGGGAAGTCTTTGAAATGATTTTCAAAATAAATAGCTTCTAGAGAGCCATCTAAAATACCAGTAGTGATCATTTTTGTTGTTAGGTCTCAGTGGACAGAGGAGGGGACCAGGGGCAGACAGCAGTTTGTTCCTTGGAGACTCTTCCCTCTTTTTTGACAGCTAATACTCAAGAATTCTCTTTCCAATCACCTTTCCTGACAGGTAGGAAAAGAACTTACATTTAAAAACCATTAAAATTATAACTTGTCAAAAACAGACACAAGAGTTAAGCAAGAGAGGCATGTTGGACCACAGCTGGAGCTGCCCCCAGAGAGAGGTAGGAGGAGTAGGCTGTCCCGAGGAGGCTGATGAGCCCTGTCCTCCCCAAGCTCTTTCTGGTCATTCCTTATCTAGAAGAAGCCATTTAAAGTGCAAGGTGATATCAAGGTGTCCTCCTTTCTAAATCTGACATATAGTTCTAAGTGAATCGCTCAGGCTGTTTTGCATAATCATATGTAAATGAAATCAATTAAATACCCACAAAGTTGTGTTAAGATATAGGATGTTTTTGCTTAACCAGAGATACAAAAATGTTTTGTCCATTCCCCAAGGTGGGAGGTGTCACCAATGTGTAGGAATTCAGCCACAAGGACAAAAATAAACCATCCTTCTTAAGAATTGTTGGAACTTAATGCAGAGAGCATTTCCCATCAGCCATGAAAAATGATCAGCCATTAAGGGCAATGCATGGTGGTAACATCTCACCCGCATACTCTCTAAAAATGACAGGCTAGAAATATGAATAAAACCAGCAATTTCCTTTAAAACAACAACAACAGAATAACTGATAATCTGTTGCAGGGCGCCATTAAGTACATCCTAGTGAGTTTCAAAAGAGAAGAATCAGACAAACATAGGAACAAGAAGAATGTCTGTATTAGATCAGTGGCCCTCAGGCTTGAAGGTTAAAACTACGATGAAAGAAACACAATGAGCAGAGGAAGACAGAAACAAATAGGAAAAACCTCAACATCTGCCAAACACAGGCTCCAAGGGATTCCAAAAGATACTGACCTCTTGTACAGGAACAATCTATCTGCTATGGAATTTAATAGTACAAACTGGGTAACAGGAGGAAAGTGATCCCCAATCAGAACAAGTTTGCAAATATCAGCCATCTCTTTAGAGGCATCCATTTTCTGCCATGTTGCTAAAAAGTGCTCATCACACACCCTTCTGGAACCTTCTGGTCTTTGCCATGTTGATGATTTATTGTCAGGTTCCTTCATAGGGAGAATACTAAGTAAGAGACTGGCTAAATATCTGGTTATCAACAAAGAAATAGTTCAACAGAAAAGTTAAAAATTAAAGTGAAGTCGCAAAGGACATTTCTGTTCATTAAATATTTGTGAATACATTTTTTACTAGTCATCATATGTTTGTTAGCCCTACCACTTGACATTCTGTGTACGGTGCTGATTAGTTACAATTCACCACACTCCTGCTGAAGTGAGAGCATAATTTCAGGTGGAAATGGAGGCAATTTGCCTCCATGGGAAAAAGCCAATTTTTAATATTTCTTTACAGTCCCATTTACCTTCTCCAAATAATACCATCCTAAAGGATTTGTGAATGGTGCATTACCATCAAGTTGACTTAAGTTTTTCCTAATTTGCACAGTAAGGATTATAATCAGATAATATTATTGTGTTTATATTTAACATTTCAATGGATGATTTCCTTTGATTCCCTTTAAAATTTGTGTCAGTTCAATTTGTAACTCAACAAGTGTGAGACTCATGCACAGGAGAGTACACTCATGTTTTCCTCTGATCTTTTAATCCATGTTTACAAGCTACTTGCCAGTGTGATCTTTCTACTACCCCTGGCCCAGTGGCTACTGTCCTCTGGAAAAATGTCTCTTTCTCATCACCGCTGCCACCAGGTGTGTGAATGTGCATTGCATATGCCTGGAGACAGACACCCTCACACCCTGGATTTCAGATGGCATATCTTCTACAGCAATTTTCTAGCAGATTGTAGCAAATTTTCTTATTTTTGCAAAACCAATATAGTATTACAATTTTCTGAAATGGGAGATTAAAGTATCTTTGGGAAGTGGGGCTCTACTTTATTTTACAGAGGTACTATATAGGCTAAAGTAGTTATTTCCTTCTAGGATGTCCTTTGAAATCAAACACACTTGAGCATTAAACACAGCTTTTGTATCATTGCTCAGTCCACTACCCAAAGAGAGGGTAAAACACATCAGCTTTATAAAATCTGTCACCTGGCCCATTTTCTGTGTCCCATTTCTTTGGAAATATTTATCTTTTGCTTTGTACAGAATCATTTTCTTTCTTTCTTTTTTTTACTTCCTGTAGATATCTAAAGGTCTTTTATGCAGACTATTCTAAACTGGTAGAGGCAACATTTTTTTTTTAAATAAATTACCTTTCATTTATGAAAACAAAATAAAAGCCCATTTTTAACAGTTCGGAGCAGAGAATTACTACTTGCTAGGTAATTATTTGGGAAAGGAAACTTGCAGGCAGGAGTCAAGCTGGTCATTTTTAGGAAGCAGGAGAGGTTTCCAAAGATAAGACAGTAGGGAAGACAGGAGGAGGATAGGCTGGTAGATGGCAGTTTGGTCTTTGGTGGGAGGAGGCTGCAGATGGTGTCAGATCTCACCTCAGCACACCAGTCCCAGAGCCGCAGTCAAAACGGAACTCCACGTGGCCGCCTGCCATCGTGATGGACAGAAAGTCCTTGCTGCTTGTGTCGTAGCTGTATAGGAGAACACCGTCCCCTGCGTCCGGCCGAAATGTGATCTCAAACTCAGTGAAGGAGAGGTAATGCTGGGGCTCCAAGGGCCAGGGTGTGGCAGCGAAGGATCTCAGAGACTCTCTGAACTGAGGGATGGTCAAGGTGAAAGCTGAAGAGACAAGCAGGGCGTCAGGAATCTCTGTGTGTTAGAAATCCCAGGGCTGTGTCCTTTTGCTCTTGGGCACAGATCTATTCTACATTTCCCTGCTGCCTACAGGTGGGTAAGTAGGGTGACTCGACTCTGGCCAGTGGAATGGGGTTGGAAGTGTCAAATGGCATCCCACGTCTGGCCCCTAAAACTTCCCTCCATTCTTCCTGCTCTCTCTTCTCACATGTTGACTGGATGCAGGAATCAGTGAAGGACTCTCCGAGCCTAGAAGAGCCACTGGGTAGACAGGACCTGGGCCCCAAGTGACTGTGTGCAGCAGAACCACCAGCACCAGCACTGAC
Source organism: Xerus rutilus (assembly GCA_028644305.1). Taxonomy (NCBI): domain Eukaryota; kingdom Metazoa; phylum Chordata; class Mammalia; order Rodentia; family Sciuridae; genus Xerus; species Xerus rutilus. Next base: position 27,698,670 of record CM053405.1, on the reverse strand, counting down.
CTCCAGTGACTTGTGACATGAGCAAGAACAACTTCTGAAGTATGAGATGGTGTGGAATAGCACTGGCACATCCTGATGCACACATACCCACCCAGGGCATGGATTTGAATTTTTTTAAAAAAGCTTTTCCCCAGTATGATATCTTAGGTCCAAATTTGAATCACTCATAGAGGCATTTGGCTATCTTTAGTGATCTTAGCCCTAGTCTTGCTTTAATTTTGGAATTCTGGAAACATCAAGGCATCCTCAAGCCTCTATGGCTTTCCAAACTCTTAGATTTTCAGGTATTATTTGCATGTGCCAGTATGCACCTATGCTTGCATGCTTGTGTTACATGTGTACATATGTGTGTGTATATAACTATATAGACACACATTTATATAATCACAATATTACAAGGCAGGTACAATATTATCCAGAACAGTAAAAAGAAGAAAAATAAGAGCACTTTTGTCTCATTGTATCATTAATTTCTGTGTACGCCTTCTCAAGCTTTTCTCTAAAACTGTCAAATATTTTTTAAAAAGCATAAGCTTTAAATGCTTTTAATTCAGTCTGGTACAAACCACACAAATGCAGGCTTTCTAAAAGGTATGAGGAGCCCACCCAAGCTTAGCATCTTGAAGTAGATGTATCTTTGGTTGGTTTAGAGCTCTGGCACTCTGACCTACTTACATCCCTCCCAACAAAGTAACCTTGATCCCATAACAATATATGAGGCTTTGCTAAAAGGGCACTGATGAAAGATTGTATCCACGTGAATTAACATGCAGATAGAAACTGCCATCAACTTGCTTCTTTCTCACCATCTTCACAGTGTCGACCTCTGAACCCAAGGGGACAAAGGCATATGTAGGAGTCCGCTTTGATTGCTGTGCAGGTGCCACCGTTGATGCATGAGGCCTCATCACAAATTCCACTGCTGCACTCCCCTAAATACAGAACAGAACGGAAAAGCCAATCCACCAGGCCAGCCGTGCAACCAATGCAGCAGACCACACAGCCTTTCGCAGCCCTGAAAGTTACACCTTGGTTCCCATTTCTGTTCCTCTGCATCCCTGCATGGCTGCACACCGGCTTTCAGCAGAAGTGGAAACTTCTTTTTAATTTGATTTTGACTTGTCCTTTCTAAAGAGCCACAGAAACTTTGAAAGACATGAAGGACACAATAACCAAATAATAAATCATCGAGCGATTTTAGGACCACCAGTGGGGATGACTGAATTGTTTCTGCTTTCATCCATCTCTCTGTTGTTCCTGCAAGAGTGGATTTCCATCCCTTCGATGGCAACAGAGTGTTTATGTTAAAAGCATTCTAATTTACCTGACCCCAATTAGCTTAAGTGCTGCTGCCTTGTTGGTTCAAAGTTGAGACAAGCAGGATAAGCGCTGAAGGAGTTCAGCAGCCACGTCTAAGCTTATTAACTTGTCTGGGCTGTGGACTTCTCAGTCCAGGACAGGGAAGGGGAGGGGAGGGCTCCGCAGTGCTTTGTGTATCAGTTAGAATCCCGGTTTCTCCTTCTAAAGAGGTATAGTTGTATAAAGGTATAGTTGTATAGAGGACAGCAAGGTGCCCTCCAGCAAAGATGGCTGAGGGGTCAGCTTCAGAGGGGCCCATTCTCTCTACCAGACACCTCGGAGAGCTCCATGAAGGGCTCCTTTGTTACTGTCAAGATTATGAGATGAAGTGAAAACAAATGGACTTTTTCTGGGCTAATTTCCTTCTGCTTCTTTGCTCCTATGACTCTTTAGACACAGGGACCACAACCTGGCCCAGAAGTACATAGGCTAGAACAAAACACTTTTTGCAGGAATGGAGGCAGTGGGGGGCATGTCTGTAATTGGGCCCAAGGAGTCTAGCTGTGATGCTCTTGCCCTCCCCAGTCTCCACCACGGCACCTATGTGGGCTGGAAGCTGCCCCTCTGTGAGAAAAGGGGGCCTCCATGCCCTGATTGTGTCATCTCAGGAGATCACGTGCTTTCCTGATCAGCCACCTGCCTTCACTGGTTCAGTCTTGTCTTTTCATAGATGCACTGGGAGCAGGACTGTTTACCTAGCGTGTAACCAGGAGAGGAGACTGGCTGCTAAAAGGATTTAGTTAAAGTCCTTCTAGAGGGAGTGCCACCCAGGCTGGAGTGGGCTGGCCTCTGTGAATTCCACCTGTCAGATACTGGAAATTGTGATAGAATTCACTGTGGCCTCTCTTCATCCACAACCGTGAGAATATGGAGCCCAGCATTCAGTCTCCACAGAGAAATCAGCTTTGGTCATAGAGAGCCAAATTCTCACAGGTCCCTGTGCACCACCTGTTTCTATGGGGTGCAATTCTTTCTCAGAGGAGGGCTAGTTCCACAGGAAAAGTGGTATTCTCAGATCCTTTCAGAGACACATGGAAGAAATTACTTGGCATTACTGCATGTGAAAACCAGCCAGGGCATTTACTTGATGAAAGCAAAGTTTCAGGAAGATCACTTGGGCAATGGCATGCAAGGTCAAGGTGACTGATGAGAGCTGAGGGAGGGAGAAGGGAAAGAAATCCTATAGAGAGGTAAGCAGGGACCAGTCTAGGGTCACCATGGCACTTGTTAAGGTACAAGAAAATAGATCTGAGTAAGTAGAATAGACAGAGAAGCTAATGGAGCTGGGCATCCATGAACTTAGATGAGGAAAATATTACCTCCTCATTTTTCTGGTCCTCTGACTGGAATTGAGTGTTTCCCTCAATCATTATTTTAAATTCTTTTAATCCCCTTTTTTTGGTGCTAGAGATTGAGCCCAGGGCTGTGCATGCTAAGCATGTGCTCTACCACTGAGCTACCTGCCCAGCTCTTCCTTGAACTATTAATTCAAGGATGAACTCCAAGTTCATTGCCAGTACGGTGACCTCCCAGGTATCATCACATTCCATCTGTTGCAAATATCTCAAAGCACCATGTCTGCTGGTTGCTACTTTGAAATCATGGTAGTTATGTCACCCACCATTCAGCAGTCTTGCCCTTTTGTGCAAGGAATCACATTGAAACTTTAGAAGTATTTTGGAGCTAAATTTAAATATAAGTGATTCCCATTATACTATTATGTATAATAGTATATATTTTCTGCACTTAAAAACTGCATTCTGAGCTCTGTTAAGTTTCATCAGACTCCAAATGGTCCACAGCACAGAGGAGCAGGAACTTTCAGGTGACTGGGAAGAGAATTCTGGCAGCAGGGTCCCAGGGAAGGAGGAAAGGATGGGCAGAGAGTGAAGATGAAGTGTTTGGTTCTGGAAGAGGAAAACCTTCCACTCTGAGTGTGAGAGTAAGGAGGAGATGCGGGGGCAGGGTCACACAGACACACAGCTGGCGATCCTCACCATCAATACATAAATCGCTGTTATGGAAGAACGCTGCACAGCAGCTCTGTGTAGGCTTCATTGGGTAGAGTATACTCATGGGACCATGAACCCTGTGTAACTTTGCTGTCCCCTTCTCCTCCTCCATAACCTAGGTCTGCTCCCCCCAGGATCTGTCAAATCAGTACATCTCTCTCCCACCACTACCACCTGGTCAAACCCCCTCACCTGTCACCAGGACAGCTGTAATGCCTCCCCAGTTCATCTACTGGTGCCCTCTGAACATCTCTTCCAAGAGCTTCCTGTCACCAGAGTGCCCTCCTAAAACCCAAACCCGGTCATGGTACCCACCTCTCCTCCTCACCTGCAATGGTTCACCCCATTTCCTTTGCCTGAAAATCCTTCCTTCTCTTCTTCCTTCTGTTCCGCCTTTTAACTCCTACTCTTGCTTCCTATTCACTTCTCCAGAAACCCTCTCCCTGCCCAGACCCTAAAATCTCCCCATTACACATGATTATTGCACTACCACTTATCTTACAAGAAAACACTTCCCCCAATTGACATTTTACATTGACTTGTGGGATTATTTGATTGACGTGGTCTCTCCTCATGGCAGTGTCTGAGAGCCGGGCTGGGACCTGTCTGTCTTGTTCATCACTTCATCTCTAGCACTCAGCATTGAGATGAGCACTAAGCATGAGCTTGAATAAGTACTGAATGAAAGAACAAGTAAGACTGATGAGCTGGAGTGAGACTCATGGTTATCACTAATAGGCATAGGTTGACATCCTCATCCCCAATGTGGCTGCACTTGGAAATAAGGCCTTTAAGGAGGTAACTAATGTTCCATGAGATCTCAGGAGTGAGGCTCCAGTCCAATCTGAATGTTGTCCTTAGAAGAAGAGGAAATTTGGATGCAGAGACCAGGGGTGTGCACATGAAGGAAGACCACATGAGGCTCTTGTGAGAAAGCAGCCAATCAGCCGCCAGCCCAAGAAAGAGCCCCAGGAGAAGCCAACTCTGCCTGTACCTTGACCTTGGACTTCCAGCCTCTAGAACAGAAGAAAACAAACTTCTGATATTTAGGCCATGCAATCTATGACATTGTGTTACTGCAGCCCTAGGAACCAAGACAGAAAATGTCTGGTGTGGTGGTCAAGAATGAGAATTTGACCTTTACCTCTAAAACAGAGGGCATAGAAAAGCTCTTCTTACATGATTGTGTTGGCTTTTACACTGGACAGGGGAGTCCAGGTGAGAAGGCCAAAGGGTTTGCTCTGTCCAGTGTGCCCACACTGCATTTCAAGAAGAGGTCAGGATAGCAGCAGGGCATGTCCAAGGGTTTGCTGCACCCTGTTGATACCATATGCTCAGACTCAGGGTCAGCGTGCTTGCAGGGCACCGGCTTCTGCCCTCCTCCCTCCCGAAGTTCTGCAGCTCTTTTTGCTGCTCACCTTCCTGGCCCAAACCAGAAAGGCAACCCCACAAACCCTCCCAACCCACGGGGCAGTCACTTACCCACATCAGCCCCACTGAGGGCTTTCCCCAGTGGCCAAGGCCTCATATCTATTCTCTTCCCATTAACAGCAAGCGACTGCACACAGCCTTGAAAGCCTCGGTTTGTCCCTGTTGCTCTGACCAACCAGTAAGCGCTTGGAGCCCCACCGAGGTATAGAGGTGTCCGGAAGGTAATTTTGCTGTACTGGCCCTTTAAGAAAAATTAAAACTATCTCACTAAACAAAACCAAAAGCCAAAACACAGCAGAATTGGATAAAGAAGGCTGTTACGACGTAGATTACAGTCCAAGGGTTCTCTTTCACTAGCCTTTGTCTTTAACACATGGCCCTATTGGAAAATGAAACCCACAGTTACCATGGAAACTTAGTGAGCTCCCAGGGGGCTGTGCTTCCAGCAGGATGTTGGAATGTCCAGAAAGGAAGGGAAGGGAAGAACTCAGACCAACCCAGCAGGCGCTGGACCACACCAGGCATCCAAAAACAACCTCTCTCTTTCCAATCCTGACACCAATTTACTGTGTACCTTGGACAGGTCATAGGACTATACTGTCCCCCAAAGGTGGCAATACTAATTTTGTGTATATGTGAGCCAATATCTCCCCTTTCACTCACCAAACCACCTTTATACTATGTACTGCAGAAAACACCACAGGGGAGTAACTGCCAAACAGATTGTGTCGCAAAATATTTTGCAATTTACCTATGGATGCAACATGTGTTTAAACATGTTACTACAGAGAGGCAGGGAAATTTCCAATCTTAGATCAAACTGCAATCCAGATCTCAGGTTTGGAGGTTACAAAATCCAGAGCTGAACATTAGTAGGAGAAAATAAAGGCATCGCAGTCATTCTTTTTTTTATGACAGAAATATCTCATTCATTTGAATTAAAGGATAAACACAGGATCTGGGGAAAGGCACATGGCCAGAACTTAATAAACATACAAAATGCAAGCCACAGAAACGAATCTGTATCCTTTTAACTTTGTTTCCTGCAAGTAGAAATGTAATCATTGTTTTTATCTTTTCTAATGAAAAGATAATAATCATTTGTTAATAGGGGATTGAGCAGGACAGAAGTTGCAGTGGAGTTTAAGGATTGATTAAGTTGTTTGCCAGCTGTGGACATGCTGCTTTCATTAGATGAATTAAATGCTTTCTTGGTTTGTTTTATCAAGATCTTCAGAGTTCTCTTCCTCCTGATCCAATCCTCACCCTTTGGGTCTTATTCCCTGATCCAGGACCACAGCAGGTGATTTGACAGCTCGTTCTCTTTCTAGAAGTGCATCAGACGGGTAGGTGTCTCCTTTGAGGAGCCCTTCACAATGTCTCAGGCAGCCATCCCTAAGCCTTTACCTCTCTCTCATGAGGTTGCCTTTCGGTCCCTAGAGACTGCTCTGCCTGCAGAATGGAAGTGACCTGGAGTTTGCATTCCCCTAGAACAGCCCTTGACGGTTTGGGACAACTCTGAGGTATAATTTATAATCCAGAGCTCCACCGGGGGACCAGACTGGAGCCACACACTGAAGAACTGTGTCTGAGATCTCACCCTTGCTGATTTCTTCCTCCTCTCTGTTCATCTTCTCTTCTCCCTTGCCATTCTCCCCAAGGAGCATTTTCTTAATACATCACTTATACAGGGTTCCTCATCTCAGGCCTGCTTCTGGAGAAGCAAACTTAAAATAGAACTGCTGTCTCCCCAGACAGTTTATTAAACATTCCACATCTGTGGTCCTACTTTTGGATTTGCTCAGCAACTCCCAAGAGGATAAAGGCAAACTTTGCCCTGAGTGCCCACAAACTACCTGATGTTTTGCAATTAATACTTATATTTATTAAAATGTGAAGTCTTAGGAGATTGGAAAAAATGTGAAAACTTATATCATCTGAGCTCACATCGGTCATTGGATTCCTTGTACACCTCTATCAAAGGTTTAGATAAGTTACTTTTTGAACATCTGCCTCGCAAGGGCAAAAAACCATCCAGAGACAGTCCATACCACCTCTGCACACCTCTGTATGATTAGGAGAAGCTAAAAATGGTCTCCCCAAGGCATTTCCCATTTGGTTTCAGGCTTTGGGGTCAACTGAATTAAAACCTCCTTCCCCAAGACTCTTACTTTGATTCTGCAATGAAAAGCAACATGCCTTCATCTTCCCATATATAAAGTAAACACTCCTTCCATCAACCATTAAAGGTATTTCAAGTCATCTTCCTCTGAGGGTGACTGCCCTTTGAATGTGCTCCAATTTTTATGTGGCCCTCTTAGAATGTCATTACAGATATGAATGTAATCCTTTTAGAGGATTAGAGTTACCATGAGAGTCACTGGAAACTATTATATAGTCACTAGAATAGAAAAAGACTGTCACCACCTTTTTTCTATGTGCTATGCCTCTATTAATGCAGCCTATACTTTCCTTATCTTGTTGTTGTTACTGCCCTGTTTTTTAATCCTTACTGAATTTCCTTGCTTTAAACTATAAGAGATTTTCACATGTGTTGCATGTATTGTAGCTTCTCGAACCTGTCTTCTTGTTAGTACTTTATACCCAAGTGTGAAGTCTCTTTAGTTCTATCAAATTTCATTTATCAAGTTTGTCTTATTGTTCTGGTATTGATGTGACTCTGTGGTTCATTTGCCTATCCTTTTTATCTCCAGTAATATAAGCATAAATGATATCCCTGGATTCACATTCACTAAATTTGGATTTTTGCTCCTTTGGAAACTTTGGGTCCAAATTAATGACTTTTTTTCTTAGCCTTTGGAATCATGAAGACATGACCCTTTATATAACATACCTTGCCAGAAAAGAGGATTGAAGAGTCCAGGAGAGGAGGAAGCTTAGACATATACACAAAGGCTTCCTTGCTCCATTTGCCCCCAGAGAACACAGATACCTGCCTGTTTTAAATTACAGGTTCAGTGTCTTGGCAGGTTGCTAACCTGAGCTCTTTACCCCAAACACAGTCTTAAAATTACTCAGAGCATAATAAATATGTGAGTTCCTAGGTGATTTGCTGAGTAACCCAACAGTTAAATTATTTCCCCACTTCCCACAATGATGCCCTCCACAAAGATGGTGAATGAATTATTCCTGCATATTGAGCCAAGCGAATCTTTCTGGCTATTTTCTAAAGCCCCAGGACTGCAACCCTCCTGCCTCAAAAGCAAGCTTTGTGTCTGACACTGATGAAGGACTGTTCTTCCAACAGGGGCCTTCCTTGACCTCCATGTCTCTGTGATGTCCTTGTGAATGGAGGACATGTCCCTGGGCACACTGCACCCTATAGCAGTGATACCCATTCAAGTCTCCCTGCAGTGCACGTGACCTCAAAGCCCACCGGGAGCAGAAGGATGGAGCAGGAGCTCGTCAAAGCTATGGTGTGGGTACACCGTGGAAAAGCAGGCCTCCTAAAGCCCCTCTGGAGTTTGCATCCTGTGGACCCTGCCTCAGCATTCTGCAGGTAGCTCCCCTCTGGATGCCAATGGTGAGCAGCAGTTGGGCAGGCAGGGTGTGAGCCTTACCTGGGACTGGCCTGTCACTGGGGTGCCATTATTCAGCTGCAGCAGCCCGTTCAGCCCATCTCTGTAGAGCATCACTGTGTGCCAGGCCCCCAGTTTGATTTTGGTCTCACTTACGATGATGGCGACCCCTGTTCCACAATTAAACCTGTCAAGGAGAAAAGGGAAGAAAGGTTCAGTGGACAATTGGCTCACTGTTTCCAGACTCCATGGACATCCCTTCCAGGATAACAGCTCCTTCCAGAGTGGATCTGTTCAGAACTATGCCTGCAGATATCAGCAGCTGTTTAAACCTGTGCCCAAATGAGCAAGACACCTCTTCCCTGCAGGTTCCATCTACTTCTCCTTTACCTGTCTGTGGAGCCTTTGGACCCAGAGTCTTCTTCACCAGATCATCTCTGAAGCTCAAAAAATGACAGGCAGCCAAAGCCCTCTCTTTTCTTTTTCTGATATTGCCAGATGCAGAAAGTGGGTTTGAGGTGCATAGAATTAGAATGTGAGCCACTCTGCTTTCAGACATTTCTCCTGGGACTTTCTCCACTTCTCAAATGACACGCTCAGTGATATTAATAAAACATAAAAGTCCCAGTCTTCACACTCATTTTGGCAAGCCGGCCAGCCCTGCCATCTGTGTGCAGCTGTGCCTGCATACAGGTGAAGTTTCTATAGGAGGCTCCAGCTCTGGGGCCAGGTGTGGGACAAGGAGGAGCATGCTTAGGAGGCTGCATTATTTTTTTCCCAACCTCCCTATGGTGCAGGGGTATGCAATCATCACTATGCCTGACAGGCAGAACTTTGGTCCTTTCTGGTAAACTTCTAAACAGCCAGCATGCCACTTGCAAATGGATCCTGAAAGTGTTTCCCAGGAAGGAGTTGTGATGGGCATTATCCTTATTAGGATTTGCACCATCTGCAGGCCTGTTTCCTGGCCTCCCATTTATTTTCTCATGATCTCAGTGGAATGGAATGGTGTCCACAGGCTTCACAGAGGGGGATGTCAGAGTCACTTAGTGTGCGATGCAGAGCTTAAGAGCTCCTACCAGCCAGGAACTGCCAGGGCCATTGTGCATCTCTCTCAGCCTCCAGGTGCTAGAGCCCATGAGGTCAGAACCACTGCCCAATCCTGGCAGCTGCCATAAAACTTCCAGAAATCAAATTACTTAGCAAAGAATGAGGTTTATTTTCTAGCCCAATTGGGATGCTTAAAAGTTTTTCTTAACAAAAAGTAGTTTTTATGCTGAAATAATATAAAAAGAGACCATAACTGCTGGTGCTTCTCAAGTATTTGCTAGGAGGGAGAAGGGCACTGCTCCAGGCACCTGTATAGGTGAACTCACTCAATCCACTGTGGCCCTGTAGAGATGCAAGCTGGGAGAGGTGATGTCAGGTGCTGCAGATGAGGTAGCAGGAAAACCGTGTCATTCAGACCTCAGCCGAGCACCATGGAGAAAGACGAGGCAGAAGACCCCTGGTCCCTCACAAATAGGCGCTGCATTCACCTCTCACCCCTCCCTGAAACTGTTCTAGGAAGGACACACATGTACCAGGGGTGGCTTCCAAAGTGTGCTGGGAGGAATGACCTGGGCAGAGGAGGCAAGCCACAGCATTCTCCACAGCCCTGAGGGAAGGAGGGACGTGGCTTGAACCTCAGTGAACCCTGCGGAGGCTGTGGGCTGCTCTCTGCCCTCTGTGGCCATCAGCCCTGTTTGCCAGGGGAGGGGGTACCAGGAGAAGCTCGCAGCTTTCTTCCCATCACGTCCACTCAAGCTGCAGCAGAGAAGGGTTGACCTCCTGCTCCCTGCTGCATCCCCACTGGGTGCTCCAGAGTTGTCTGCTGCTGGGTGAATGTGGCGGCAGGTTCCAAACCCTAGGTTTCTAGGGGTACCCTGAAGTTCTGACGCTCAGTGTTGAGGAAACCGGTCCACGCCCCCGTCTTCTACACACCGGTCCTTTATCTACTGGAGTCCATCCTGGCTGTATTTTATTTACACTATAAACATGTAATATAATGTAAGGAGAATTTTTAAAAACTGGTGGGGATTTGGACAAGAGTTACCTGAACTGCAGGGAGCGGCGGATGATAGCTAGGGACATGAAGTCCCCCCTTCCATGTTCGTTCTCCCCGCAGTAGAGCACCAAGCCGTCCTCTGCCTCCGCCTGTTGCGGTACAAAGAAAAGCCACATGAGCAGTGACGGCCTCCTCCTCCAGGGGGCGCCATCGGGAAGCACGCATGAATACGCAACGTGAGCATTTCCCGCGATACTGTCTACAAGGGGCCAAGCATGTGGGCTCCAATTCACTCCCAGGCTGAGTGTTTATCGTTAAACAGGTGGCAGTGATGTAATTAGTGCGTAGGAATGGCAGGGAGGTGAGAGCTAGGGGCTGTCCTCCACTTGCTCTTTCCTTGGCTCTGTGGACCTCTCTGCAGAGCCTCCAGAAGACCATGTGCTCATGTGCACAAAGTCCACGGTCTTGGCACACCAATAGCGCTCACCAATTTCTGTCACCAAAGAGCATTCTATTTGTTTCTTTATTCTTTTTACTATTCTTCATTTCCTCCGGGGAGACATGCACATTTGCTCTTTTCTATCAGGAGACCAGGATGATTAAAAAAAGTAAATTCAGCTGTTGGCGCTGCTGGCTGTCTTAGATGAGGACACTGTGGCAGGGACTTCAAGGTGGGCTTGTTCCAGACCTCCAAACCTCTTTGCTTCTTCAAAGGTAATAATAAAAAGAATCACTTTAAGCTGAATTCACTGACTGAATTCTGATCTGCAGCTGATTCAGACTAGAGAGCAGCTGTCGGGTTCTCCTGCTGTGCTGAGGGAAGGACCGTGGTAGTACAGCTTTGGGTCAGTTCAGTTACAGTTATTGTAATGAAGAAAGACACTGGGGCTCCCTTTAAGGGGGATTTTGCAGAATGCAGTATTACTTCTATAGTCCTGGCTGAGAGGAGCCATGACTCTGGACAGCATTGCTGGGACTCCAGCATTCTCCCTGAGAACCTTCAGGCCAGTCGCTCTGTGGGTTAGTAACACACAGAACCACCCTCACCTCGCTGTGGCCCTTGAATGTTGTGAATGTATCTGGTTCACAGATGGGCTCTATATCACATTGATCTTTGATGGCACCCTCTGCTCCCCCTGTTCCTGCTCCTCCTCCCTTTTGATGCTCTAAGGTGCCCAATAAGCATGTAGCAGATGACTCACACCTCTTACCCTAAATTCAAGAGTAATCTGAAATGCCTGATAGGAGTTCTTCAGAGGCTCAAAGGTTACATAGGAGTGGCCAAAGAACTGAGGATACTGTATAAGAATATCTGGAAAGAAAAAAGACAACATGAAAGGATGCTGTTGCCTCATTTCTTCAAAAGCAAAAATCAATATACACCTCTGCCTGGATATCATCAAGTGGAAACCTTTGATGACCTGTTCAACTTGGCTTAGGTCTTCCTTTCTCTGCTTTTTATACCTACTACTCTCACTCTTGGGGACTTGGAGCTTCTAAAAGTCTTGGGAGGTTATTGGATTTTGGAGGATTGGTATTTGCTTCCCTGAAAACAATCGAAGGATTTCAGACCACCACTCAATTTCCAGCTACACATTTGTGTAATATAAAATGGCCCAACCATTGTCTCTGTCACCTTCATGCAAGTGTTCTGCTGGCAGAGCAGCTTTTTTGGTAGAGATGAGACAATACTAGAGCCCACCTCCCCAAGGTGCTGCTGAGATGATTTAATGGTGGCTGCTCCAAAAGGACCACCCATCGGACACACAGGAGCTGGACTGCTATGGTTAGAAGCAGTGGAAGTCGTTTCATGATTTGTCTTTGCCCAACTAATTTAATGGCCAATATGAGGAGCAAAGGGCCTGTCTTACAAAACAGAATAGAAGGAGCCATGTTTGGATCACAGTGCTGACAGCTGGCTCTCCACGGGGCCAAACCACTGCCACATTCTTCCCCAGAGCACCTACCGTCCGAGCAGCTCTCACCACCTTTGCCCAGGTTGCAATGACATCGTGAGCCCCCCCAGGTGTAGTCATTGACACAAAAACTGTCCACAGAGCAGAGGGTCTCATCACAAGACTTGTCAAAGAGCCTCGACATCATGGCCACACCCTTCTTCCCCTTCCCTTCTGCTGCAGTGGGCTGGAGAGCCTCTATGGTTGTAGGGGAAAATGCTGAGGTAGTGGGAGCAGTTCCGGAAATGGGCTGGAGGTCAGATGGAGATGTCGTCTTGGTTTCCACCAAGACTTTCTCATTCTCTCCTTTGGTAGCAGGAAGTGGTTTCACCTAAAACCAGAGAAGAAGAAGTTCAGCATAAAGACTGAGCGTAGTGATTAGACCGCCTTACTGTGAGGGTTGCTGACTACTTGAAATTATGGTCACTGTTAGTATTTCCCCCAAACCCTGAGATGCAGATGGGGCAGAAGCACTGACCCTGATTTATGGATGAAGAACTTGACACTCAGAGATTTTGAGTACCCTGAATTACTCAGAAAATCAGTGGTAAGGCTGACATTATGTGATTTGTTCTTGCTCCATTATTACAAAGATGCACTACTTTGTCAAAGAATGGTTATTTCCTTAAAATGATTGATTTTACACAATTTCATTGGTGGGAAATCTAACTAGGTTTTTGTTAGATTGTGAGGTCAGCAGGCAGTGCTCTCTCAAGAACTTCAGCATGGCTGGATCTTCCCTACTACTAATTTAGGCTCCCCTTGAGCCTCAGAGTCAGAGGAAATAAATATGTGTTAAAAACAAATAGGTCAATTTAACTTTTAAGTAAAATGTTCATGGTCCACTGGCTACATTGCCTCCTTCAGCAATGTAGCTAAAAGCTAAAGTCTGTGGGTTTGCAGAGCAGAGAGGATTGTTACCTCCTCAAAGGAAATGTCCAGATCTAGGTCATCTTCGAATCCATCGTCATCCTCTCCGGCACCCATGTCTGTGATATAACGAGGTCCATAGCGGCCACTTCCTGCTTCCTCGGGGCCTTCACAAAGAGAAGCGGCACATGTTGTGTCAACTGGCACCTTCACACCATTTCTATCCCAACTGTGTAGATCAGGATCCAAGGAATTCAAGGCAGTAACAAGGCATCAATGATGGATGAATGCAAAAATGCTTCTCCCATAAGTAATTCAGGAAACACCAATAATACCAGAAAAAAAAAAGCTGCCATTTTGTAATGACAAGACTGGCCAAAACGTGAGGTAGTAAAAATATTACCAAGAATAGGATTCATGGGGACTCATGTTAGATGTGCAGACTGGTATAGCCACTTTGCAAAGCACTTGGAAATAGTTAATATTGTCAAAAATCTTCATGCCTTTTCACCCTGCAATTCCCAAACAACTTAGACCACCTACAGAATTCTTGCACATGTCTGCTCTACAGGTATGTGCAACAGAAGATCATAGCATCAGAATTTGTAACAGCAGGACTGGTAGGGCATTTGCCTAGCAAGCATGAGGCTCTGGGTTCAATCCCAGCACCACCAAAAAAACAAACAATGAAAAAGTAATAGTAAAGAGTACCCCCAAATTGATATTTAGAAGAACAAAAACAACATCTCCAATGTCTACCAACAGAGAATGGATAGATGAACTACAGTCTATCTATGGAATAGAGTACTATGTAGGAAAGGAGGTGAAAAAATGGGCATTTAATGCACCAGCAGGTACTCTTACATGATTTCATGCAAAAAAAAAAAAAAAAGAAAGAAAAAAGCAAGATGCAAAAGAACACCTTCAATTTGATGCCATTTATACTAAAGTCAACAAAAAGTGCAACTTCATGTATTATTTGGGGATACATATGTGTGTGATTTAAACTCTTAAGAGAGGCAAGCCAATGACAACCATAGAGATTGGAAGAGGGGCGCGAAGAAGGTGCGACAAGCAGGGGCTGCAGAGAGCGCTCGGCAGTACTCTGTTTAAGACAGGCGCTGGGTGCGTGAGTGTTCGTGGCATTTGATATACATGTTATATAGATATATGCCTTCAATATTTGAAGTATTCCATTAAAAGTTCTTGGCAAGGAGATTATAAAAAACACTCTCACATCTAGCAAAAAAGGAGCCTTGTGTGCATCCTGAAAGCCATTTCCATGGCTCTCAGTAGGACAATGGGATCTTTTAGCACAAGGAGGTGGCTCAAAGGGATTCTTAGGGGACAAGACAAGCCATTATCTTTTGGGGGATGGGCAGATGAGTGTTTTTGTTCAGCTGTCATTCATGTTATGTCATGCCTGATCCACAACAGCTCCAAGTGAGGCTGTGCACAGGCAGCTCTCCACCAAGAGGAAAGCCTTTCCAGTGCTGCAGCAGAGCACCTGCTTTTCCTTGCAGTGCTTTTGGGGTTTGAGTGGGCACAGGGCCTAGCTGTGAACCGGGCATGCCAGGCACCAGCCTCTGGGAGAGTAACAACTTTGGCAAGAGAGACTGACTTTGGCAGCAAGTTGCTGATACCAGTTAGCAATTAGAGGTCTGGTGTTGATAAGGACTGGTAAAAGTAAAAAAAAAGGAAATTTAAAAAAACAAAAAGGAAAGATGACATTAAAACATAAACTGAACTTAATAAAGCATTCCACAAAAACAAAGTCACTCTCCTGGTCTTAATCTGTTTGGGCTGCTAAAACAAAAATACCTAAGCTGGGTGGTGTATATACAAGCAATATTTACTTCTCACAGATCAGGGGGTTGAAAAACTCAAGATCAAGGCACCAGAAGATTGTGTTTGATTGACAGTTCTCATGTGGCAGAAGAGGCAAACAAAATTCCCCAGGCTTCTTGCCTGAGGGCACTAATTCCATTCATGAGGGCTTCATCCTCAGCCTAATCACTTTGAGGCCTCAACTCCTAAAACCATCACGCTGGGAGTTACACGTCGGAGAACATTTAGTCCATAGCATGTTCTCAGCAAAACAGCAAACAGATTGAAAAAGGAGCTGAAGGTCAAGACAGAATGTCATTTCAGTCAGGGGTCATGGTGCTAACAGACATTTCCTGAACAAAAAGAGAGAAACAAGCTCAGCTGATGCTTTGGAGCCAGGGTGGAATAAGCCATTCTCAGGTGCCTCATGGTGGAGGTGGGAAAACACAGGGGAGATGATGTTCTCATACCCTCCACAGTAATTCCCAGTTTTATTTAAAATATCCCATCTGTCAGCTGCAAATTGAAGCTTTTCAATGCCAGATTTATACCTGGATGTGTGCAGTCTCAAGCCACCTGCATGCAGCACAGCTGTGCACCAGATGTCTTTACACAAAAAGCAAGAAACCCCTTGAGAATAGCTTCCTCCTCTCCTCTCTCTTCATCTCTGTATCTTTTTCCCCTTCTCCTGGTCTCTCTCATTTTCTGACTGTCTTCTCTATGTCTCTTCCTCATTCTCCATTTCTATCACTCATATATTCAGAGTTGTTGGATTTCAGAGGAAAGAATCCACTTGGTAGTGGAAGAATTATATTACAGATATAAAGAAACTGGCTTTCAGCTGCAGTAGGTTGGTATCTCTATCTCTGGGGTGTTCTCCCTGACCTTGTGCACAATCTCGATATTCTTATACAGATTTTCATCAATGTCCAGATTCTCTTCACCTTCATCTTCTGGTAACCTACTGAAAAAAGCCCTACTACCTATGAGATAAGTTCTAGGGTCTTTGGTCAAGAATTCAAGGATCTCCATGAATACAACTCCTCTTCTTTGCTCCCTCTTTCCCCATCAACTTTTTTATTAAAATCTCCTATTTTTCCCTCCTATCAGGTACACAAGGAACTTAACATAACATGTTTCTAAATTTTTCAATAATCCTTCAATATAAGTATGATTTATCCCATTTAGTAGGTAAGTAAATTAAAGCTAAGGGAGACTAACTTGCTTAACATTGAAGACTTTGCAACTGGTCCAGGCTACCTCAGAGCCACAGTCTGTCTGACTGCTTAACTCCCAGTTGCTCCCAGGTGGTAAAAACCTGGGATTTGAAAATTAACATACATTGATTATTTTCAGTATGCCAGAAACTTTTCATATATTGTTTCTGTGAATCCTCACAAAAGCCTTTGAAATTGGTATTGTTACTGCCATAGTTACAATATGGGAATATAAACTTGGACAGATTAAATAACAACAAAGGCATATAGATAGCAAACCACAGGATTAGAGTTTATCTTTGTTCTCTCTTTTTACTCTATTATACCACTTATGATCTGACTCCAAAGTGTCTTTCTGGGTTCTTCTTCTCTTTGATACCATATTATGGTCTGACTCTTCTGCAGTTGCCTTCTGAATACATCTTCTATTTTCCTACCCCAACATGGTGGTTAATGCTTTCTCCACACTGCTAGCTAGTCCCCTCACCTATCTCCTTATATAGACCCTGCCCACCCTTCCAGTTATCCTGCATGCTATGGAGACGCAACTGAAAATGCATCATCGAAAGATCAAAGTCAAGGGACATTTTTAAAAGAGAGCATCAGAGTATTCTGAGAAAAAAGGTGGCTCTAAAAAATATGGAGCCATCAAGACCTGTAGGCCTTCCTCTATCTTCTCCCGGATGGAGCTGCCCACCCATGGGTATATGCCTCCAACTGTGAGCTTGGAAACAGCTTCCATAGCTTGATGAAACAAACCATGTTTTGGATGGCATTTACACTTCCCGGACCCTTGGGCTTAGAATACTGCTCTTATATTTATCAATCTAATATGAACCCTATGAGAAAAGGACCATATTTTACACCTCTGGACATCCAGAACTCCCTATGTCTCATAAGAATCCAGCCTGATAGTCATTTTCTACTTTTAATAAGAAAAGAAAATGAACACAAATCGGATCAGGCACAGCATGAACTTGAAGAAACCTGGAATTCGAGCTCACTGTCCTTGCTTTCTGATGGTGGTGGGTGATGGCCTCACCACCTTGGATCTCAAATCCACGGCTTATAGAAATTTTTACCAGGGCTATTTTTTTTAAGTGAGCACAGAAGGTACAGTCCAATCTAGCGATAAGAATTCTCCCAGTAGCCTGAGGTTATTGTAATTAAAGTGCATAACTTATCTCTTTCTACTTGGCATTTTGTTAATTAGGAAAAGAGAACATTAAAAAGAAGACATTTATTAGAATTAGAATAGTCAAACCACAGACTGAATGCTAAACAAATTCAGAGGTTATTCTGCTGTAAGAAAAACTGATAAACAAAACATTTTTTAGGAGACAAAAGGATGATTTTTATTTTATAAAAACCTTGTTTTTGTGAAGACATAACAGGTTTCACAGAAATGGTGGATTTCTCTGATGCATCAACTTGGTAATGGTTGGAAATGTTAGAAGAACACAAATGGTCTGTGATCTTGATCAAGTCACTTAATCTCTCTGGGTCTTGTGTTGTCCGTAAAATAAGGAACGAGATTAGATTTCATCACCCATGAGACCCTTTCTGGCATTCACATTCTGTCACCCTAGAATCCACGATATTGACTTAGACATGTTGCAGGGATCTGTCACGTCAGGCAAGGTTTGAAAAGTAAACAACTAGAGAATTTTACTTATGCGGATGAAAAAGAAAAAAAAATAACAAGTTGGTTCAGTGAGAAAATCACATCCTTGGGGATTGTAGCTTTGTGTTCAATACTCTGGGCCTCCTGGAAATGTAATCTACCATCATCTATCAGACACCATCTTCATTTTGCACCTTCTCTCAGCAGCTCTTGGCCTCAGGAGGGAGGAATGCTTATTTCTCTCTGCTGAAGTTTCAGTTGTGAAGACAGAGTTTGCCTAAGTACTGTCGGGTTCCTGTCCAACCCCTTTCTTTCCCTATCCAGATGAAGACACTAATCAAGCTACTGAGTGGAAGCATTTGGCCTACATTTCTGAGCTAACGGAAGCAATTCTATCAAAAGATTTGGAGGAGGGAAGAGGAATTTGGGACAAATTTTTTCCCTCTCACCTTCCCTCTCCATCTCAACTAGAGCAAAGCTGTGACCTGGGTGGGGTGACTCCGGTGCAAATCCATACCCAGTGTGCTGTCCCAGAGTCTGGGCTGGGCAGAAAGAAGTCCACAAGCCCACTGTGCCTCTTAGGATAAACTATGTTTTCTGACTCAACTTTTATCACAAATAAGGACAGCATCCAATTCTGTCTAATTGTGTTCTCTTATTTCTTAATGCATTCTGAAAGTGGAAAAAGAGGAAAAGTCCTGCTAACTCAAAATCCCAACACCCACCAGAATCAAGAATGGTTGGAGAGCTGGGTGTGGTGGCCCATGTCTATAATCTCAGTGGCTCAGGAGGCTGAGGCAGGAGGATCGTAAGTTCAAAGCCAGCCTCAGAAAAAGCGAGATGCTAAGCAACTCAGTGAGACCTGTCTCTAAATAAATTACAAAATAGGGCTGGGGATGTGGCTCAGTGGCTGAGTGACTCTGAGTTCAATCCCCAATACCAAAAAATAGAATAGTTGGAGAGTAAGTGCTCCCCATGAGACGGTAAGTCTTGGACAGACACTGGGTCTGGTTGGTTAGGTTAGGTAGAATATTGACAGGTAAGAACTGTGGCCTGGGTCCTTTCAAAGACCCTGTGTGACTGACTCTATCAGCTAGAGTCTCATCTCACACCAGTTTATTCTTTCTCATCCTTCTCCATTCATATTGGTTCTTCCTACAAATTCTAGGACACAACATATTTTCTTCTATCTCAGGACCTTTTTACTCGCTTCTTTCTATATTTGGAAATCTTACCTCATCCCTTTGTTTTTTAAAATTCTTTAATATCTCAGCTCAAAACCACTTTCTTCCCTCCACTCCAGGTAAGGACCAGTTCCCTCTCGAATATTTTGATGGCTCTCTCCTTTATAACATTGACTTTGCAATTACATGTTTATTTGCATGATGATTTCAAAAGTGAGACTTTCCTACTAGATTGTAAAATCCTTAAGAAAACTAATACTGTCTATTTTGGTTTACATTGTAC
Organism: Xerus rutilus; assembly: GCA_028644305.1. Lineage (NCBI taxonomy): Eukaryota > Metazoa > Chordata > Mammalia > Rodentia > Sciuridae > Xerus > Xerus rutilus. The sequence continues at coordinate 27,679,322 of CM053405.1, read as the reverse complement.
CACTAAATCCTCACTCACTCCTGGCACATTGTACGGACTTTAAAAAGGTATGGGAAATAGAGTGAACTTGTGGAAGGGTTGAAACATAATCTACAAATCTGACAGCAGCTTCATCTCAGTTCTAAATAGCAAAGTCTGGGCATGGAAGGAACCACACAGAGAACTTGAAAGCTGTTAATAATCCTTTCCTGGATATTAAGAAAATCATTCTGCAGAGTTTTCCTGGAAAATAATCCATACCCAGAACCCTTCCTGGAGTTGATGTTCCAAATGTCCCTTTTGCATTAAGCTGCTTTGGCTTGGGCTATCTGCTTTACGTGAAGCCAAGATTGCTATCTGGCAAAAAGAAAAAAAAATAGTGACCAAATAGATCTATATGCTAGCCTAAGACAACCACATCCATAATGACCACTTCTGAGAAGTTTTGGTGTGGAAAGCTCTGTTGCATACTGGCAGGAAGGCAGATAGTCCAGCACCAATCCCCTTGCCTGCTTCTGTTGCAGATAATAGAGAAGGTACATACTGGATTTCTAGGCCTCCTCTGCATCTAGGTTGAGAGGGAATCATGACATTTGGGTCATGAAGATGCAAGTAAAAGTCTGCTGGAGCTCCTCTTCCTTCTATTTTCTTGGGCAGTGAAGGTGGCTAGGAAGGCTGAAAAAATCCATTGCTAACTGAATCAGATGGTGACTGAACAACTCAATTAGACCCTCTCTACCGCAGCTGGAAATATGGCAACTGGGTGCATGTGGCATGGGTAAGTCACAAGAGCCCAGCTGTGCTCCCAAGGACCACAGAGTGGAGCTTCTGGTTCTGCAGGAGGAAAGCCGCCCACACAACACCTGCCTCAGCAGCCCAAGGCCCAGGGAGACTGCAAGTATACTCCACGGTTTCCCTTGATTCTGAAATCAAATGTGCTAGCCTAAGAAATCCTTTGGATTTCCTCCAAATCATTTTCCTGAATCATTCCCTCCCAATATGAAAAAAGCTAATTCATCCAAGGGTATGTTTCTGTGGTAGGGGTGGGGTTCTTGGAAGAGAGCAGCTCTGAGTACTACCATAGGAAGGGCTGATCCTTTCTACTCACCATGGTTTACAAAATTCTTATATGGCCATTGCTCAAGAATGGCACTCTAGGCACCAAGTGACTTCCAGAGCCCTCGACTTAAAACTCCTCTGATTTATTTGTATGCATGCACATGCAGAGGAAGTGCTAACGGTGCATAAACCCTGCGGGGCACTGTCTTTTGAGGAACATCAACTAGTCAACCAAGCACAGTGTCTTTCTCCGGTGAGACTCCTTGCTCCCATAATGGCTGTGGAAGATTCAGCAGATGGCCAGAAACCAAGGTGTGATGCACCTGCTGCTCTACTGCCTGCTGAATGGCAGAGACTCGGGCACTGCATAATGGTAGACGTGGCTGTGAACACAGAAGGAAAGACTAAGGCTATATCTTCATCATGGTGTGCTAGAAATTTCCGGCTTGCAGTCTTGGTAACGTTAGAGAGCAATGAAAAAATAAGGCACTATCTATTTTCTCTGGCAATACCTCTGGACTGGAGGTGGGTGGGCAGTGTAAAATTTCAACAGGCAACTGAAGCATTTCTAAACAGCTGACATTAGGATCCAGCATTATGTATACAGCACACTCTCATAATGTCTATTAAGGAAGTAAATGAATGAGTGAGTGACTGAAGGAATGTTCTCCATAAGAGCCAAGTCTTGCAGGGTGCTCTGCACACCTCAAACGTAACATATTTGTTTTTTCAAAGACCCTAGTTTTAATCTGGTAGATGCTCTAAGTATCTAGTTAGTTGTTTTCACCAGGAGTTTGGTAGTGACTGTAAACTACTAATGGCAGAAAGCGATTGCCCATAGTGTCAGGAGGATATGGTTTTAGAAGTGATTCCCCCTCTCCCTTCTGATATCATTTGGTAGTATATATCAAGTGTTTGAGCTATTTGATTTTTGTAACTCTACTGATAGGATTATATATTAAGAAAGTCAGGTATAAAAATGTTCATTATCATTTCAAAACTTTTAAATGAAATTTAATGGCATGTGATGGGTTCACGCAATGATTCTATGTTTGGAAAAAATGAAAGTCATTAGCGGTCTTCACATGATTGGTGGAGATAAAAGCAGATTAGAGTGGGTGAAATAATAAATAGGAGTGGTTACTGTGAATGTAAAAAGTTATAGTTTGAATCTCAAGTGTTCCCCAAAGGTGAAAGATGAAAGGCTTGGTCCTCAGCCTTTGGAGCTATTGGGAGAAGGTGGAACCCATAACGGGTTGGGCCTAGGAGGAGGGAGTTATGTCACTTGGGGCATGGCCTTGAAGGGAATACTGGTACCCCAGACTCTTCCTCTCTCTCTCTCTCTCCTTCTCTGCTGCTTCCAAACAGCCTCCTCTGCTTCAGCTGCTTCTGTCATGATGTACTGTACTGCCGCAGGCCCAAAGCAATGTGACCAAGCAACTGTGGACTTAAACCTCTGAAACCATGACCCAAAACAAACCTTTCCTCCTTTTAAGTTTGTTATCTCAAGTATTTGTCATAGTAACAGCAAGCTGACTAACACACCAACATGATAATATAGCTTGAAGAAAAGCAAAGAAATGGAATGGTAGGTGGTGAGTTGTGGGGAAGGAAAGTTTTCTGTGAGTAGGGATTGTATGCTGAAGGGCATGACTTTGTAGAAAAGCAGATGGATCATGTAGGAGGGAGAGGGATAATTAATACAGAGTTGACATCTACAGTGTGACCTCCAACAGGCTCACTGTAAGGGCAGGTTCAGTTCACATCCTGAAATGGGAACCAGAAACTCGAGCAGGGAGACTGTGATGATAAAGAAAGGGGAGATTCAGCTTCTGGAGGCTCACAATCCAGTGGGGAGGGAGGTGTGCACATGTTCTACACAGCAAAAGATTGCTGCTATGATGTGAGTGAGGACCAGTGTCTGTGGATTTTCTGTGACCCTTAAGATGGTTTCACATGCCCCCCCCCACTATTGTGCAGCTCCCTTTAGGTATTCTCATGGGCAAACTGTTTAAACCAGACTCACTTTTACCCTCCCATCCCTCCTCAGTCTTTTGATACCAATTGTTAAAAGAAAATAATTGCCAAAACAAAGTTCCATGTTCAGTTGAATGGCTGTTCAGTGCTAAGAGTGAAAAAAGACAAGATCACAAAGCCTGAGAGTTTACCACTAACTGACCTTGAAGGGTGTCCTGAGGAATACGCTTCAAGAAGAGGGCAAGAGCACGATGCAGAGGCACAGGCAAAGAACCTGCAAAGTATGGATGAATCTACACACACATTGCTGCTTTAAAAGGTCTAAATATGTTACAGTGACCAGAATACCAGACAAGAACAACTTGGAGGGTGGGGACAGTTTATTTTGGGTCATGTTTTCAGATGTTCAGCCCAACTCAGTCAATTCCAGCACCCCGAACCTGAAGAGGGGCAGAAGGGCACAGCAGCAGGTGGAAGAAAGCAGCTCAGTTCATGGCAGCCTGGAAGCAGAGAGAGAAAGGAGAAGGGCTCACAGGGAAGATGAACCACCCCAAGGCACACATGTTTCCAACGAGCCACCTCTTCCAGTCACCCCCGCTGTCTACAATTACCACCCAGGCAGTCCATTCCAACTAAGACAGATTGATCAGGTGATAGCTCTCATGATCTAATCATTTCACCCTGAACATTGCTTCAGTAACACACGAGCTTTTGGGGGACACCTCATGTCCAAACCACAGC
>CM053405.1:27661613-27675066 GCA_028644305.1 Xerus rutilus | reverse complement strand
AAAAAAAGATATGTGTGTGTGTGTAAAAATGTCTTCACATCATTTTGCACATGGATTAAATATCAGCAATTTAAAAATACAGCCATCCTTGGGTATGCAGGGAGGATTGGTTCCAGGACACGTGGATTTTGATATCCATGGGTACTTGAGTCCCTTACATAGAATGATGTAGTATTTGCATATAACCTACACACATCCTCTTGTATACATCACCTCTATACTACTTATGCTATCTAATACAGTGCAAATGCTACATAAATAGTTGTTATACTGTATTGTTTAGAGAACAATGGCAGGAAAAGATCTATAACATGCTCAGTACAGACACAGTTTTTCTCCCTAAATATTTTCTATCTGTGGTTGGTCAGATCCACAGATGAAGGATCTATGGATCCAAAGGACCAAATGCATTGAGTAAACTCACATTCTAACAGCTGGCATGGCTCTGATGGACAAGTGGCTTCATTGCAGGTGGAGCAGATGAGTGGCATCTAAGCCAGGGAGCGTCCCGTCCACACCCTTCCATGAAGAAAACCGCTCTGACTTTGTCCATATGAATGCAAGTGGAGCCCGTCTCACGTCAGGGAAAGAAGCCCACCTTAAGTCCTCACTGTGACCCACAATTATGCCCAACGGTAATCGAAAATCCCAAAGACAGTCTGTGACAGGAGCAAGCTGGCCTCTCTCTGGGTCATGTGATTAATCTGCGCCCAAGAGACCTTTTCAAAAGAAATAGAAACAAGAGTAATCTGTTCTCATTTTCAAATAACTATTGGCATATCGATTAAAGCCAGACTGTGAGAGAGGAGGATCGGGAGGTGCAGCTAAGGGTTTGTAAGCACTGAAGCATCACAAAACCACCCTACATCAGAAAGAAAATCGTGACCTGCTAAAATCAAGAATTCACTGTCTGAATAATAAACGGAATTACGTGGTGGGTTTGCCACAGGTTGCTTTCTGATGGAAGTTTCTGCAGTGGTTTGGAACTTGTACCTTGAGAAAACACAACTGGCTGGAATTTACTGAATGGGGAAAGCTGAGGAGATGGACATGCATGTGGACTTCTAGAGAGTGCTGATCTAGCTGGCCTGGCATCTGCTAGTGTGGAGGGCTCCTGTTATGAAATCAGAAGCAATGAAGCTAAAGGGGTTGGCTGGGGCAAGGCTGTGGACGACTCTGAGCATCAGACTAAAGAGGTGGCCTTCATCCTGTGGGCAAGGAGGAGTCAGAACAACAGCTGACAGGTGCAGCTTCACTTTAGCCTAAGAGCAGAGTACAGCCTGGGCTTCTCCCTTCTCTCTGTGGCACTGTACCTGCTGGCCTCTGGCAAGCATGGTCCTAAGGAGGACTTGCTATATAACTTCCCTGAGATGCTTCTTTGCTGGCAAAATGCTACTTGTTTCAGCCAGAAGTTCTGGAATTCCTTTTCCTTTCTCAGTATGTCAAAGAACACTTCCTGACGCTGAATGCGTGCTGGGTCCTGCTGCGGGACCTCCTCAACACCTAACCCAGAAAACCCTCCACCTGGATCCTCCTGTTTCTATTCTTTTGGAGAAATCCAACTCAACTTTCATCAGTCATCTCCAATGTTCATGATAAAATCTTTGCCAATCCACCTCCCTGTCCTCTGACCCACAAAACCAGCCACCCTCCTCTCTGTGCTGAAAAACACTTGGTTTAAATTGCACATGTAGTCATACAGGTGCTTAAGCACTGGACTTCATCATGAACCCTGGGGGCAAGCATTGTCAGTTACCTTCAAAGGTCATTTGGCAAAAGTAAAAGTGTGTGACATTAATGACTGATCCTTTCAGTGACTTATGTAACTAATACTCCCTTACTCTAATGCCTTTCAGAGCTGACATATAAATCATACAAAATTACAATTTCCTTAGGTGGTTGATTCAGGATTATTTAAAGTATAGATTGAAAACACATTAGTGTATCAAAAAATAATTCAGTGGGCATAACCATATTTTGAATAGTGGAGCCAAACAGCATAAAAACATGAAATTCTGCATTTGGCAGGGACCCTTCTGCTAGATATTTGCACCTTCACAAATACACTTCTTCATGTTTGTGTGTGCTGGGACACAGTATATGTTTTATATACTTACACTGAGTTGCAATCCAAAAACATTTAGCAAATACTTCACTCTAGTTGTTGTTTCTGGTGTCAGTTAATTTTCCAGTCTGACTGCCATTTTATTTTGAGCACAGGACAGGTTTCCTAATGTTATTTCTGTACCTTCTCAACCTCAGCACTGTTGACATTTTGGGTTGGCTGGCTCTTTGATGTGGGGGCCTGTCCAGCGTGGTGTAGTATATTCAGCAACATCTCTGGCCCCTGTGTACTAGACGTCAGTAACACCTTCCCTCCTGCTATGATAACCAAGAATTTCTCTCTCTCTCTTTTTTTTTGTACTGAGGATTGAACTCAGGGGCACTCAACCACTGAGCCACATCTCCAGCCCTATTTTGTATTTTATTTAGAGACAGGGTCTCACTGAGTTGCTTAACAGAGAGTAACCTCTCTGTTACTGAGGTTGGGTTTGAACTCAAGATCCTCTTGCCTCAGCCTCCTGAGCCACTGGGATTACAGGCATGTGCCACCTAGACATTTCTAAGTGCTCCCTTGTTGGGGGGGGATCTCACCCCCAGACCTGGCTGAGCATCACTGTCCTATTGTGCCCAAAATAATGTTGAGCATTCAAGCAGCCTTTAAGGTATGTATGTAACAGACCTGAGCTAAAGACTCCATGGGAGCATACTATGATAGAATGATCTAGAATACTGGTCCCCAAAGTTCTTAACCTCTCTCCAGCTTATAACCAGCTCTCCATGGACCACTGTGCAATCGCACAGGCTGATGGCAGGATTGTCCCACATGTGGTGGTAGGGGGTGGAGTGCAGCAGAACCCAGCAGGCATTCAGTGTTAGGAAGGGTTCTTTGACATAAAAGGAAAAGGAATTCCAGAACTTTTGGCTGAAAGAAGTAGCATTTTGCCAGCAAAGAAGCACCTCAGGGAAGTTATATAGCAAGTCCTCCTTAGGACCATGGACGTCAGAGTCAGGCTGCTCTGAAAAAGGGCTGAGAGGAGATAAATGAGGAGTCAAGGTGGGTGGTGAGAAGTGGCCACCCTTGCTGGGGAGGCCTGGCCGTGCATGCAGGGGGGTCTGCAGCAGAGAGGAGGGCGTGGCAGGCAGAAGAGTGTTGGCTCAAGAGTGCTGTGGATCTAGCACTAGATGATGATGAAGACTGTGACGCAGAGCTAGTCCTGTCATGGAGGATGTCTCGGTTCCTGACCTGAACTCGGGGGACGTTTGGCTAGGTCCTTAAGCTACCTTCTGGTCCCCAAATCTATAATTTTGGCTGGACTCTCTATCTTTTCATGTCTGTTTTCCTTGAAGCAATATAAAATCGCCTCCATAGTGAGCTCTCTGTCACTGATTTCCATACCTCGCCACAGGAACCTTGTTTAAAATAGGGGCCACTTCATGTCAACTTCAAAATATTTCCCTCTAATTTACAATAAAATGCCAAGTCCTCACCAAGACCTGCAAGTTTCACATGCTCTGTCCCCTGGCTACCGTTCTGACCTCATTTTCTGTCATTCTCCTTCCCACTTACTATGTTCCTGCCACATGAGCTTCCTTATTGTTCCTAAAATATCCCAAGCCTGCTCTTACCTCAGGACCTTTGCACTTATTGGTCTCTCGCATGGAGAGACTTGGCTCAATGCTCTCTTTTTAAGAGAAGTCTTTCTTAATAGCCTGTACCAAAGATCAGTTCCCTCCATCCTTCACGTCCTCCTGACCCCTTGCTATTCCCCTTAGCACTCACAGTTACAGACACCATATTACTTATGTAGCATAATGTGACATATTAATTTTATTATCTACTTCTTAGCTGATGTATGTTCTATGAGAGCAGGGACACTGGCTGCCTTATTTACTGCTAACACCCCAGTACCCAGAAATTGCTGGTCATAATCCAGCATTAAACACACATCTGTGTGTGAATGAGTGCTAAAACAAGTAAGATAACTATAGGCTCAGAAACTAAATTCTTTTCTTTCTTGAGTATTACTAGAACAGTTTTCAGATGACAACGATTTTAACCACCACTGATATTCAAAGAAGAAAGAAGAGGGCTGACTGATTTTAAATTGTTTGTAGATTTTCTCATCTCTTATTTTTCTCAATTTGAAGACCTTTAATTTTATTTAAAAAATAAGTTTACCGTATCAATTCTATGTATCATTAGAACACAGCATTCATTATAAGATGTCACCAAGGCCTCAAATCACTAAAGACGTGTCTTTTTTTCTTTTTTGCTTGTAAATGTTTTCTTTGGTTGCAAAAACTAAAATACAAAATTAGTTGCCCTCTCCTATTTGGGCTGGGACTAGCTAACCTTGAAAGGAGTTCACCATCTAGGAAACATGATGGAGCTTCTCTGTTTTGCCTTCATCTCAAAATTAAGTGACTCCAGACTGATGCTGGTACTCTTCACGCTCTGAACATCTGTGAGCTGTCGCCATCTGCTGGATGATGTGCAAAGTGCCACCATCTGTTCGACACCGGTAGGAATTACCTACCTAAGAATCTCAGAATGCTCTGTGGGCCTTTGATGGGAGAAGTGTTTCACGAGATCAAAGTGGAGGTAGAGTTCTCTCTTTAAATGTGGTAGATGGTAGGGGAGAAGGCCAGTTGCAACACTAACTCGTGTTCTAAGGTAAGTATGGCTCACCATGGCAGTGGGAATGGAAGCTGAGACCACCCAAAAATTCCAACAGGGAGTTTGAACTTAAAGGTAGATTCTTACAGAAGATGACTTATTTTTTATTTTGAGAAAAGTTACATACAAACATCATGTGTTAGTAAAAAAATGTCCAGTGTAGCATGGGCTAGAGTTTACTTTAGTGAACTTGCTATAAAAGACCTGGGGTTCAAGTATCATTGGTATTCACCAACTGGCTTCCCATCTAAATCCTTCTATCTATAAACATATGGGAGAAGCCATGGTGTTGATCCAATCTATTTCAAAAAGGTGTTGGAAGGATGAATGTGAATTTGGAAAAACTAAAAGATAAACAAGGGTACTATCAAGAGGCCCAGCTTTGGGGCTGAGGATATAGCTCAGTTGGTAAGAGTGCTTGTCTTGTATGCACAAGGCCCTGGGTTCAATTCCCAGTACCACAAAAAAAAAAAAAAAAAAAAAAAGGGCTCAGCTTTGCTACACTAGTGAGATCATCAGGGAGGAATTAAAGAAATGTGGTAGAACTTCACCCTGTCATTGTTAAGATTAATGATATAGGACTAGAATTTCACCCTATCATTATTAAAATTAATGATATAGGAATATATTTGAAGTACGTATGCAGTATTTTGTGGCACAGAAAAAGCATATATACTATGACCTTATCATTAGACTAAAAAAAAAAGAGAGAAACAATTGAAGATATTATATACTAAAATGTTCATTGTAGGAATTGCTAGATAATTTTCATTTCGATTGTTTTTTAATTAATTAATTTATTTTACAGTAGAATGCATTTTGACATATAGTACACAAATGGAGCACAACTTCTCATTCCTCTGGCTGTACATGGTTCAGAGTCACTCCACTAGTGTAATCATACATTTATACAGGGTAATAATGTCTGTCTCTTTCTACTGTCCTTCCCATCCCCACAAACCCATCCTTCCCCTGTCTACCCTCTTCACAAACCCAAGTTCCTTCAATCTTCTCTATTCCGCCGCCCACTATGGATCAGCATCTATTTATCAGAGAAAACAATCAGCTTTTGGTTTTTTAGGATTGGCTTATTTCACTTAGCATGATATTTTCTAGTTCCATCCATTTACCTGCAGATGCCATAATTTCATTCTTCTTTAAGCTTATATTCCACTGTGTATATGTACCACATTCTCTTTTTCCATTCCTCTGTTGAAGGGCACACAGGTTGGTTCCATAGTTTAGCTATTGTGAATTGAGCTGCTGTAAGCATTGATGTTGCTGTGCAATTATTCCATGAAATAGAAAGGGAGGGAACCCTTCCACACTCATTCTATGAGGCTAGAATCACCCTGATTCCAAAACCAGACAGAGACACATCAAAGAAAGAAAACTTCCAATATCCCTAATGAACATAGATGCAAAAATTCTCAATAAAATTCTGGCAAATTACATACAAAAACATATTTAAAAGCTAATGCACCACAATCAAGTGGGGTTCATCCCAGGTATGCAAGGTTGGTTCAACATACGGGAATCAATGAGTATAGTTCATCACATCGGTAGACTTAAAGACAAGAATCATGATTATCTCAGTGGATGCTGAGAAAGTATTTGACAAAATACAGCACCTCTTCATGTTCAAAACACTAGAAAAACTAGTGATGGTAGAAACATGCCTTAAGATTGTAAAAGCTATCTATACTAAGCCCAAGGCCAATATCATTCTAAATAGAGAAAAATTGAAAGCATTCCCCCTAACAACTGGAATAAGACAGGGTTGTCCTCTTTCACCACGTCTATTCAACAGAGTTCTTGAAACTCTAGCTAGAGCAATCAGACAGATGAAAGAAATTAAAGGAATATGCATAGGAAAAGAAGAACTCAAATTATCACTATTTGCTGATGACATGATTATATATCTAGAAGATCCAAAAATTCCACCAGAAAACTTCTAGAACTCATAAACGAATTCAGAAAAGTAGCAGGATATAAAATCAATACCCATATATCAAACACATTTCTATATATAAGCGATAAATCCACTGCAAGAGAAATTAAAAATACCACGCCATTCACAATAGCCTCAAAAAAAAAAAACTACTTGGGAATCAATTGAACAAAATAGGTAAAAGATCTCTACAATGAAAACTACAGAACACTAAAGAAAGAAATTGAAGAAGACCTCAGAGATGGAAAGATCTCCCATACTCTTGGATAGGCAGAATTAATATAGTCAAAATGGCCATACTACCAAAACTTTTATACAGATTTAATGCAATTCCTATAAAAATCCCAATAACATTCTTCATAGAACTAGAAAAAGCAATCAAGAAATTCATTTGAAAAAATAAGAGACCCAGAATAGCTAAGGCAGTTCTCAGAAAGAAGAGTGAAGCAGGAGGCATCACAATACCAGACCTTAAAATGTATTACAGAGCAACAGTAACAAAAATGGCATGGTATTGGTACCAAAATGGACATGTAGACCAGTTGTACAAAATAGAAGACACAAAGTCAAGCCTATATAAATACGGCTATCTCATACTAGACAAAAGCACCAAAAACATACATTGGAGAACAGATAGTCTATTCAACAAATGGTGCAGGGAAAACTGGAAATCCATATGCAGCAGAATGAAATTGAACATCTATCTCTCACTCTGCTTAAAAATCAACTCAAAGTGGATCAAAGACTTAGACACTAGAATAAAGACCTTGTGCCTAATAGAAGAAAAAGTAGGTCCAAATCCTCATTGTGTCAGCTTAGGACCTGAGTTCTTGATTCTTAAAATAATTTTATGTGGCATAAATCTTTTTCTAGTAATAAGCATTATGGAGCACAATAACCTTTTTCTATTTAGAAACAACAAAAAACCCTCCTTTGGCCTTTGGGTGATTATAATGTTTTCCTGCCTTGCCCTTTCCCCTGTAGTGGGAATGATTTTATTGAAATATAGTGCTCCCAACCCTCACAGAACTCCCCGTGAGAAACAGCCAAGCCCAGCGCTTCCAAAGGCTTCCAAGGTTTAATCAGCCTCCTCCCACCACACCCTCCCACCTACCCCCCAACTCTTTCCACTCTCCTCCCACACAGCCTTCTTCTCTAACCACATTGATCTTCTTCCTTTTTCTTGAAAACCCTGGAGCCTGATTTTTAGGAAGAAAGGAACTCCACTAACTTTGGGAATCAAGTATGGAAAGGGAATGACCAAACTGGGCTATGGTTCAACACCTGCCAGCAAGTGACCTTGAGAAGGCAGCTGAGTCCGTTGGGGCTCAGTTTCCTCCTGTGAGAAACAAAGAGAGCAGATGGCAAAAGATTTTCTCCCATTCTGTAGGCTCTCTCTTCACATTCTTATTTGTTTCATTTGCTGTGAAGAAGCTTTTAGGAAAGCAGTATGGAGAATCCTCAGGAAACTTGGAATGGAACCACCATTTGACCCAGTTATCCCACTCCTCAGCATATACCCAAAGGACTTAAAATCAGCACACTACAGTGACACAGCCACATCAATGTTTATAGCACCTCAATTCACAATAGCTAAGCTATGGAACTAACCTAGGTGCATTTCAACAGATGAATGGATAAAGAAAAAGTGGTATATGCATACACAATGGAATATTACTCCGTCATAAAGAAGAATGAAAGTATGGTATTTGCCAGTAAATAAATAGAGCTGGAGAATATCATGCTAAGTGAAATAAGCCAATTCAAAAAAACCAAAGACCATATGTTCTCTCTGATTTGAGGATGCTAACACACAATAAAGGGGTGGGGAGGGAAGAATAGGAATTCAGTGGAGTAGACAAAGGGGGATGAAGGGCAGGGTGGGGGATGGGAATAGGAAAGACAGTAGAATGAATTGGACATAAATTCCTAAGTTCATATATGAATACCCAACCAGCATAACTCCACATTACGTACAACCGCAAGAATGGGATCTTAATTAGAGTAAGGTGTACTCCATGTAGGTATAATATGTCAAAATATACTCTATTGTCATGTGTATCTAAAAAGAACAAATTAAAAAATTAAAAAACAAAACAGAGTGCTCCTTCCCAGCTCTAGGAGTCCACTAGAATTTGACTGTGACGCTTCCTCATTGCCCGTGTTCAGGGCAATATGCTAAATACACAAAGATGAAAGTGATGTCTGTGCTCTAAATTTATACGAATGAAAGACCAAAAAAAATCTGTATTTTTGAGATCCATATAATAGACACCATTCTTTTACTCTAGAAGATGATCCTACTCCTTGTCATAGTGGGTTTCTTCCCTCTGCTCTCCCAGGCCACCATCTGCCTCTCTCCACTCTGCCCTGGGCCATGGAGGCTGACCTGCCTGGCTTCCAGCCATGTTCTGCCCATTGGGAAGCATCAGCAGGAGAGAGGAGGAAGGAGGGAAGATTATCGATTCCCCAACTTCTACCCATGGGGTTGTCCTGAAACAAGCTCATGTGGCACATCCTAAGGTCACAGCTCTTGCTGGATAGGCGTCCCCATCATCCAGATGCTAGTCATTGCTCTCTCTACGATTCCTCACACCTGCCCAAACTTTTGCAAACAGTCCATTTAACTTGCTTCACATCACTCAGTGACATGTGCCTCTATTTCTTGCTTAGAAGCACAAGAACACCTAAGGGCATTAGAAAAGTCCCCTTCCTCCTGCAGTTGCTACTTACTTGTGCGTATTAGTACCCACAGGTTTCATCGTTGGCTGGACAATCAGAAGAGCTCCATCACTCATTGCTCACTCTGTGCCCCTCCTACATGGATGTCACAACGGTAAAGCCGAGTCTCTATGCTTCTTTGTGCTAAGCCACAGTTGTGGCCCTACTCACTCATTGGAGACCCCAAGGGATTCAGAAATTTAGATGCTGAGAAATGATGATCCCAATGGACAACTGTGTAACAGCAAGAAGTGCTTCGAAGGAAGTAACAGACGAGATTAGCCATGAAATGAGTACACAGGAAAGAGAACAACTGAATAGTGAACAGAAGAAAACAAGGAGAAGCTGGGTGCGGTGGTGCACACCTGTAATCCCAGCACTTAGGGAGGCTGAGACAGGAGAATTGTGAGTTCAAAGCCAGCCTCAGCAATGGCGAGGCACTAAGCAACTCAGTGAGACCCTGTCTCTACATAAAACACAAAATAGGGCTGGGGATGTGGCTCAGTGGTTGAGTACCCCTGAGTTCAGTCCCCGGTACAGAAGAAGAAAGAGGAGGAGGAGGAGGAGGAGGAGGAGTTGGAGAGGAGGAGGAGGAGGAGAAGGAGAAGGAGAAGGAGAAGGAGGAGAAGGAGAAGAAGAAGAAGAAGAAGAAGAAGAAGAAGAAGAAGAAGAAGAAGAAGAAGAAGAAGACAACAATGACAAGGAGAAATACTGAGTTCATTTGTGTGTGTATATGTGTGTGTGTGCACCTCAATATATTAATGTTGAAAAATCCATTGAATGGAATAAATAATATATGCATGTATGTTCTGTGGTCACTAAATGTCAGTCAACTGATTGAATTGATGCTAATGGTTGAAACCAGAGCATGGAGAATTCCTTTATTTGGCATATTATATTTTATCATTTGCTATAGTCCCTCTTTAGCTAGCTAGGGAGGTTAAATATAGGTGTGCTGATTATACATAAATGTATGGTAATGTAACATGTAAGAAGGCCTCAGAAGAGCAATTAATAGGTATCAGGTATTTAAACAGCAAAGTGAATCATTCCTTTTAGAGCCAATAAAGTTGTGCAAATGAATGTTACTCAGATTTACACGCATCAAGGCATTAGCAAATCAATAGAGCGATTACTGCAGAGGACACCCTGAATGTAAAATCACATTTGCAGTTATGTTTATGCACAAATGCACACTTAAAATGCAGGTTTGTCTAGGCTATGAATGAAACAAATGATTTGTTCCACCTCCTGTTCCCTTTTTCTGTCTTCTTGTAAAGATTTACAGATTTGTGAAGCTCACCAATTTATAGGCTTATCCTAAAGCTCTTGGAGTAAAAGCTCACTCAGCAGATCAACCTCATCCGGGCTTTTTCTTTATCTTTCTCTGTAGAGAGCCACACAAACCTGTTCCAATGCAGTTGGATTGCAGGCTCTCCAGGTCTTATTTAATGTGAAAATTAAATCACAGAGATTTCTATCAAGGGAACAAGTTCAGTATTATGCACAAATGGATTCCTTCCAAGCTGGACAAAATTGGTACCAAAGAGGGGCCTCCCTGAATCTCCTGGAGACTCTGAAAATCTGAGTGGAGGATAAATCCCTGCAGTATGGTACGAAGAGGTCAGTGAACTGTGGCCCTCAGACCAAACGCAACCTACTGCCTGTTCTTGTATAGGGGATGATGAGAGTTTTTACATTTTTTAGGTGATTGCAGAAAAAATTTAAAATAAATAATTTTGGGGGTGATACATGAACATTATATGAAATTCAGGCTTCAGTGTCCATAAGTAAAGTTTTATTGGAATATAGTCATGTACATTAGTCTATTTATTCTGTGGTTTTTTTCATGCTACAACAGCAGAATTGGCCTAAGGACCCTAAAATATTTACTATCTTGCCATTCAGAGAAAAATTTACTGACCCCTGCCAAATAGATGATTAACTTTTGGAAGATTAAAATCTAACCAAAAAACAACAACTAAAGGTACAATACTGTAACTCTGTTGGATTTTTCTTTTCTTTCTGCCTGAATCTAGGTGAGATATGAGAGTTCATTGTTGGAGATATGAGAGTTCGTTCATTGTTAGAAGAGCATATTGTACTTTGATTGACATCTGATATCTGGTGTTTAAACAATGCACTGAAAGAGTGGGGAAAATGCCATCCCTGTATGTGCTGTTTACTTCCAACTGAGGATGCTTTCAACGCAGCTCCCCTTATCTTCCTAAAGACAGATCCTCCAAGAAGAACCCCACTGTCATGAATCTCCTCAACAAGGGAAGATTAAATTCCTCTGAGAGAGGAGGTTGCAGGTTGACATCATGGCCAGAGGGAAAGTCACAGGCTATCATCTATTCTTATAACCACCCATTCTTCTTTTCCAAAATGATTCACTCTTCCCTAAACTGTCTACCTTCCTCTGCCTCCTCCCCTCCGAAGAGGGTATGTAAGCTTGTGGATCTAACGCGGGTTTTTTTTGGTATTCACGTTTTTCCTTTGATGCTCCTGTGCGAATAATAAATTTGTAGACCTTTACATAGACTCAATTATGGCATCTTCAGAAGAAGAGGGAAGGTCCCCCACACACAACCAAAAGCCATCCTGAAGAGTCCCTTTGTCTAACTCATGTGGCTTCTTCTATCCCTCTAGTTCCATCAGTAAAGTTTTCTTCTTGAACTTGTATTCCTGAATTCTGGCATGCTAATAATGTGTCAAGTCCCAAGAACAGAGCTCAGGGCAGAGAGAAAAAACTATAGACCTGCTAGTGGCCACCCATGTCAGTGACAACATCTTTGGTCACCATGCATGAGGGAGAAACCCACTAAGTTCTCCTGTATCTTGAAGAGCAAGCAGATGTCATTACTTCTATTCCACATGCATTTCCTTAAAGAAATCCTGAGAAATAGAAAATATAACCTACCCCAGGCATGACTGTACCCATTTTTAGAGATGAGGAAACTAAGATCCAGAGATTTGCCTGAGGAAGCTTCATAGCAAGGTCTTTCAAGCCCAGACCTGCCTGCCAGATTCTGCTCTAAAGATACAGATTTTAGGGGGCATGAAAAGCTTTAGCACTGGCAAGGACTTTTTATAAGTGCTGACTCAAAGAGGCAGCAGGCTGTCTGGGAGGTTCTGGAGAGTGATAAGTCCTGGGGTTTGGAGCTCTTCCTGATGAAGCTTCCCTTCAGTCCTTTCTCCGCTGCTTCCTCTTTACTCATGGCTGCAGTCAATTTAGGGACTGGGGGTTTAGTTCTGCCTATGAACTTCACCAATGGAAAGCCTACTTCCAGCCTGTGTGGGTGTCTAGATCAACTTCACCTCCAATTTCTCTATGAACTTCCCAGGTGGTGGCAGCTACTGTCTCCTGCTAAGTCCCATTCACTCACCCCTGTACTCCCTCACTTGCCCTTGGTATCCCCAAGGATACCAATTTTGCAGAAATCAATTTTGCGGCTACATGTGTAACAACATGTACCTGGGAACCCTAGCATCCTGAAGGGGTGTCAGGGGGAGACAGATGATTAAAAGCAAAGGCCCAAATCTCAGAGTAGAACTAGGCAGAAGCCAGACTCACCTGAAGACACTTGCATGACACAGGATATAAACAGACAACCAAAGGCAGCTGCCAGGGTAACCCTGAGTGAACCGGAAGGTAGACAGAGGTAGACCGCCTGAGAAGCAAGACAGTAAGGTGGGGTAGGTAGGTGCCTGGAACAGCTTGAGATCCGCTAATTGCAGAAATTTTTTTTTTTTTTTTTTTACAGCCAGGAAAATCCTTTATTCAGGGGAGTGGGCGCCCGGGCGAAGGAAAGAGGAAAAGAGAGAGAGAGGGGATGCCCGGGAGGGATTTTATAGAGCCCACTACAAAACCGCGTGGTGAGCTAGGGATTGGTCACTTTAAGATTAGGGGCAGATAAGCAGTAGCGGTCTTCTTTTGATGTGCTAACCTGGGCAGTTAGGTTTTGTTTTAGGCTTTGTTTCCCAGGTGGAAGATTCCAGAGCGGAACCCCCTGGGGCAGAACTGCCTCAGGCCTTTA
>CM053405.1:27547151-27661513 GCA_028644305.1 Xerus rutilus | reverse complement strand
TACCTTACATTCCCCCATTTTTGATTTTATAAGGGCGGGAACAATTTCACCCAGGATAGGTCTGTCTCAGCTCAGTGGAAGAGGAAGTCTCAGAAACTGTAGAGGACATCAGATTATGGGGAGATTTTGGCAAAAACTACACTAAAACTAAACACTTTTCATGCTTCTCTATGCAATTTCTGAGGATCTGAGACCATAAAGACACTTGTTAGGACCAGAGGAAAAGGTAGTGTAGAAATGTTAAAGCTTATTCTAATAATCACGAAAGAACACAGGAGTCGAACGAGGGCTTAGTTCAGAAGTGGGTTGAAACTGTCTCGCTCCTCATCACCACCCCATCACAGTGGATTGTACTCTTTTAATCACTCGATTTTCTTTCAAAGGCCTCAGTTTTCCATTTTTACTGCTGAGACAGGGGCAAAGGACAGTGTAGAGAGTAAATGGTCAGGTCAGAAAGATGAGGGCTGATTATCAAAGAAAGAAGATGGGTTGCCAATACCTCTGACAACACATCCCCACTCAACCAGTTGCCAATACCTCTGGAGACCCTCACTTTCCAACACAAGTGATTACCGCCTGGGCTGCTCTTCCCGTCCTTGGACATGTATGCAGGGTAGAAAGAGAAGATGGGGAGGCGGGCAGGAAATCTATGATCTATAAAAGAGACAAGACAACCTCCTCCCATGGATACCCAGCTCTGGGCCCTCTTCTCTCCGGAGAAGTCTATCTCCATCTCTTAAAACTTGCTTTCTACTCTTGCCTCATGATTTCTCTGGTGTTTAGTCTTCAACACTGTAAGAACAAGGATCCAATCCTAATTTCCAAAACGAGTATCATTGCTTTGAATTTAGATTTACTAGGTTGGCTTCCTCCCTTCCTTCTTTCTCTCCTCCTTCCTTCTCTTACTTTACTTTTTCCTTACTTTTATCACATGGCCGTTCTGGGGGTTTACATCTGCCTATGAACTTCACCAATGGAATGTCCACTTCCAGCCTGTGTAGGTGTCTAGATTAACTTTGCCTCCAATTTCTCTATGAACTTCCCAGGTGGCAGCAGCTACTGTCTCCTGCTAAGTCCCATTCACTCACCCCTGTACTCCACAACTATTTGTGGGGAGCTGACTTGGTATGGGGTGTTGGGAACATGGCATTGGACAAGTCACTCTAGCTCCAGGAGGGAGCTTGTCCTAGAGGGGAGATACACATAAAAAAAATGCATGGAATATTTCCAGGCAGTGAAAGTGCTAAGGAGAAAATAAAGCAGGTAATGGAGGTATGAGAGTAGCCACCTGTTTCAGGAACAGGCCTGTGTGGGAGAGGGCAGTCATTGTCTCAAAACGATCTAGAGAAGCGAGTTCCAAGCAGAGGAAATAGCCAGTATCAAAGTCCTGAGGCTCCTAAGGCCTCTGCTAGGAACACAAAGAACTCCAGTGCTCTAGGGATCATGCCTTGAGGGTACCAAACTCAGTGCCATGAGCATGGCCTTGATTGTTCCTCTGTGTTCATTGAGATCCCTAGAAATAAATAGTTCAGGGTGGTAGGACCAAGTTCCATTTCCAGGGAAGCGTATACAGTTCTATAGTTGATCACACATGGATGCTGTTTTTAATCAAATCTCCCTCATGTTTGAGAGTGAAAAAAGAAGCCACGTGACATTTTGACTTCTGCATTTCTGTTATTTAATGTTCATGTCCTCTGCCACCTGCCCCTAGGCTTCCTGCCTGAGATAAGCTTAGATCTCACTGAATGACCAATGGATGGGATGGATGGATGTCCTAACAAAGCCCCCACTTCTGCACACCGATCACTTAATTTACAAGATCCAAGGCTTATTATCATGTTGCTGGTGTTTCCTTTTATTGCAGGGGGAAAAACTACAGCAGATGGGGGCCAAGGAATGACAGAAAACAATTTTGGTCTTTTTTTGTATTTTCTTGGAAACAAAATAGGTGCTGAATTGTGTGGAAAGTCTCCAAGAAGAGGATGGAAGTCAGTACAGGGTAGAGCTGTCACTCAGGGTTTCAAAAGATCCTATTTCTCACTAGTGCATGGCACACTGAAGACTTGATGATTTTCTTCCAGTTTTACTTATGATTTTGTGGAGCTAAGGTAAGACATGGGCCTCGCACACACTTGTCAACACTCCACTGACACCAACGTCACCCTTCTTCCCCACTTTGGCTGAGTTAAGGAAGACACTGGGCCTCAGCCTCCATGAACCACTTGCACCAGAGCAACTAAGCCTTGCAACTGACCCGTTAAGCAATTAAGTTGCCAACAAGGTCTGGCGACACAGGCCCCGTGGGAAGTCAACTCTTGGCATGGTAGCCAGGAGGAAGTATTATCTTTCTCTTATTCATTCCAGGCCTGACCATACCCTCTTTTGTAAGGATCTAAGGGCTTCCATTGGGCATACAGCCTCTTGGGTCTCCTTGAACTTCCTATGCTAAAGTTGCTGTTCAGGAAGAAAAGTGGGCATCAGAATCCAAACAGCATTCACGTAGGCAAGGAGGACAGGGAGCAGGAGAGTGGGAAAGCCCAACAAGTAGAAATACTGGCCTCAGAAATGCACTTAGGATGGTGTCAAAATAGTTAACTGGCATGACTTGGGTACAGCCATCAAGAAGAGTTGCGGACTGTAACCTGCCAAGGCTGGGCCTGTTCAGATAGGTTGATACACATTTTACTCACATTACTATATCATAATATGTCTTGCAAAAGAAAAAGAAAGGAAAAGGAAAGCATTCTCAGATATTCTGTTCCATGCTGCTGCAGCCTCCTTAGCCCTGTCTTTCGTGTGACTCTGGACCTTCACCTTTCCTGTGAGACTTTGCATCAGAAGAATAATAACCTCTTAGTTTGAATCACACTCAGGGAGTAGCTATGGAGTCAGCCAAACCCAGTTTCAGATCTTGCCTTTCTAAGGATCAACCTTGATAAAACACATAACCTCTCAGAGACTTATATTTTTTTGACCTGTAAAAAGGGAATACTATTCCTCTAGCACAAGGTTTTTGTGAGGATTAAATGGATAGTAGGGTAAAGTGCTGAGCACAATGCTTGGCTCGTGGTGGCCGGTGCCAGTGACAGCCCCCATACTTCAAATTTATTATAATTCAGATACAGCTATGGGGTACTTGGGTAATTTCATATATGGAAAAAATGTGTTTTGGAAGCAAAATAATAGTCTAAAATCAACACCAAAGTAAGAAATATGAATATGTGTCAGACTAAAGGGTTTTCTAAAATGGTAGAAGTAATCAGAAGAAAAACTGTAATGGAAATACCAACTCTGGCATATTTTTATGAATTTGTTAAACAGGTCATTTAATAAATTATATTCCTATTATTCTGATTTGAACTCATATGTACTTTAAAGTGACAAAATCATATTTATTTAAGAATATCTCATAATTGAGAGTTTTCAATAAATTTGCTTGGTTTTTCCATCTCCCCTATACAGTTACTTTGAAATTATAAAGTTTTACTTCACATAAGAGACCAATTATAATAAAATGTTATATATTTGTAAATTACTTTCACATATCATATTCTACTTAACCTACAAAAATGGGATACAGTGATGGGGAAGTAATGATCAGAAACTCCAAGATCAAAACAGCATTTCAGTTAAAAAATATATATATATAAAGAATGCCTCTACCATCAGGCCCTCCCTGATTCCAGTGCCCACACCCACATCCAAGGTCAAGGCCAGCATGAGTTGGTACAGCTTATCTTTTTTCTTCTTTCTTAACTCCATGGATAAGGGAATGCTGAGGGACAGATGGAAAGAGGTGAGCATGACCATTTCACAAAGCCAGAGCAGAGGGCTCAATGTCAGGATGGGAGGGTGGGATGGTGTTATGGTTTGGATGTGAGGTGTTCCTCAAAATCTCCTGTTAATTCAGGAATGTTCCTGAATATGATATGTTCATGATATGATGGGATTATCAAAGCTGTGACCTAAATCAGTCCATCCTAGTTTAAATGGACTAAGTGAGTAAAAACTAGACAGGTTGGGCACGGATGGAGGAGGTGGGTCACTAAGGGCATGCTGGACCTCAAGCTATAAGGCTTGTTTGCATAGCTGGGTCTGGGTTTCACATTGGTTCCATCTTTTCCTTCTGTATCACTAATACCCCCTTTTGGAATGGGGATGTTTACTCTGTGCCACTATATGTTGCATGTGTATAACTTGCTTTTGATTTTTACAGATGCTCACAGCCAAGAGTTTACCTTGAGTCTTACATGAGACTTTGGACTTGAACTTTTGGGCAACACTGGAACTGTTAAGACTACGGAGCTCTTGGAGATGATCTCTATGCATTTTGTGTTGTGAGTTGAACATGAACTTTTGGAGGCCAGGGGCAGAATGTTATGGTTTAAATATGAGCTGTCTTCCCAAAGTGCCCATGTCAACACAAGAATTTTCAGAGGTAAAAACATCTGGATTTTGAGAGATGTTACTTAATCAGTCCATCTTATTTTAACAGACTGATTGGGTGGTGACTTTAGGTAGGTGGGACATGGCTGGAGGTGGTAGGTCACTGCAGGTATGTCCTGGAAGGGTTCATCTTCCCATGAACACTCTTCTCCCCTTCTCTGCTTTAGGGTTGCCACAAGCTGAGGAACCTTCCTCCACTCTGCCCTTCCACCATGAAGGAGTTAGCTGACCATGGACTCTGAAACTTGTGAGCCAAAATAAACTCTTCTCCTTCTAAGTTGCTCTTGTCAGGTATTTTGGTCACAGCAATAAAAAACTGACTAACACAGATGGGTAAAGCACAGAGTGCCAATTCAATTTGTAATAGGGAAAGACAAACTAAAAGTTTCAAAGTACAGTCAGCCCTTAACTCCTATTACCCTGATTTTTGGCCACACATCACAAAATTCAATCAAAGACAATAGACTAGATCTCATCTAGTAAGAATCTAAGGAGGCTAGCCTTTGAAGCAGAATGGTCAACATTTCTTCTAGAAAGAAAGTGTACATCCCATGGCATATGTCTAGGGAGTTTTAGCTTCTAAATGCTGAAGAAGAGGGGAACGATTGTTAACTGTAGTTATGTGGAGTGTGTGTGTGTTTGTGTGTGTGTGTGTGTGTGTGTGTATGTGTTTGGGAAGTGTGGCTTCATCATACATAGCCACAATTCAACCAAGCATTCAAACTTATACAGTAAGAGTTGTTTTCAGAAGACTCAAGATTCCCTAGGACTTGTAGAACCTAGTGAATGTCTACCCTGGAAATAATACCAGCCTTGGAAGTCATCTGTGTGGGTGTTTTGTAAGGACAGGGAAGGAGTTTATTTCAAGCCACTCATCAATAACTACAGGGTTTTATGTGGGACAATGGAAAGCTAACTACCAGTGCAGGGAGGGAGACTTCTTTTCCAAGAGTTCTTTTCTTGGGTAAAGAGGACCTGAAGTAATAACAGGGCTCTCTGAACAAAAAAGTGCCAGCCATAATTTTAGTTCTGAAATCTCCCCACTGCATATGGGCTGGGCTTGTCAAGGGGATATAAACCCTCGTAAATGGAAGTATGGTTCTTGACATCACATGGCAAGAACTCCAGAAACAGAGACAGAATCTGACTTTTCAGAAGATCCTCAGTTGACTTCATAAACACTGGTCCAAGCTTCTTCCAGGTCCCCAGAGAGGCACCATGAAAACCTACACATTGATGAGGCGTCAGGGCAACATGTTATCACTCCCATAACCTCGGTGATACCCCTGAACATCATTCAGAGAAGTCAACGTTACCTAACACCCTTGATTTGCAGGTGAACACTAATCCTGAAGCATCTGAGGGCTTTAGTTTCCCCCACTCTTGTTCTAAGATGAACTCATTTTCTCAAAAGATAAACAAGGGACAGGCAGACAGCACATCATTTTTGTGTGTGTTCTGTTCTGTGGTCGTGAAAGAAAACTGACCTCAAACTCCCCAAGGATGATGCAAAAATAAATCTCCCACTGACCTCCTGGTCATAGAAATAGCCTGTGACTCCAACCTCCAACAGGCTGGGAACTGCAGGAGGAAGCCTGAGGATAGCCCAACCCAGGCTGTCCTTTGGCAGGACACAACGAGCCCCAGCAAGCGAGTCTGCGAGAGGCTACTCCAGCAGCAGCTCAGCTACACAGGTCCTGGAGGGCCATGGTACTCACCAAGGGTTCGGATGGTGTCACTGGGCCAGCTGCGTGGGCTGGGGCCATGGGGATTTGTGGCCCTCACTGCAAACTGGTAGTTGGTGTCTGGATCGAGGCCCTTGATAACCATGGAGTCCATCTGGATCTGCTCTTCGATTAAGGTCCAACTGTTGTCAAAATCTGGCCTTTATTGATTAAAAAGAAGGAAGAAGAAATAGTTCAGAAATACCATAGGAAAGGGGAACTGGCTGGTATGTAAAGTAACAGTGTTTGAACTCTGGAAGTGACACTTATAAACATGAGTTAACATATCCTATATGAAAGTGGTCCTGATTTTAAATCATAGATCATCAACTGGAAGTTCCTGCCAATAAAAGCAAGGAGATCATTTTTAGGGCCAAAAATAAACATTCTGTAGAGACCAGCCGCTTGTGCTTGACAGTCTTGACTGCAGTGAAAAGACCCCCACACAGGAGAGTTCATTTTCAAGGACTCTGATTTCCAGATGTTTCAAACAAGGCTCCCCTTGGCAGCCCTATCCCCAGAGGTCAGGAGAGTGCAGATTCCATTTATTCACAATCTGTTCACAAATAAACAAATGTAAGGTTTATAGGGTGATTGCATGAATTGCCATGGGAAAACCCAAAGCAAATCTGTTCATGGACGTTCTTACTCTTAACAAATTATACCTCTGTGCCCTCTTGCTGAATGTTCACATGTCCTTCTGAGAATCCTACAGAGAAGGCAGATCTCCACCACAGCTCCCATCTGGGAGTATGCAGAGGGTGAGAGTACATGCTCTGGAGTTGAACAGAGCCAGGTTCAAATCCCAGCTTTGTTACGTAACTAGCTGAGACCTCTTTAAGACTGTTTCCCCATCTGTAAAGTGGGGAATGATGAAGCTACCTACCTAAGAGGACTGTGGTAAAGACAAATGAGATGCACACCTCAGTGTGGTGCCTGGCATCACACTGTAAACACAGCCTGTGCCAGCCATCATCTAAGGGACTTGCCACTTACAGAGCTGGTAACACACACAGCTGCCTGCTTACTCTGGCCTTGAATGCAGTCACGCGATACCACTAACCCCATGGCTAGTCAGCATTTGAAATGTGGGTAGTCTGAATTGAGATGCTCTCTAAGTACAAAATGTACAAAAGATTTTATTTATTTATTTATTTATTTAGGTACTGAGGCACTTTACCACTGAGCTACATCCCCCGCCCTTTTTTTGTATATTTTGAAACAGGGTCTCATTATGTTGCTTAGGGCCTCACTAAGTTTCTGAGGCTGGCCTTAAACTTGCAATCCTCCTGTCTTAACCTCCCAAGTTTCTGAGATTACAGGCATGTGCCACTGCACCTGGCTTATACAATAGATTTTAAAGAAGAAAAAAAAAGAATGTGATATATCTCATTGATAAATTTTCATATTGAACAAATGATGAAACGATACAATGGCTTAAAATAGCTTATTAAGATTAATTTCACTTGTTTCTTGTTATTTTTTAATGGCCCAATTAGAAAACATAAATTTTCATATAAGCTTATATTGCATCTTGATTGGACAGCTGTGCTCTATATGAATGTCCTGGCTGAAGGGGAGAAAGAAGAGGATTGTGGGTGATAAAAGCTACAAGATAAAAGCTGGGAAGGTCAGTGTGTGACTGGGGATCAGTGCGAAGAATGGTCTAACTGGAGGGTCTGTGTCAATATCTGATAAGAGCTACCTCTTTCAGGTGCATCAAAGTACCAAGCACAAATGTCAACCGTTTTTGCTTCCTGCCTATTTTGTTGTAATACCTTCACTCATTTACTACCCCCCACTGTCCTGTGCAGCAGATACTAACAGTAAGCACCTGCCTTTTTGCTGTTGTTTTCTTAATAGAGAGGAGGAAACCAAGGCACTGAACAAGTGAGTAGCTGGCTCAAGGTCATATGCTGAGAAATGGTGAGGCTGACTTGGGTTCATGAGATGACGTGAGATTTAGAAGATCTTTGACATTAGATAAAAACTGCAGTGATGGTGGGTAAGGGCTACTCTCTCTCCTTCCACTTGTCCCCTGGCCACCTTTAAGATGTTCTACCATTAAACACCTCTGCTCACACGTATTTAGAGGAAGACAGGAAGCAAAAAAGGTTGACTTGTCCTTGATGAACAACCTACCAAGCAAGAAAATAGAGACTTATAATGCTAAAAGGAGATGTCCGAATGAACCACAGATTTCTTTTTTTCCTTCCCACATTTTTTATTGGTGCATTATAGTTATATACCAATATATTTTGGCCAATATCATTCCCCAGTATCTCCCTTTTTCCTCGCCCCCTTGTCCCTTTCATCTGTTCTACTGATTTCCTTTTGATTTTCATGAGATCCATGCCACTCCCACACATTTTTCTTTTCCTTTTTCCTCTCTAGCTTCTGCATGTGAAAGAAAATACATGATGCTTGATCTTCTGAGTTGGGCTTATTTTGCTTAACCTAAAGGTCTCAAATTCCATTCATTTTCCTGCAAATGCCATAGTTCCATTTTTATGGCCGAATAAAACTCCACTGTGCATGTATACCATATTTTCTTTATCCATTCATTCGCTGATGGACACCTAGGCTGATTCCATAGTTTAGCTATTGTGAATTGTATTACTATAAACATGGGCGTGCATGTATCACTATAGTATGATGGCTTTAATTTTTTAGGATAAACACCCAGGAGTGGTATAGCTGGGTCCTATGGTGTGAACCACAGATTTCTTTAATATGTGTCTGACTAGTAGTTCATTGGCAGGAATCACTTGAAGCCCAGTCAACAGATGTTTCCTCAGGCTCGCTGGGCTGAGGAGCCATTTGTAGGGCTGGACCTCTTAAGAATTTTCATGTTTGGAAAAGTAAATTTCACAGAGCACAGGGCATGCACCCTGGAGAAAGAGGGCTGACTTCTTCCCCTTACTCTTTCCCTAAAGATGGGCTTCTTATGTAAACTAACTTTATCATCAAAGAGAAAACCACAGTGTGTCAAAGGAAACACATTTACAGACTCAAATTAGAACAAAATCACTTCTGTGCATACACACATAGTCAAGGCTTTCCTTAGTAACTTCTACTTAATCAAATTCCCAAGTTGACCAATGATCCACATTTGTTCTCAACAGTTGAGCAACTGGCTTATCAATAGTCAACTGAAAAGACACTTCTCAAAAGAAGAAATACAAATGGTCAACAAATATATGGAAAAAAAATGTTCAACATCTCTAGCAATTAGAGAAATGCAAATTAAAACTACATTGAGATTTCATTTCACTCCAGTCAGAATGGCAATTATCAGGAATACAAGCAACAATAAATGTTGGCGAGGATGTTGGGAAAAGATACACTCATACATTGTTGATAGGACTGCAAATTATCATAACCACTCTGGAAAGCAGTATGGAGATTCCTCAAAAGACTAGGAATAGAACCACCATATGACCCAGCTATCCACTCCTCAGTATACATCCAGAAGATTTAAAATCAGCATACGACAGCACTATCAATGTTTATAGCAGCACAATTCACAATAGCCAAGCAATGGAACCAACCTAGATGCCTATCAACAGATAAATGAGTAAGGAAAATATATGTATATACACACACACACATACACAACAGAGTGTTACTCAGCCATAAAGAAGAATGACTTTATGACATTTTCTGGTAAATGAATGAAACTGGAGACTATCATGCTAAGTAAAATAAGCCAGTCCCAAAACATCAAAAGTTGAATGTTTTCTCTGATATGTGGAAGCTAATCCAAAATAAGAGGTCAGGGATAACAAATAGAAGAAAGATCAGTGGAATAGATGAAGGAGAATGAAGGGAAGGGAGGAGCGATGGGACAGGGAAAGACAGTGGAATGAATCTGACCTAAATCACCTACATGCATACATGAACATACCACAGTGAATGTCACCATGATGTATAGCCACAAGACACTAATTTTAAAAAGAAAACTATTTAAAAATAGCAGAAAGATCAGTTGAGGAGAGAGAACAGAGGGAGGGAGGAGGGAAGGCAAAGGGGAAGCACCAGGGACGGAGTTAGAGCAAATTATATTCCATGTTTTTACGATTATGTCAGAATGAAGCCTACTGTCATATATAACTAAAAAGAACCAATAAAAAAAGAAATTAGTCAAAGCAAAAAAAAAAAATTCGATTGTGTTTATTCCCAAACCTATTTATGCCCTTTTTTGTTGTTATAATTGTTATGTTAATTTAATATTACCCAAAATAGTGAAATGTAAGTAAAAAAAAATGAGTGATAGCTATGTTGAATGTCTTTAAAAGACTTGATAAATCTGAACCACTAAAAAAAAATGCCTTTCAACTAAGTAAAAGCTAGACAATTGTAAAGATCTGGGGAAAAGAACATAAAATCTTAGAAGGATTTTGCACTCAGCTTTGCAAGTGATTACATTTTTGGTTCACCTGAAGAAGGGTAAGTGAGACTTTCCAGGTGTGGTTCATGCATGAATGTCAATAGGGCACCCCATTCAGTGGGCCCATATTCAAAGAAAAGGCCTTAACTCTCCAGAGAGTGGTGAATTGATGTACATATGTAGAATTTATCTTAAAAGAGTGTTCAGTTATTAGGTATCATGTTTAAAAATATGAGTTCTGATTTTAACTGGCCAAAAATTTAATTCTCACTGATAATCCTAACAACATCAGGTGAGGACATCTGAGGTAAGTAAGTGGGTGAAGATAAAGATATATACTTACTTATATCCAAGGCATGTGAGCTTGTGTGCAAGCATCCACGCCCAGCTCCCATTCCTCAAGGTCCTTTCCAGGATGGAATCATGTCCAAAAAACCCCACAAAATTGGACTCCAAAGCACCTTAAGAGACCTTACTGATAGTCTTGTGAGAAAATGAGAAAGGCTAATTACACTTTCTAGAAATAGTAGAGGCCGCTACACTAAATAAATATTGAAAAATATGTAATGACTACTGTTTGACTGGGTTTCTAAATTAGTAGCCTGCCTGGACTACCCCCAGGTCTTAGAAAGGCACAATGGCTAAACCTGCAAATGAGAATGTGGGAAGGATATGCCCAAGAACAATACAAGTAGTTAGGAAGAAAAACTGGATAGGAAAAGCAAACGAAGCAAAACAATGCAAAAGACCTCCAGGCAGTAAAGAAGGCTCAGCTCTGACCCCTCACCTTTAAGGGGAGGACGCTATGGAAAAGTTAAGAACCTAAAAGATCTTAGTAGTCTAAACTCGGAAGAAGAGCCATAATCAGTTGTATTTAAAATGATCAGAAGAGTTTTGGGAAATAGTTGTCTATTATCCTCCCAAAATAAGAGATGTTACAGAATAAAAATTTTAAATTATCTCATTATATAGAAACACAAGACCAAAGTCAGCCCCAATGAAGTTTAACGAGATGTTTATAAAATCTTATGCTAGTTTTTAAAAAGTTGATCGCCTAAATATAAGACAGAGAAAACCTGATGTAGCAAAAATCTCCAGTGGGAGGGGCATAAATCTGAACTTCAAAAGTGGCTACAAGCTCACTGTGAATCCTGTGCACCAGCTGCTATTGGAAAGGCCCAGTGCCCATAGCTGAGGACAAGGAGTTTTCTCTATGAACCAGCAAGATATGTGCTAGATTCATCTTTTATTTTTTATCAGTTCTTTTTAGTCATACATATATATTAGGGTTCATTTTGACATAATTATAAAAGCATGGCATATAATTTGCTCTAATTCAGTCCCCAGTACTTCCCTTTCCCCTCTCCTCCTCCCTCGTACGATTCCCCTCTATCCACTGTAGATTCATCTTCTTTTGAGGAAGAGTTCCAAAGGCTGGCTGAGTGGAGAAGACCAAGGAAGTCATCATAAAAGCTTTCCATAGCTCCTTATTTCCTTTGGGATATATACAAGCTCTTTTATGATGCCTTCCTTGGTCTGACCCTTGCTTACCCATCTCTCACCCCACACAGCTTCAGAAGACATAGCTCAGGGTAGTGTCTTTAGATTAAAGACAGCCTGTGTGCCAAATGAGGATGGTGCGGAAACCTGCTTTTCCATACTGGACTAGGAGCTTAATAGTTCCTTACAGAGAAGCCGATGGTGGCACATAACATGAAAAACTTTTTGATGGCAATTAGGAATGGTCAACAAGGAAGGCAGCTGCCTTGGGAGAATGAGCTGTGCATCAAAGCTGGTACTGGGGAGACGTGCTATTGGGGGCCCTCTTGTCTCTGCAAGAGTTCTGTTTCTATTCTTCATGCTAAAATAAATCCTTCACCAAAAGGGGGAAAAAAAAGCAAAAAAAAGCAGGGGTCACCAGCCATTGATCAGAGATCAGGGAGGATGAAGTACTACAGGATGTTCTGAGCAGTGTAAGAGGTTAGAGTTACTTTAATGTCTCTGACTTTGATCCACACGGATTAATGTTTTTTTTTTCATGTTTCTGCATAATCCACAGAAAGACATACAATGAGCATATGACCCAGTAAACATCACACACACACACACACACACAAAATACAAGTTTCACAAAATAATTCTTATTTTTACCATATATGATACCCTCTGATATTTTCTTTTCAGTTCCATTCTATTTCCCTTTTGAAGAAATGTTGGCCAGAACCCCGCTTACCAATTTCCTTATCTTCTAATGAATTATCACCCATAGCTAAGGAACCCCTGTTCTTTAAGCTAGAGTGAAAAGTAAAACTCAAACACGTTACAGACACTAACTAGGAAACTGGGCTGGAAACAGTTAAATCTTGCTTGGAAAATACTATTGAGATTGGAATTTGTTAGAGAAAAAAAAAACTGTCCTCCAGAGGATATAGCAGAACATGCAGAAGGGCTGTGGCAGTGGAGGTCACAATGCTGGCTTGAGAGGGGTGGACCAACAGCTTAATTATAGTACAATCAGATATGTGTGGCCTCTTTCAACATCAAACCTATCATTCCACAATTAAATGGCTTCTGAAGGACCTTGGCTTCCCTTTTAAGTATTTTCTCTCATATTCCTTTCTAAGCGTCATCTCAAGAACAGAATTAATAAGACTTTCCTGTGAACTATCCCATGCCTTGAACTTGATTCTACTATTACACCGATTATATCATCTGCTAATGTCATTTTGTATTTCTGTCCTCCGGACTAGGCTCTGAGATCATTAAGCATTTCGACTTTGTCTTATTCACCTATCTGTATCCTGAGATGCCTGCATGATCTTCCAAAATGGCAAAGACCTATAGTTCCTTTCCTGCTCAAAGCTTTCCATAGCTCCTTATTTCCTTTGGGATATATACAAGCTCTTTTATGGTGCCTTCCTTGGTCTGACCCTTGCTTACCCATCTCTCACCACACACAGCTTCAGGCTTTTCAAAGAACACTCTTTCTTGCTCCAAGCCGTTGCTTACATGGCTTCTTCTAGCAGAGACCTTTCAGTATGCTTCCCCTCTCCTCTTCTGCTGGGTTATCTCTGATGTGTCCCTCTTAGCTACCGTAAGAAGCCTTCCCAGACTTCTTCAAAACTGGGTCACCCACAAATATGTACACTTCTATATGTCAATTAAGTTTTTTTTTTAATTAAAAACAGATTCAGATGTCAAACGTGTTCCTCTAGATCCTTGCTATACTGACTATGCTGGACAATGCTCAGCTGCATTTCCCTATAGATGATCCAAAGGCTGGAGCTATAACTTATTCATGCCTGAATCTCTTGTATGTGATTTTCACATATAAGATACTCAATACATCTAAGTTTGTGTGAAAATGTGCTCACAGTAGATATCTAATAATTGCTGGTTGAGCTGAATCAGCCTTAGAAATAACACGATGCCCTACAGCAAGGGTTGGCAAATTTTAGCCAGCTGACAGCGTTTGTCACGTTTTATTGAAACGCAAGCATACACAATTGTTTAGGTATTGTCCATGACAGCCTGTCTACTACAATGGCAGAGTATTTGAGACACTTCATATAGCTGACAAGTGCAAAATACTTACCATCTCATCTTCTGAGAAAAAGTTTGCCAACTCCTGACCTAGAACAACATTTAACCTTCATGTGCCTGGGTGACAGTCTGATGAAGTCTATAAATGTTTTTCTATGCATAAAAATGTTTATATGCATAAAATAAAAATAAGATCACAAGAAAACTAATTATACTGAACACAATTATAAAGATATAAAAATTATGATACAGTCATATATATACTTCTTCATGAACACATTAAATAACAAAACCCAGCAATGAATTTAAATCACTGATAATTTCAAGGTAGTGATAAACATAACTGGTACTTTGACACATGCACAGCAACTGTAATGGGAGAAGAAAAGACCTATCATTCTAATGGTGACAAACATCACAGGCATTGCTAATACCACTGTGGTTTGCTGTCCGTATTGATTCATGAAGAAAATGCTAGGTTTAAGTTGCTGAAACTAAGAATAATTATTTTTTAGCTAAGTGCAAGGATCCCTTGCAATCCATCCAGGGAACCCTTGGGGATCTACAAGACTGCAAATTAAGCACTCTGCTTTAAGAGGAGAGACATGATCCCATAGATTATCTAGGGCAAACAGGACAGGGGTGAGAGAGACTCTCACGCTAAGAGCCTGCAATTGTCTGTCGATTTTACAGACTGGTGTTATGCAGGATTTACTCTACACAGAAATGAATTGCAGAGAAGTACAAAACCACTAAGTAGTCACAAAAAAAAAATCTATTATTTGACCTTCAGCTTTCAGCCTCTTTCTTTATTTATGTATTGGTTTAACCCAAACAAATGACAAACAGATGGATAGAACAGGGTAATAATAAACTCAGCTGGCAATTTGTCCCAGGTGGGGCAATAGGAAAGCACATTTTTCGTTTACAGTTTACAAATGGCTCCCAAAGCTGCTACACAAGAATTCAATTTATGTCAACTCCCTTCATTCTGAGCAAGAATTATATTAAGAATGCTCACAGTAGGAGGGATTGAAACTTTAAGGAATCAGTTTGTAGAAGTGTAGGTCAGGACTTTGGCAAAAAGCATTCAGGAGACCCCTTCTATGAGAATCTGAGCAGAGCAACTTGATGGCTACCAGAATTTCTGGGACCAGTCACCAGTTGGGGAGGCTCTTCTGAAACTTCAGTTTTGAAGCTAAAGATAAGAAAAAGGAATTCTTGTCTTCATGAAGCACCACTTTTTTTAAAAATTTTTTTAGTTGTAGATGGACACAATATCTTTATTTATTTATTTTTATGTGGTGCTGAGGATCGAACCCAGCGCCTCACGCATGCAAGGCAAGCGCTCTACCACTGAGCCACAATCCCAGCCCCGAAGCACCACTTCTTAACATGAAACCTCAGCTGACTCCCAAGCAAGCCCAGTCTTGCTTATTTCTAATTCTTTTGCTGGTGGTAAGGAAGACTGATACCTAAGCAGCACAACTTCCTAAACACATGCTTGAAAAGAAAGCAGGAACATTTTTCACTTTGCCCCATTCTTTCCACATCAACTCAACTGCCTATGAAGAATCCTTTAGGGTTAGGGATGTAGCTCAGTGACAGAATATACCTGCTTAGCATACCTGAAGCACTGGGTTCCATCATTGGCACTGAGAAAGAGAGAGAAAGAGAGGCAACGAAGGGGAAACAGGGGGAGGATAATTTTTTTTGTACCAGGGATTGAACTCAGGGGTACTCGACCACTGAGCCACATCCTCAGCCCTATTTCATGTTTTATTTAGAAATAGGGTCTTACTGAGTTATAGTGCCTCACTATTGCTGAGGCTGGCTTTGAACTCCAGTCTCAGCCTCTCAAAGTGCTGGGATTACAGGCATGCGTCACCATGCCAGGCTGGGAATAATTGTTTAAATATTTTCTATTCTAACTTTTGGGGGAAAGAAAATCAATGCAGGGCTATGTTACTCTTAAATATTGCAGTCATTTGCCTAATTATTGCTATATATTATAGTAATCTCTATGAAGAAAGTTGGCATTTCACTTATTTTTGAAGAGCTCTAAAACAAATTTGTATTCTATGTGAAATAAAGTCAGTGAGAACTTTCAAGTTAGTCATATATATTTAGGTTATTTGAAGCTTTGCCATACACTTATATCCTATTTATGATGAGTAAACAATAGCAATAAAGAATTTTCAGTGGTGGTAGGGCAGGGCAGTGACTGTGGGTAAGGTGTGTGTGTGCAGATGTGTATGTGTTGGGTACTGTCTGGCTTCTATTTCTGCAGTTGGTGAGAGAGGATGTTGCTTACTGTTGTGGTCTCTGACATCAGTGATAAAGAATTCATTTAACCACCTGTGGCTAACGCTTTTTCAATTATTTACTTAAAAACCAATAGCTGCTAGTGCAGCAATACATTTCCACGTGACTCAGGGTAAAAGAATGAACATAAAAAAATCTCCATGAGCCACTCTTCTAGGTGCTGTGCAGACATCTTTTCATTTTCATGTCCTTTCAGAGGTGGCCACTGTCAGCATCTATATTTTACACCTAAGCTGAAAGTCAAGCTTAGAGGGTGAAGCAGCTCACTCAAGGTTCCAGCTAGCTGTTGGCATTCTTTGCATGCAATCCCACAAATGTCTGGGTACAAATGTTTGCCAGAATCCATTTGACATGTGATGCATTTGCTGAGTGCCAGGTGCTGTATTCTATAAAGAGGAACAAGTCAGAGGCTACCCTCATGTTGTAGGAGGAAGACAGTGCTTGAACAAGTAATTAACTGCAGATGTGCTGAGCATGCATGCAAATGCTGAAGGTATGCCTAACCTAGACTAGGAGTGGAGGAAGGTCGCCAAGCAAAGCTTCCTGGAGGGATGCTTATGGAGGAGTCTTGGCAGGATGAACCAGAGTTAACTAAGGAAAGAGGTTAGAAGAGCTATGCTAACTAAGACTTATAGCCTGAAAAAAAATGCCTATAAGGGAAAACGAAAAAGGACCCATCATGAAAGCCTTAACAGGGATAGTCTGCACTGATGAAACACTCTGCATTACTACACAACCAGGGTTGTAAGCATTTACATTCACAGCAACCCTATGAGGATAGTAAATTATTTTCTCTATTCTGCTGTCTGAGACATAGAAAAGTTAAATAACCTACTAAAAAGCATACAGATTAAAATAGGAGCATGTGTGTCAAAGCGCCTATCTATAGTGCCTCACCTACGTCAGGATAATAGACCATCAGAGCCACAGGATTTCAGATGTCATACAGTCCAGCCCTATTTTACACACAAGGAAAGTGAAGATTGGAATCAAGTCACTTAGCCAGGATTGGAGGTCAATTTCGAGCGCACCTCCTCAGATTTCACTTTTGAACAAATGTAAACCTGAGAGGTGATAGCATAAACCAGCCTATAAGTTTCAATTCTGAATGAGGAACTCCTTTCACCTTCAGACCTTTTGAACTCGATCAGAAGACAAATCATATTGGATTTTTCCTAAAATTATTCAAGGGACATCCAGAATCCTTTGTTTCATTCCGAATCCCAGACTCGATCTTCATTTCAGTACCAGCCTTTGCAGGGTCACTTCCTGTGAAGTAACTAATTGAATTCATTGTCTGCAGATTAAGAGTTTATGATGAGATAGAAAGATAAAGACTTTTGACAAAAATATAAATTTGTGATAATCACCCAGATTGTATGGCCTTGAGATTTTCAGGTGAAATCAATATGTAGGCA
Organism: Xerus rutilus; assembly: GCA_028644305.1. Taxonomy (NCBI): domain Eukaryota; kingdom Metazoa; phylum Chordata; class Mammalia; order Rodentia; family Sciuridae; genus Xerus; species Xerus rutilus. The sequence goes on along the minus strand of CM053405.1, from coordinate 27,643,667 downwards.
TTGCAATCAGCCTAGAAACAGACCTACATGAAAGTAAAGTTTGCAAGTCTTATTATGAAAAGCAATTAATTGCAAGGGATCAGAGAATTATTTAAGCAGAAAGATGTGAAAGTTTATTAGTAAAACTTTCTGGGGTGAGATTTAGAGATCAACATTTCTTGTCCTGTGTTCCTAAAACCATACACAGAAATATTTTGAACTTTCACATGTACCCAAATAAGCTAGCAGTGAACTTTTAATTGAAAACAGTCACTGAAAGTTTTACTCTGCTCTTTCCAATAGTTGACAGTGCATAGCTCTGGAGCATTTTTAATGAGTCATGGGACACCTACAAAAAAAAATTGTAGCTAAGTCAAATGAAAACTATTTCTCACCTCTAATCACCCTGATAGATAGCATATGTGGGGCATGGCACCCCAACTAGAGCATCAGTGACAAGGAACATTCTTCCAGGCCTTTGGCTTTCATTATCACCATAGTATATATTATTTGCTTATGAGAAAGTTACTTACCCTGGGGAAATTCTTAGGCAGAAGAAGGAAGGTTTCTCAGATATTTATAGTCAAAATATTTCAAAACATAGGTAGTTATATTTATGCTTGGTTCTTATTTTAATAAACATGGAGCATTGCTGCCCACAAAGAAATCTTCAGTTATCATGTGAGTAAAGAAATATTCTCCTTCTCTTCAAATGCATGGGTTTTCTATTTGACAAAAGCAGTCATTGCAAAATATGTTACAGCCTGCAGGCTTGCTTACAATTTGCCTCTTCGTATCTTTTCTCTGCTGCTCAAAAAATTAAAAATCTGCTGTTATCAGGGAAGCTAATGAGTCACTCCCAGGCCCATTTTGGGGGAGACTGTGAAGGTTATGCCTATCTAAAAGTGCTCATCCTGCCTGAGCCACAGCCCAAGATTCTTTCTGATGCAGTTGCTGAGAACATAAATCCAGGGTGCTCACACCAGAGATGTCCTGTCTTGAGAGAGGTAGAAGCTAGGTAAGGAACAAAATCTTGCTTAGTCCTAGGCCTATGATTCAAGAGATCACCATAAATATCACCATAAATAAAGTCTGTCTGAAACATCATAACAACTAGCAAATAAGTAGTTGAACCCCCATATCATGATCTAGTGTAATTTCTCAGGTTCATCTTCTATTAGTCAGTTAAGTATTTTAAAATTTTTTTTAGAATATCCCCTAGCAATACATTTAATATTGCTTGTCTCCACTGAATGGTAAACAAGAAGAGCAACTGATGTATAAGTGTCACCAAGGCAGAGAGAGGACGGGCACCTGATCTTCCAGTGACTGAACTTACATAGAACTTCCCAATAAGATGCTGAAATCAGAGGATAACCTCTGAGGATAGACCAAGTTCTACAGTTTTGTAGACTTGGTCTGTAAAGGCCTGCCTCTTAAATGCAACAAGGGACTTTTGAATCACATAGAAATATGTCACATGAGCTTCTGTACACAAGAGATATACAGGCAAAAGAAATTCAATGGACTTTTATAGGGAAAAAAGAATAACTGAAGACCCCTCCAAAAGCCTTTCATGCTTTTGTAGTCCATTTGGACTGCTATTGAAAAAATACAGTCAGAGCTGAGAACATATCTCAGTGGTAGAGCACTTGTCTAGCATATGTGAGGACATGGGTTTTATCTCCAACCTGTAAAAAAAAAAAGAAGAAGAAGAAGGAAAGAAAATAAAAACACAGTAGTCAGTCTTGTATATCAGTTGATTCCAAGTCAATGAATTCAACTAATGAGGATCTATAATATTTGGGAAAAAAATACTTATACTGAACATGTATGAAATTTTTTCTTGTCACTATTCCCTTGAACAATATAGTACAACTGTTTACTATGCACTTATATTGTATTATGTACACATAAATAATATAGAAATTATTTAAGGTACATGAGAGGATATGTGTATGTTATATGCAACCACTGCATTATTTTATATAGGAGAATTGAGTACCCAAGCATTTCAGTATCTTCAGAGAGTGCTAGAACCAATCTCCTTGGATACCAAGAGATGACTGCGCCATAAACGGAGTAGCTTACAGCTAACAGATATGTCTTCCAATTCTGGAGGCTGAGGAGTTCAAGAACATGTGCCAGCAGAATCTTTTTATGGTGAGGCCTGCTTTCAGGTTCATAGCTGGCACTTTCTTAGTGTCTCATATGGTGGAAGGAGTAAGGGGGCTCTCTGAGGCCTCTGGATGAGTGCATTAATCCCATTCCTGAGGGCTCTGCCCTTGTGGTCTACTCACTCCCAAAGGCCTTGCCTCTGAATGCATAGCATTCAGAGCATAGCACATACCAAGAGCAGTTTCTGATTGAGAGCCTAGGAAAGCTCTTTCCAAACACGAATCCTCAGGTGCTTACCTGTACAGGCGCTTACCTGAGATGTTTACAAATGGATTTATTTTGCAGCCCAACATTAAATGCTGCAACAAGCTGTGAAGACTTCTTTCAGAAACAACAGCACAGAGAGACTGAAGGGGCTTCCCGCTCCCTCCTCCAGCCAGGCTCTGAGCAGGCTGAGTCCCTGCTTTGGTCTCTGAAGGAGGATCACGGACATTGGGGAACCTGGGGCTTCATAAAAATAGAACACTGAGCTGAAGTCTGGAAAATTCAGTTCTAATTTTAATTCTGTCCCCTATCAGCCATTCCACTGTGGCAAAGCAAGTTAAGTAATCAAGTCTCAGTTTTCTCTTTTGTAAAAAGGAAGTGGTGATTCAGTAGGAAGGAAACAGACACATATTGAATATCTACAGTATAAAAACTTTACAAAGGCTATGAGAAATAACTGCAAGAGAGTTGCATTTGCCTGATATTAAAGGCGAGGAAATAGAGGTCCTGAGATGAAATAACTTGGCTGAAGCAACATATTCTGGAAAAAAATAAAAACAGAATTCCTAGTACAGGAGCTATAACCACGAGCCGGCTTTCTCCATCTGCAACACCGAGGAATCCAAGAAGTCCAAATTAGGAGCTAGTTTCCAGGACACTGTGAAGGTATTTTGTCAAGGCAAACAAATGTAAAAGACTTAACAGTTTGTAGGAATGACATAAGAATATGTATAAGAGTTTGGGCCTTGAGCCCCTCAGATGCAAGGAATAGTTCTGAATGTTAAAGTGTATGTTTGTCGGAGGGAATTATCATTATTAAATACAGATGTATAACACCCATGCACACCTTACTCTCTTGCAGGTTTTTAATGTCTCCAATCTCTTTGTCATATGTGACTTCACTTGATCTTCCTAAGCACACGCTATAGACTGGAAGAAGTTATTGCCCATGGTTTGCAGATAGGAGTTAGTAGTTGATGTCCGTGGGGCCCTTCTCACTCCCCCACTCCACTTCTGATTGCAGCAGCAGTTGGGATGTACACAGTTTTGTGAGATCTCAGACTCACCTCCAACAGCCAGTGTCCACCCTCAAGCACACGCTGGCTCATGTCACATCTCCTTGTACCCCAGGATCTCGTTCCCTAATCCACATGCCAACATGGTCTAGAAGTATAGAAAGGCTGTACCTCCCTGTGTAACCCTCAAACAATAGGAGGACAGAAGCCAGTGGGTTAATGTTGCCTGTGTTTTTATGGCAAACTTGAGAGGAATTTTCCAGAGAGATCTCAGTGCAATGAAGACTCACTGAAGGCCTCATTACCTAGAACAATGACTTCAGTAACAAGCCCTTATCTGTCTTCTTTTCCTGTCTCCTTCTTCCCACTCTATCATTTTTGCTTCCAAATTAACTATTTGCAACTACATCCTTGCCTCAGCCTTTGTTCTGAGGGGACCACAACAATGAGGCTTTGAGGCTCAGGAGGGGAAATGACTTGCCTGGGACCATGTGGCTGGAGAGCAGAGGACAGCAGCATTGTCTCCCAGTGGTTCTTGTTCTGAAGCCAAAGACTCCTTGATCTACTCTCAGTTGTACAGGCAAGGTTAGGACACTGCCATTTCTACCTTGTATCCATACATACAAGACATAGAGAAATTTTTAAAATAGATTTTTGAGTGCAAAATTAATACTAAATCATAATTATCTTTATTGGGGTTACACAGATAAATTGCAGGCTATGATTAAAATACTTGGAATTTTTCTAAATTTTAAAGGATTACATTTTGTTCTGTTGGTGTTGTCTAATTTACTTGTGTGACTAAATTATAAATGTTAAGTTTTGTTCCAAGTTTAATAGATGAACACTTTCAGTGTTGCATATTTAACTAGTATTGGAAACTGGATTAGAATCTTCCCTGTTCTAGGCATATTCTTAGCTTTGCCTGCCAAATCAGATCAAAAGCAGGATTGTGGATTGTCCTCAAGGAACAGCACTGGTTTGGGCTTTGCAGTGGACATCTTTCTTTCCTTCCTGCCTGCTTTTCTTTCTTTCTTTTACAAATTCCTAGCATTATTTGCTCCAATTTCAGAAACTACACCACAATGTCCTTTGAGGATTCAACCCTCTTGAATACTCAATCTATACACTTTAGGTTTATGACATATTTACAATATAACTGGAGTTTGGCCAGCCCATGAATTCTGCTCATCCTGGCCACAGTACCTGGCTCAGAGAATGGAAAGGGACCTAACCTGACCGATTAGAGCAAATGTCAGGGTTTTGCTGGTGCATGGATAAATAGCCACTTTCTTTCCAGTAGAGGACCAAGCTAGTCTTGTGTGTCTGGTGGCTCTCTTGCCACCCATTAGAAAAGCCTGCCTGAAAACGAATCAATAAAGCAAAGAGATGGACACAGACAGATGGTGAGGTGACACAGCTCTAGTAGCCCCTGATTTTCTATTTGCCACTGGACTTTATAGTCAGTAGGAGCCAATATATTACTGTTCCATCTTCTCCTTTCAAGGTTCTGCCACCTGAAATTCATCAAGTCCTGCCTGAAACAAGTTCCATATTCAAGGATTCAAGAGATTTGGTACAGCACTTCTCTGAGAAACCAATGTCTGTTTTCCATGACCAAGAAAGGGCCAGGAGGTCAAGAGAAGGAAGCATGGCTAATCCAATGGTGGCAAGAGCCTTCATCCCCGCTTCAGAGAGCCTTAGGAATGAGATGCTGCACCAGTCTCTTTATGAATGCACAGAGCAGCAGGCCTCCTGAGAGCTCCATCATCTTTAATGCAGAGAATGCAACTCCACACAAAATGGGTTTTCAGACCCATTGATTAGCCACTGCTTCAGTTCAAAATCAAACTGCAACCAGAGTTCAGAGGAAAGACCTGAGATTGTCAGGGTCTTTCCTTCCTTCCTTCCTTCCTTCCTTCCTTCCTTCCTTCCTTCCTTCCTTCCTTCCTTCCTTCCCTCCCTTCCCTCCCTCCCCCCTTCCTTCCTTCCTTTGTTTTCTTCCTTCCCTCCCCATCCCTCCCTCTCTTCCTCCCTCCCTCCTCCCTTTCTTCCTCCCTCACTCCTTCCTTCTTTCTTTCCTTCATTCCCTCCCCCTCTGTCCCTCTCTTCCTCCCTCCCTCCCTCCCTTCCTTCCCCCTCCCTCCCTCCCTTCCTTCCCCCTCCCTCCGTCTCTTCCTCCCTTCATTTCTTCCTTCTTTCCTTTTTCTTTCAATACAATTACATAGCAGCACTGAAAATGTTTTTACATTAAAGAACTTTTAGTTCTAAAGAACTTTTAATCACTCATCTACCTTCTAACAAGCTGAATAAAAAGCACTGCAGAAGCAGACAACAGGAAAAAAAAAAAGCTGAAATCAAACCAAACAACTTGCCCCAAGGTAGTATGGATGCGGAGGAAACCATGCATCCTATTGGTTTCTGAAAGCTCCCGGCCCCAAGAAAAGTCATCATCAAATATTTACTTCAAATGTATGTTTCAAAGCCAGAAGGGTAAGTTTAAGTCTTGAAATGCAGGCAGGCTTGTTGGTAATGGTGCCCCGAGAGGTTTCCGAGCACAGAACCTCATCTGACTGAGGAAGGAAAATGGAGAAGAGGTGGGTGAGTGGGGACAGGTGTACCAGGTGGCCTGCCAACAGAGCAGTGTGGAGACAGGTGCTGTGTGGCCTTCCAAGCCTGGACGCTCTTCCAAACGACACAGGCTGAAGACTTACAGAGGACCGCCCTGCGCGGTAGCCTTACATCACTCTCAGAACAGCCAAGGTCTATAAATACAACACAGACTTACCTGATGAATTCCACGGAATAGTACTGGATAGGGGAGCTCCCTTCACTCTCCCCAGGTTTCCAAGATAGGGCCACCTCAGAATCAGAAACCGCAAGGGCACGTGGACGTTGGGGTGCTGCTGGAGGCTGGCAGAAATCTAGGCAGGACAACAAACATGTGGCTGGTTGTATCAGCTGCTGAAGAGGTTGGATACATAAAAAAATGTGCTTCGTCGGACCAGAACATCTCTGGTCACAACAGCCTCAAAACTCAAAACGAATGCACACCGACAAATCACAACTGTGTTCATCGCATGAGGTCTGAGTCATGAGAGCTGGTCTTCCTTTTCCCTCTCAGCACATCTGGTTAGAAAGCCGATCTCAGTAGGTTCCACTGATGCTGGGACATATATGGTGTGTACTTCCACCACCTAATGACCTTTCATCTCTATTTGTGTGTTGGAATTGATATTTATCTACAGGAAAACTAAATGTTTACCATTACTGCAAATTACTTTCCGATTCTTGTGTGTGTGTGTGTGTGTGTGTGTGTGTTTCCTCTGCTAATAAGCAGATACAAAGCAATGGAAAGACATTTGGGAAATGCCTTCATGTGTAAAGGTGGTCCTCTCATCCCGGTGATGGCAGTTACTATCTTCACGCCCAGCTTTTCATACCTCTCATGTATTGCTTGGGCCCAGAAGAATTTTCTCACCTTCCTCCATAAGCACTTCTATAACTGGGGACATGCTGGTGCCACTTGCTTACCATTTCCTTCTCCCTACCAAGAGCACCTTCTGAGCAGTGACTGCAATCTGCCTGCTTTTGTACCCCAGCATCCACCTTAGTGCCACTTACTGACCATTTTTTGGGATTCTCTTTGCCTGTACGTAAGTCTCTCTCACTCCCCTTCCTTGCATCCTTATTTCCTACCAAACCATCAGTTCTCCACTTAGCTGCCATCTCTTCAGGGAGCCCTCCTTTTATTCCTGTGTTGCTCTTCTCACAGTCTGAGAGGACACACTAACGAGATGGTGTCTTGACTCACCCCACTAGGTTCTAAGAGGCCTTTACTTGTGTTGGGGGCACTGCTGAATTCCCAGAGCCTACCACAGTGCCTGGCACACAGTCCTCCTTGGTATTTGTTGAATGAAGGCACGAATGATTAGGAGCCCACCACTTTACTGTGATGAATGAATTTGAACCTGCTTTACCTTGGGACAAAGTGGTAACATGCTGAGGAGAGCTGAGCCGTCCTTTGCCAGTATGGCTATAAGCTGCTATGCTTACTCGATATTCAGTGCCTGGTTTCAAATCTCCAATCACTTCTTCCTGTCAATAACCAAAGAAAGGTACCAAAGATCAGAATTCCTTTTGCGCAAACCCTATACTTTTCATAAGGTTTACATCTTGAGGTTCCTGTGAAATCGCTTGGAACCCAGATAGTTTGCTTTGTCTAGAGTTGGCTTAGTTTTAAAATTTGCTAAAAGGAAAAACACCGTGACATTCCCAAGACTGGAGGGGGTTACCTTTATTGAAATCTATCTGTACTCTGCACTACTGGAAGGGCTCATTGACACGATCAACTGTTGCTGTCAACATTCAAGTTCTTTGATCAGAGTATGAGGCTACTGGAAAGATCTCTCCTGGGGTTGGAATCTCTCAGTTCTTTCTTTTCATTTGCAGACTGCAGATGTTTAGGGATCAATCTCCCAGTGGGCAATGCTGCTGCAGCGTGTCCAGGACCCTCCATGGAGAACCATTAGGATGAAGGGTAGATGGATGTGTGAACTTACCCTGCACAAACAACCCTGTGTCCCCAAGCCTACAGTGCTAAAGAGGTGGGAGCCTGGGCCTCTTCAGAGAGAAGCAGCAGTACACTACAGTGCAAAAGGAGCCAGCCTGGAGTCAACCAACCTGCCCTTCAATCCTGAGTCTGCCACTTATTACTAGCTGTGGTCTTGGTATCAAATCCCATGAGTCTCAGCTTCTTCCTCAGTAAAATGGACATGATATATAACTATCTTATATGGTCATCATTAGACAATGTATGTCCAGGAGCTTGTATGGAGGCTGTTCTCAAGAAAAAGCTAGGAATGATTATTGTCTTAGATGTATGGGGACTGACCTCTCTGCTCACTGGGTTGCCCATCTACTCTGAGACCCAAGCCCTCCCCTGGACATCTTCCCTGACCACCCAGACCTGGAGATCCCATCCTATTAAATGCCCTGCCACTAATTTAAAACTTATATATATGTTGAGCATTTCTAACTCTCAATTCCAAAATCTGAAACTTTTTGAGAACTGACATGACACCATGAGAAAAATTCTACTCCTGACTTTAGGTGACAAGTCACAGTCAAAACACAGGTGCACTAAAAATATTGCATAAAATTACCTTCAAGCTATGTGCATAAAGTGCATATAAAACATAAGTAAATTTCATGTTTAGACTTGAGTCCCATTCCCAAGATATCTCACTATGTATATGCCAACATTACAAAATATTAAAAAAAAACAGAAAGAAAAAATAAATGAAACCTGAAACACTTCTGCTCCCAAGCACTTTAGATAAGGGATCTACAACCTGTATGATAGATTGTTACTGTTTCTCCTATGATATTGTAAGCCACTTGGGAGCAGGTATAACATATTTCTTTAAAATGTCTTCTGCAAGTAATTAAACATTCATTGTTGCTAAAGAAAGTTAAGAATATTCAAAAAAGTGTTTTGAAAACATTAAATGGACAATTGTCAGCACTTAATACAGTAGTTCTTAAACCTTGACTATACATTAGGATCATTAGAAGATCTGAAAACATAAATAAATGGAGACTCAAAAACATAAATAAATACTGATGTCTGGGCTCCACTACATTCTGCTTAAATCAGAATCTCTGGGGACAAGGTCCAGGTGTCTGCTTACAACTCTCCAGCTGAGTCTAATGTGCATCGAGGTTTGTGAACCACTGTTCTCGGGGGTAGTTCCCCTCCTGAGCTCTGAAACTACCTGCTTCCTCTCCTCTATCTGTCATGTATGTCCAACCTCTCCTGCATGTACCTGATTTTTCTGTATTTGCTCAAATCTCTTCCCTCTCCAAAACAATCCGTCCCACCTACCACACATGTGCCCCTAGCTTCTCCCCTCAGAGATATCTTCCAAAAGATGTCTCCATGTCCTTACCTCCTGGTCACTCCTCCACTTACTCCCATCTGGCCTCTCCCCTCCACACACCTATTGAGATGTTCTTACCAAAGCCCTCACAATAACTCTTCAATAAATCCAATGCAACATCTCATCTTTAGGACTCTCTGCTACTTTCCATATTATTGTCCACTCTTGCTTCCAAGATCCCTTTGCCTTCCTTGGAAACCATGGTTCTACTCCTCCTTGGTCTCCTATCTCTTTGGTTGCTACTTTCCAATATCATCTACCCTTCTTTCCCTCTCTCTGCTGTCCTTAGGGGAGTTGGTTTTTCCCAGAAGCTCATCTTTTAACATCTTGTTTTCCCTCTGTAGACTAGTGGGCAAACTCTTCTTCTACACCCTTAGTTTCTGGTACCACCTTTGTGGTGACAACTCCCACGTCTGTACCTCCCACTGTGCCTGCCTCTTGATCTCCAGGCAAGCGTTTGTGTTTGCCTCTTGAACAACTCTATCCAACAACTACCAAACAACTCAAGTTCAATACAACCAAAGCTCAACCCATCATTCCTCCCCCTACTAGCAAAAATAACCGAAAATGTTGCTTCATCTATGATGTTCTGTCTCAAGACCCAAGCCAGAAATTCCTTATACTGCCCTCTCTTTGTTCATTCATCCTTCCTAACCACCATCCATCCACTTACCAATTCAGCTGCTGCCACCTTTTTTCGTATCACTTGAATCTGTTTATAACATTTCCTTCTTATAGCCATTTAAGTCCAAGTCCTCATCATTAAGACAATGGGCCCTGTTGCTCTTGCCACCAAAACTGCCTGTATGTCCAATTTAGACCCCACATTGTGCTAAAAGTCATATTCATAAATCTCAAATCTGATCGTAGCAATTTCTACTTTAAAACACACTTAGAATAGTATATCTGTGTCTCCCTGTGTATCCTTCTAACATCCTTCCATGCCACCTCCCTTCCTTGCTTTCTACATTCCAGTCATACTTAAGAACTTGGCAGGACTCAAATTTATGCCATTCAATTGCTTGCCTCTGGGCCTTTGAACCTGCTGCTCCCTCTACATGAAGTGTCCTTCTGCCTACTCTTGCCTGGCTCACCCTGCTCATCCTTCATGACTCAGTTCAGTTGAGACATTACCTCATATCTCTAACCCCAGCCCCAGTCTGGTTAGGTGACCCTCCTCTGTTCTTCCTGAGTGTCCTTGGTGGACTTCAATCTTCACACCACTCACCTTACATTGTAACTGTCTGTTAATTTGTCACCTTCTCCCCACCCACTTGAGGGTAGGAAGCCAGCTCTTATTCCTCTGGCATCCCAAAACTTAGCATAGTATTATCAGCCACATAGCAAATGCTCATGCAATGCTTTTTGATGAATGAATAAATGAACTGAAGTGAATAAAAGAAAGAAATCAAGAGCCAAAATGTGCCACATAAACAGATTACCTCATCCAGAAACCAGCTTCAAGTACTGACCCATCATGTCAACAGCATCGGTATCTACTGTGGTTTGAAGGTGACCCCACAGTTCATTTGCTGGAAGCTCAATCTCCATGCCACAGTGTTAACAGATGGGCCTACTAGGAGGTGATCAGGTCATGAGAGCAGAGCCCTCATGAATGGATGGTCATGTGGAAGTGGGCTAGTTATGGAGGGAGAGGATTAGCTATTGAGAGAGTGGGCTTGTTGTAAAGGTGGGTTTGCCCCCTTTCACGCTCTCTTGTCCTTCCATCTTCCACTGTGTTGTGATGCAGCAAGAAGCCCTTACCAGATGCTGAGCAGGTGTCAGTGCAGTGACCTTGGACTTCCCAGCCTTCAATTTCATGAGCCAATAAATATCTTTATGAATCACCCAGTCTGTGATATTCTGTTATAGCAACATAAAGCAGACTAAGACAGGACCTTTGCCCCTGGCCCTGGAGTAACTAACTCCAAAGACAGGGCCAATTTCCTGTGGTCTACCTCTACCACACCTTTTAGACCTTCCACCTCTTCCATTTCCACTTCAGTGTCCTGGGAGAGGCCCCTCAACTCCCTACTGAGCCATTTCTACAGCATCCTAAGGGGCCTCTGTCTCCAGTCTGCCCCTCCCTCCCCCCTCTCATCTTCTCTCCATGTAGCTGCACAAGGGAGTCTTTGCTGAACATAGAGTCTTGCTTTCATAGCTCCCCTCCTGTTCTACTCCTGGCATCTGTGCATCCTGGCTCCACCTCTGTCCTTGGGTTTATGTCAAGTTGAATGATCTGAAGGGAGCAGGTGAACTCAAGAACCTGTTCTCATTCTCTTCCAACTGCCACTCCAGATTTATTCCAAGCAGCAGAACACACACACTCAAACCAACTCAGTGCTCTGGTGGGCTTTTGCTTTAGAATTCTCTCATTCAAACTATCCCTATTTGCTGATGACATAATTCTATATTTAGAAGACCCAAAAAACTCCATCAGAGAACTTCTAGAATTCATAAATGAATTCAGCAAAGTAGCAAGATATAAATTAAAACCCACAAATCAACCACATTCCTATACATCAGTGATGAATCAATTAAAAGAGAAATTAGGAAAACTATCCATTCACGATAGCCTCAAAGAAAATAAAATATTTGGGAACAAGAGAGGTGAAAGACCTCTACAATGAAAACTACAGAACACTAAAGAAAGAAACTGAAGAAGACCTTAGAATATGGAAAAATCTCCCATCTTCTTGTATAGGCAGAATTAATATTGTCAAAATGGCCATATTTCCAAAAGATCTATACAATTTAATGCAGTTCCTATTAAATTTATGATTACATTTTTCATATAAATAGAAAAAGCAGTCATTAAATTCATTTGGAAAAATAAGAGGCCCAGAATAGCCAAAGCAATCCTCAGTGAGAAAAGTGAAGCAGGAGGCATCACAATACCAGACCTTCAATTATACTACAGAGCTATATTAACAAAAATAGCATGGTACTGGCACCAAAATAGATATGAAGACCAAGCATATAGAATAGAAAACACAGAGACAAACCTACATAAATACATTTATCTGATACTAGACAAAGGTGCCATAAACATGCATTGGAGAAAAGATAGCCTCTTCAACAAATAATGCTGGGAAAACTGTAAATCCACATGTAATAAAATGAAATTAGACCCCTATCTCTCACTCTGCATAAAACTCAACTTGAAGTGGATCAAGGATCTAGGCATTAGATCAGTGACCCTGTGCCTACTAGAAGAAAACCTAGGCCCAAATCTCCATCATGTCAGCTTAGGAACTGACTTCCTTCTTCCTAAAGCACAAGAAGTAAAATCAAGAATTAATAAATGTGATTGTATTTTAAAAAAAGAAAAAAAATCTTTTTCACAGCCAAGGAAACAGTCAAGAACATGAAAAGAGAGCCTACAGAATGGGAAAAAATCTTACAATCTGTACCTTAAATAGAGCGTTAATCTCCAGGATACACAAAGAACTCGAAAAACTTATAGCTTGTTAGCTGCCATGAACTACCCTTTAAGGGGTGATTTCTCTGTCCTTGGTGTGTTTACACACATGGCCTTATTTAAATCTCTCTCATCCCTTGAAGTTGGTAGTACTCTTATTTTTATTTACAGAGGTGAAAAATTTAGCCCTGAAAAATTCGTAATTTGCTCAAGGACACAGTTTTAGTAACTGACAAAATGGGGATTCTAACCCTGCTCAGTTTGATTCCAAGGCACAAGAGCTAACTGGGTAATACCTATATGAAAAACACTAAGTAATATTACTTATCATAAACATCAAAGACTAAATTATGATTACTTTATCAGAAGTTAATGTATAATAAATGTAAATGTTACCACTGAAAAATATGAAAAATTATATCTGTAGCAGTTCTGACACCTGAACTGCCTATTCCATGTGGAAGATCAGTGCTGCCATTGGCCAGGTGAGAGGCAGAGGTTGACTCACCCAGGAGCCAACTTTTCCAGCCTGTCTTCTCCTGTTTATATGCCAGCAAGTTGGCATGAGCATGCAAAGTTGAAAAGTATAAAAGAGTTGAAGCCAGGATTTAACTGTCATCTTTTTAAGGTCTTTCCTCCCAAGGGGAGAGACCCTCGGTTTTTTTTTTTTTTTTTTTGGTACTGGGGATTGAACTCAGGGGCACTCGATTACTGAGCCACATTCTCAGCCCTATTTTATGTTTTATGTAGAGACAGGGTCTCATTGAGTTGCTTAGCGCCTCGCCATTGCTGAGGCTGGCTTTGAACTCACGATTCTCCTGTTTCAGTCTCCCTAAGTGCTGGGATATACAGGCTTGCGCCACCGCACCTGGCTGCGACCCTCATTTTATTGGAAATTAAGACAGGCTTTGAGATTTTTAGACAAATACCATACAATTCCACAAATTATTTGTATTTCTGTTCTTGAATGGGATGTAACTTCAGACTTGCATCAAAGTGTAGAAGATGCTGAATGTGCTCCTTTTCAAATAAAAAAACAGTGTTTTGTTGCCTTATGGAAGTTTGAGAACAACTCGAGATGTTAATCTCTCCTGAACTTTATTTCCACACAAGATGGTGAGAAATAAAGTGAGAGAAATCGCCCTGGACCAGAGGCCAGATGAATTCAGTCATCTCTCCTGGTGTACTCCCTCACCATTTTTTCTTTGCTTTCTTTCTTTCCTTTTTTTGGCAAATGAGGTGCTTTGCTGCAAAATAACCCTGCTTTGTGTTTGTCTACCCATTTCTGAAATTCAGAACCAAACTTGCCTCTTTTATCTTCCCAGAACTCCCTGTGAGTGTTGTTCAATCAGTGAACTTGCTTCTGGGGAAGAGAATCAAGGCAAGTCATTTCACTGAGCCCAAAGAGGAAGCCTGAGCAACTTGAAGCAGGTGAGCGATTCCCCAGGATTCTTGCCTTCATCATGGGTTGCCAAAACAACAAGCTTTCATCTCATGATTGGTATTATCATAATAGCTTGCATTTCTGTAGCACTTTGAAATTCATAAAATCTTGGTTCATCATTGCCTCTTTTAATCCTCACAATGTCCCTAAGAGGTCAGTCCTATTATCCCCAATTTACAGATGAAGAAATCTGATCCAGAGAGTTTATAAAACTGTCCTTAGGGTCAACAGTGAGTCTTCTTTCCCTTCTAAGACATACCACAACTTAATCTGTTTCCAATTGCCTGACACCAGGATATAGTATACCTAACTCTCAGGCTAGCCTGTTTTTCCAAAGTTCAAGTCCAACTGTCTATTCCCTCTAGTCATAGTTGGACCTGGATGACATGTTATCCTCTAGTATCCATTACTCATGACTTGAAATTCCTATATTTTAGTATGGACATGGCCACCTGGAGACTGCCTGCATTGCTTTCTTCCAATGTGGCCATGTGACTAGATTCTATCCAATATTATGGAAGTGAAAATGCTGAGGTCAATTTCTGAGTTATTCCTTAAAAGGAAGGGGCATGTGTTCCTTTTCCTCACTAATTGGCCAGAATGTAGATGTGGCAGTGAGCCATTTGGGACCCTGGGTACAAGGGGACAAGGGGTTGGCAGAACAATGGTATGGAAAGAGCCTTAGTTTCTGACACAGGGAAGCCACCAGGAGAGCCCTAAATTAATAACATCCCATGAGGGAATGCAAGGCACATCCTATTAGAATTACTATTACTTTGAGTTTGGGGACTGCTAGACTTGTATCCTAATAACCACCCAATCTGGGTAGTCATATAGAAGTCCCCTCAAACATGTGACTATTCCTTACCAAATACTTTTCACTCACTCTGTTTTGACGAAACCACGTTGAAAGGCTCTGAACTTGTCTCTTACCCTGATTTCGGACCTCAATGTTGTGTACTTACACGTTACCATTCTCTCCTATTGCTGGAAATCTAGATCATTTCACTTCAGAAATGAAGCAAAGGTTGTCCCACCCACTAGTCCAGTGAGCACAACTGAGAAGAGCCACGAAGTGAGCGGAAACTGAACTAGGTGCCAGGAGACCCAGTTCTGCTGGGTGGCAATGGGAATGCCATTCATCCTCTCCAGGGGAATGGTTCAACATCAAAATTGTTCAATTCTTCTTAAATAACTTTCATTGATAAATAGTAAACATGGATTCAACTTCACAGTTATGTACAAGTCAAGGTTGTCTTAGAGGCTGTTGAGAATACCCAGCATCACGTGATGGAAGACACCAGAGAAATAGAAAAGTGACATCTTCCTGGTGTGAGGAAGCCTATGCAGAGTAGAGTGGAGAGAGGAGTTGTAGGGATTCTGTTCCCTAAGTGGCTACATGGAATTAGAGAGCATTTTCCAGGGCTTTGCTGCAGGGGAAGCATTAGATTTAAGGGCTGGAAAAAAAAAATCTCCCTCTGTCCTGAGAATTGCAGGAAATTTAGCACCCCTGATGCTTGTCCACTAAAATGCCTATACATATTCTATACTGTTCCCACCCCCCAACACACAGTTGCCAAGTATCTCCAGTCAGGAACCATTGCTAGTCCATCCTGCCATTTTATAGCTCAAAGAGAGATTCAGAGAAGCTCAGTGACCTTGGGCAAGGTTACTGTTGCTCTGATGACAGAGCAGGGACTAGATGCAGGTCTTCTGATTCCTGGCTAAGTTTTTTCTCTCTAACCTTGGATAAGACCCAAACAGAATCACTGTTCTGGGTCAATAAGACCAAAAGGTAACAAAGCAGAGGGATGGCACCTCCTCCTTGGTTGAGCAAGACAATCTCACTGAAATGCTAGGAGAAAATAGAAGAACTTTCCATTTCTGTTCTATCTCCTCCTTTAAAATTCTGTGGGATTTTAAAGTGTACATAATATATTAGTACAGTGGTATATGTATAATTTATAAATACATAAATATATATACATTGGTACATGTTCAAATATTTTTTTAACTGATGGTATGCATGATCAGAAATTGTGGAAACCACCAATATCAACATCCTTTTCTATTTCTTACTCTAAAAAATTATGAAATCACCCTGATTCAATTTCTATTTTGTTGTCCAGGATGAAATCCACAGGCTGTTCTTCTAAGACAAAAGATACAGTGGGAATGGAATACTAACCAAATTGGAAGCCTCTAGAAGGCAGATTATCCAACAATGCATCAGAATTCCACATTACAAATCAGGTTATTTTGCTTAATTTATCATTTTAATCAGATTAACCGTTTGTCAATCCAATCCCCTGTTTGGCATTCAATCTGGAACAATCGAATCAACCATTTTTAGATGCTGGGTCCTTCCTGCCTTATGGAAAAGACAATCTGGAATTGTTGGAGTAAGTTCAGAGAGGGTAAGGGAGGGGAGGGTACCCCGGGAGTGCGACTCACTAGTTTAAACATTTTCTCTCTTTTTCAATCAGTCTCACCTAGTCTTGGAACAGAGCTTAAATTACTTCAACCTTTAAAGATATTTCTCTTAACCTTACTCTGCCATGTGAGGTGAAGCAGCGCATGCGAGGATAAAAGCATCTCCTCTCTGAAAGATTAAGAATCCACCTGGTGCACTTAGAAGTTCATGCTTACCCAGAAGGAGCACTCTCCACTGGTCTTAATCAGTATGAGGGGGTTGCTGCAAAAATCAACATTTTAATGAAAAGAGACTCCTCCCACCAAATCCTGCATGGAGGCAGAATTTCCTAACACATACTTACAAAAATTGCCTGATGATCAGGTTGCACCTGGAGAATAAAAAAAAAGAAGATATGAAGAGTAAGAAAAAACTTGTAAATGAACCCAGAGCACCTGCCCCTTCCCTCTAGCTACAGCCAGGGGCAGCAGCAAACATGCATCTTTGCAATGTGAATTTTAGCAAGCACTTACCTAGTTCTTATTCTATGCCAGGTACCATGCAGAGGGATCTACAACCATCACCTCATTTAATACAACATCTGTATGCTGAGGATGGTAGGATATAGTACAGAGGCTCCCAAACTTTCTGTGTTCGTAGCATACTTAGTTTCTCAATAACATTTTTATAGCATCTCTAGATCAAAAGAAATGCCCCTGACAATTCCATTTATTAAGTAGTTATATCCAAACAACTTGTTCGTAAGGTAGTCCACACAGATGTTGCTGTTTTTCTTGAAATTTAAAAATATTGCACAGTGCCCCTGTGAGTTTGCTATCGAGCCCCTGGACTCCCTGAAACACAGCTTGGGAACCACAGATCCACTACCTATGGTACAGATAGTATCAGAGTCCCTATTTTGTGGGGCTGTGGTTATAGCTCAGTGGTAGAGCACTTGCCTAGCATGTGTGAAGCACTGGATTCAATCCTCAGCACCACATAAAAATAAATACATAAAATGAAGGTATTGTGTCCATCTATAATTAAAAAATTTAAAAAAAAAAAGAATCCCTACTTTGTGGATGGGAAACAGGCCCAGAAAAGTTACTCAGCTGTTTGGATGTAATGCGGGAATCTGAAAGCACACAGGGTGAACCCAGAGCTATTCTGCTGCCAGGCTGTCCTCTCTCTCTTCCTGACTTACTATGCCACATCCAGTTATCACCTCTTCTCTCCATTCTGTATAGTCTGCAACTCTCCTTGCCTCCACCAAACACACGTGCACACAGGCATGTGCACACACGCATGCTTATTCCTAGGCTTCAAACCATTCCCTCCCATTGAGATGCCTCTTCTTCAAGTCTGATTTTCTAGAAAGTTCTCTGCTTCTATTTCCAGCCCCAAGTTAAATCTGGACTGCTTGTTCCTACACTCATCTTTCTTTCTTCAAACTCTGTTAAGTGCCATGTTAATGACAGCTGAAATTTCTTTTCTTTTTTTTTTTGGTACCGGGGATTGAACTCAGGGGTATTCAACCACTGAGCCACATCCCCAGCCCTATTTTGTGTTTTATGTAGAGACAGCACCTCATTGAGTTGCTTAGTGCCTCGCCATTGCTGAGGCTGGCTTTGAATTTGCAATTCTCCTGTCTCAGTCTCCCAAGATGCTGGGATTACAGGAGTGCGCCACTGCGCCTGGCTGACAGTTGATATTTCTTATGTTGTTCTCTAATTGCATTATTGGTATAAATGTAGTTTTCCCAAAAAGATTGAACGTTTGCCCCAAAATAGGTATGGTGAATTATCTCATGCTGGACATATAGAAACCACTATGTATGCCAGTCAATTTGTTGAAATGAGCAAGATGATCCAATGCTACCATTTCACAGCATATGCTAATGCCTGGATATAAATAACAGAGATATATTTAACATAAAAATCATCAGGAATGATAACTAATATATGTATGGCCTTTTTATAGTTTGAAAGACTATTTACATACATGATTTTATTTTATTCTTTCAGCAGTCTAATTATTAACTTCTTCCATGGAAGAAAGTAGAGGCTTAGGCAGGTTAAGTGGCTTTAGCCAAACTTGCAACCTGCAAGTAGAAACAGCAGATATGGAAACCTCGTGCACTGGTCTCCTTCCTGACCCATTTTCATTGCCCTGCAGTGTTCTTCAGCCCAGCTCCCACATGATGGACAGGCTTTCAATTTCAGAAGCACTGTCTCAACTCCATGGCACCCCTAGCACTGCACACTCAATTCCTGCACTGAGATACTGTGACCCCAGGACATAGAGCTGGACTGGCTGTGGACACTGCCTGGGAAAATGCTGCCCCTTGTTGGGGTCAATGAGCCTGTGGAAAGTTCCAGAGCTGTCAAGAGGAAGGGTTTGTGGTTTCCTAGATGGGGCCAACCCAATCTCCCCTGTTATGGTAGTGTGGACCACGGAGGCTGGGGCCGATGGTCTGCGGCTAACAAAGACTGTTTAACACAAGTCTAGTTCAAGATTAAAAGCACTTGTTGGTCATCATTTCCTCCTCATTGTGGGACTGCAAATTGGTACAACCCATCTGGAAAGCAGTATGGAGATTCCTTAGAAAACTTGGAATGGAACCACCATTTGACCCAGCTATCCCACTCCTCTGTCTATACCCAAAGGACTTTAAAACAGCATACTACAGTAATTCAGCTACTTCGATGTTTACAGCAGCTCAATTCACAATAGCTAAACTGTGGAACCAAACCAGATGCCCTTCAACAAATGAATGGATAAAGAAATTGGTATATATACACAATGGAATATTACTCAGCAATAAAAGAGAATAAAATTATGGCATTTGGATGGAGGTAAATGGATGGAGTTGGAGAATATTCATGCTAAGCGAAGTAAGCCAATCCCAAAAAACCAAATGCCGAATGTTCTCTCTGATAATTGGATGCTGATTCATAATGGGGGAGAGGACACGGGAAGAATGGAGGAACTTTGGTCAAAGGGGAAGGATGAGGGAGGGGGCATGGGGGCAGTAAAGATGGTGAAATGAGATGGACATTATAGCCCTAGCTTCATGTATGGCTACATATATGATGTGATTCTGTATCATGTACAACCAGAGAAATGAAAAGTTGTGCTCCATCTGTGTACAATGAATCAAAATGCATTCTGCTATCACAGATACCTAAGTAGAATAAATAATTTTTTAAAAAAATTAAAAAAAATAAATTGAGGGCTGAGGTTGTAATTCAGTACTAGAGCACTTGCCTCATACATGTGAGGCACTGGGTTCGATCCTCAGCACCAAAAAATAAATAAAATAAAGGTTTTGTGTCTATCTGCAACAACAACAACAACAACAAATCAGTTGACCATAGGGTTGTGTTTTCTCTCAGATGTGGAAACTAGAGAAGAAAAAGGGAAAGAAAGCAGGACTGGGTGGAGGGCATCTCATGAAAATCAAAGGGAGATCAGTAGAATAGAGGAAAGGGATGAGGGATGGGTGAGACAGAGGGTAAGTGCTGGAGAATGATATTGCCCAAATTACATTGTTTTCTTTTGTGCATATATAGATATGTAACAACAAATCTCATCATTATGAACAGTTATGCACCAATAAAAATTATCAATTGACTACAAAAAAAGAGAGATTAAAAGCACACCATGAAAATACAAGCAAGCTGGAAGTGTGCATATATTTTGGGGGGTCATTAGCTAGTGCTGGGGTTCAGAAGTAACAGCTACATGCTATTTCTCACCAACATATGACTTGGGGACATTGTTCCACCTCTCTGAGTCTCAGCACTCTTGTTAGTGAGATGAGATCATAGGGTAGTCATGAAGATTAAATAGAAAAACAAATGTAAGGCATGAGGGGACAGAGTCTGGTGGGTGACAGACACCTAATAAGTAATAGCTACTTATCAAAGATGATGAATAGGTTTCACACTGGCCTACACCTAGCAGGCACTTATTAAATAGGACAGACAAACACTGCCTCTGCTGCCACCACCACCATTAGGACAGTATTATAGGCACTGGTGTAACTCCTTGGACATCCCCTCAAAGACTCCAGCTGGGAGGTTATAGTAGCAGAATAGGGAAGGAAGAGAGTGAAAGAAAAGAAACCAGAAGATGCCTAAGGCAAGAAGTTCACCCAGAGAGACCTTGAAGGGAAACAAAAGAAACAGAAGAAAAGCTGACAATTGGTGCTGAGCTCCAACAGCAAAATAAACAACTTGGACCATTTGAATATACATTTCAAATTACATCATTTTCTTCTGCATTGTGTCTCCAGGCAGTTGGGAAGACACAAGCAAGTTATATTTATTTCTAAAGCTTTACTGGAATTGCAACAAAATAAAAATCAGAATTAAACTTTATGAAGAAAAGAAAGGGAAAAAATAGCCATAAGGTGTCTGTTTCCTCTCATGACAAAATGGGGTTGAGTCCTGCATTTATGCCAGGACTCTTTTATCAGACGCCTGCCTTTCTGGAAAGATAGATGGCAGATCTCAGAGGCAATATACACAAAGACATTTGGAAATTCTAAAGGACCATGCAGACATTCGTTATTATTATTATATGGATGGCAGCTCATGTACTAACTCAGAAATCTTTCTGAATCTCCCCTCAATGACAAGGTACAGGTGTTCTGAGGGACTGCCAGCATGCACATACTCACAGCAACCGGGGTGTCCTGGCTGAGAAGCACACTGTGCAACCGCTCCTGCAGGGACTTATCTGCACCGACCTCAGAGTAAAAGACCTTGCAAAGACACAGACATCTGGTAAGAACAGAGCCAGTACTTCTCCAAGATCAAAGGTTTGAATCACTTACAAAGGAAGTGGGTTCTGAGGTGCATCAGGCTACCCCACTAGTTCCTAGTTCTGTGGGAATGAACATCAACCATACCTGGTGGGGTTGTAAACTCAGAAGCCTGCAGAGCCCAGGAGAAAGACAACATATCTGTGAAAGGGGTTGGGGGCTGGACCCAGCTCCTCTCATATTTCCCCAAACCATGACCCTGTCAGGTAATATTGCATCTTCCCACATTTAATACGACATGAGTCCAGAAATATGTTTCTCTAAGAAGACCACAGGACAAGGGTCATGATCAATACTTGCTATTGGTGAAATGAAGTCTGTAGGGAGTGGCGGTCAGACTTGAGGGCTTTTATCCCATCTCAGATGGGTCTTTCATCTCCAGCAGGCTTGGTGTCCCACAGGAATGTGGGATCAGTGTGGCCAACTGTCTGGACATCTCAAAGATTTCAGAACTCCAAATATTTATCTGAAATACCCTGATTTCTAAAAGTTGGTTTATTTTTAAAAAACTCTATTAAAAAAACATTTTGGAGAACTGAAATCTGCCTAATTTTCAGCTTCTAATGGTAGGATACGTTCTCTGTTCCTTCCTTCACTTGGCCTGTCCACATCTGATTCAGTTAGTGCATTAGTTTGTACTTATTGATAACATTCCACAGTGACTCCCTATGATTTCCCAGGTTTCTGCATTATTCTCCCAATTTAAGTATAGGCCATTGAATAACAGAAACCATATCTTCTACTTGTTTTCTATTTTTCTACTGCTGCACAGAGAAAGAACTGGGGAGATCCTGATTAATGCAGAGGTTATGTTCAGGGCTCTTAGAAATACCCTTGAGACATTTCTTGTAGTTTCACCAGAGGAGAATGAGGCAGTTATTAATATGAGAGGACTGATAATAAGGAGGCCATAGACAGGTGGAACATCCTTAATCCACAAATCTGAAATCTGAAATGCTTCAAAATCTGAAACTTCTTGTGCCTGATGAGGCATCAAAAGTAGATAATTTCACACCTCACTTCAAGTGCAGGCCCACTAAAAACATTGTACAAAATTACCTTCACACTATGTGCACAAGGTGTATGTGAAGCTGGGTGCAGTGGCGCACACCTATAATCCCAGGACTTTGGGAGGCTGAGACAGGAGAATCGTGAGTTCAAAGCCAGCCTTAGCAACAGTGAGGCACTAAGCAACTCGGTGAGACCCTGTCTCTACATAAAACACAAAATAGGGCTAGGGATGAGGCTCAGTGGTCGAGTGCCCCTGAGTTCAATCCCTGGTACCAAAAAAAAAAAAAAAAGGTGTATGTGAAACAAATGAATTATCTATTCAGACTTGGATTCCATGCCTATGACATGTCATTATATATATGTAAATATTCCAAAATCTGAAAAAACTCTGAAATCCAAAACACTTCTGATCCCAAGCATTTTGAATAAGGGATACTCAACTTGTACAGGAGGTACAAGGATAGGAAGTATGGATAGTCACCCCAACAAGCCCACTGCAGAAATCCCCAGATGTACTCACAGTGTATCCAATGACTGGGCTTCCAGGATGCTGTGGCATTTTCCACTGGATGCTGAAAGCTGTACAGTTCAGGGCACCCAGCTTGATGTCAAGAGGAGGCCCCACCTTGCCTGCCCCCAAACAAGGAGATTATGTTAAAAGATCCATGCATCTTGCCATCAGCATATTTACACAAGATTTAAGAGTGTGTATTCACAGAAGAAGAGCATAATTAAAGATGACTCCACAGGCCACAGCAGTCATCCCTCTGATGTGCCACCCTGTCTCAGTTGATCTCAATGGAACTTTGCTATCCCCTCCCAACCCGTCACTGGTAGAGAAGTCAGCCTTGGTCTATTGCCCTTGGTCTATTCTGTAACTACTAATAGTAAAGGATCAGAAAGCAAGATTTAGGGTGGCATAGACCAGACATATATGACTTGACTCTAGGCATTTGGAATGGATCAAAGTGAGACAATGAACTTTTATTTAACTATTTTATATATTATATATTTTTAAACTTTTATTTACCTATTTATATATATTTATATATTATATAGCTATATATAATATATATGTGCTTATGTAGTTAGTATTTTATTTTAATGAAATATTTTAAATATTTAAAATATTGTAAATATTTCATTAAAATAAAATGGTTAAGTATAAAATGAGATTAAAATTTTTCAAATGTTTTGCTGTCCATTTGTCTCAAATAAATTTATGATGATAAATAATATATTTTATAACTATAAAGCAACAGGCAAATTGTCATAGTTTAGAAAATACAAAAAGAGGATGTCATTCTGAGATGAGTCCTGCTAGCATTTTGGTATGCCTCCTTTGGATCACATACAATTTTTTAAAGTTGTTTGATTCTCTTTGTATTTGTTATTGCTTTGTATTGCTCTAACTATAATGTAGTGATTATGTGTATCTGCATATATGCTCATAGTTTTAAATCTTATTTCACTTAATTTACAATCATTAAAATCATGTTTAATGGACATAAATGCTTCCCTGTAATGCATTGCCATAATAAACAGACTTGGCATTCTGCTGTTGTCGGACAATATATTTCTCATATTTTGCCATTTAAAATAATGTCCATGAGGGCAGAAACCAGGTCAGCCTTGATCAGTGTAAAGAGACTAGTAAATAATATGGACTCAATGAATATTCCTTAAGTGAGTGAACGTTCAGCAATGTGATTTTCCACTTACTAATATGTCTTGATGTGCTTTCTTTTTGACTACAACATAGAATTCTCCAGCATATCAATTAGGATGCTTTGCAATTCACAGAGACCTAATATATCTATTTATTGCACTAGGGCCAATTTATTACCAGGGATGCTCACCAATGTTTTTTTCTTTTTTCTACTGAAATGTTTTTATTACTCAAATTTATTTTAATGATTCATAAAAGCAGAGGAAATTGCTCAATTAACCCCACATATTATGTTGTATTAACCTGATAATGCATACATTTTGGAAGTCTCCAGATATCCCTCAGATTTTTCTTATTACTTATTGAGTAACTAAGGAACCAGTTGTCTCACCAACATTTTTAATAAACCAAAGTCTTTCTGGTAGGCCAAGTAATAGAGGCTCAATTCTGTCAGTTAGCAGGAACTGTGAGGCTAGGAGACAGCTCTCTCTTGACGCCCACACACCTCCAACTGTCGATACTCAGAGATTTAGTATTCAGTGATCTTTCTGTCTCTGCATTAGTTCAAGATTTAAAGTCCCATATGATTGGCTAAACACAGGCATGTGCTTCCTCTTGGCTCAACCAAGGGTCTGGAGAAGAAGGATTAGTCCTTGTTTCCTAACTAGGAAATGACTTCCCAGGGAGTCCTGGGCAATGCTCTTATACTAAACCTATCCACAGAAAAGAAGACACCTAAAAGGAGGACAAGATCATAGGAAAAGAATAATGGTAGGTCATAAAGCTCCAAACGCTGTTACAGAGTGCATGCACGCACATCTGGAGCTTCCCCATTGACTTTCATGTTGCTTTCAAAATATCACTATTAGAAAGAATATATGTGCACATATCTTTTTGTGCACATATGTAAATATTTCTAGGATAGATACCTATGAAAAAATAATGAGTTATGTCTATCTCAATTTTTACTAGTTATTGACATTGCTCTCCCAAAAAGATTAAGTGAATGAATTTTTTAAGTATGTCCTGTCATTTAATTTGGTTAAGTTCCTAAAGCAAAATTTCTGTGTCTAAGACAGTTTCCCAACCTTGGTACTACTGACATTTTGAGTTGGACAGTTTATGTGGGGGATATCCAATTTCATCACAGGCTGTTTAGCACATCCCTGGTCTCTGCCCAACCCAGCTGTGAAAACTACCAATATCTCCATCTTGCCAAATGACCCTTGGGAGGGGGACACAAAACTGACCTCCCTCATCTGTTGACAACCACTGATTTAAGAGAATGAATATATTAGACAATATTAATAAATATAATCAAACTTACATCTAGAAAATTAACCAATTCAGAAGCTTACATTGGTGTATGGGAATACCCCATATAAACAACATAGTCTCACCCCATATCAATAACACAGGTAATAACTTGAGTATTACCACTTAAAAACTTTAGCTCTGCAAAAGACACTGTCAAGAGAATAAAATGACATACTGGAAAGAATATTCACAAAAAGACTTATCTAATAAAGGATTGCTAGTAAAATATATAAATGCTATAGACTGAATGCTCATGTCCTCCCCAAATTCTTATGTTGAACATAATCCCCAATGTGATAGTATTTGGAGATGGGCCCTTTGAGGGAGGATTAGGTCATGAAGGTTGATCCCTTGTGAATGGGATTAGTGCCTTTATAAAAGAGGCCTCACGTTGTATCCCCTCCTCTTTTCCTATGAAGACACAGCAAAAAGACCAAGAAGCAGGTCTTTACCAGACAGTGACTCTGTCAGTGCCTTTCTCTTGGACTTCCCACACTCCAGAACTGTAAGAAATAAATTTATATTGTTCAGAAGCCACCTAGTTCATGGTATTTTGTTATAGCAGTTGAATAAACTAAAACAACAAAGAACTCTTAAAACTCAACAGTAAGAAAGCAACCTAATTAAAAAATGGACCAAAAAATCTTATCAAAGAAGATATGCAGATGGAAAATAAGCATATCAAATAATTATAGTTCATCAGAGAAATGCAAATAAAAACAATGAGGTTTCACTATATATTTATTAGAATGGTCAAAATCCAGAACACTAACACCACCAAATGCTGGTAAGAAAATGGAGTAACAGGAACTCTCATTAGCTGCTGGTGGGAATGCTAAATGGTACGATCACCTTCAAGACAAATTGGTGGTTTGTTATAAAACTAATCATACTCTTACCATATTATCCACAAATGGACGTTTATTGAAATTGTATTCATATATGCCAACACTTGGAAGTAACTAAGATATACTTTAGTAACCAAGATTCGCCTTTAGTAGGGGAATGAATAAATAAACTATGGTAATCCAGACAATGGAATATTAATATTATTCAGTGCTTAAAAGAAATTAAGCCACAAAAAGACATGGAGGAGACTTAAATGCATATTACCAAGTGAAAGAAATCAATCTGTAAAAGTCTTCATATTGTGTGATTCCAACTACATGACATTCTGAAAAAGGCAAAACCATAAAGACAGTAAAAAGAGCAGATGTTTCCACAGAGAGAAAGATAAAAAGTGAAGCTCAGAGGACTTTTAGGGCAGTGAAACTATTTTATATGATACTATAATGGTGGATATAAGTCATTGTACATTCGTTTTACCCATAGAGTATACAACACCAAACATGAAATCTAACTACTGACTTTAGGTGAATTGATAGTTAAATTATAACAAATGTACCACTCTGGTGGAGGATGCTCAGAATAGGTGTATCTGTGCATGTGTGGAGATAAGGGGTGTATGGAAAATCTCTATGTCTTCCTCTCAATTTTGCTACGAATCGAAAAAATGAAGTCATAAAACAGAAATTTTTTTTTAAAGTTGAATATTTTAACATAAATTCTGCTACTTTTCTTCCTCTATTTTGTGTTTTGCACATTTTTCAATTTGGGTTGTTAATTGTTTTCTCATTGGTTTATAGGAACTCTTGACATGTTAAAAATCTGAAACTTTCACCCAGATTTTTTGTTTTGTTTTGTTTTGTTTTATTTAGGCTTACATGTTAATGTAAATTGATTTATTGTACATAGATAGAGGATAACATATCAATTCTCTAGTTGTAAGTTGTATAGAATCACAACATATATGCAGTCTTACATAAAGTTAGGGTTATTATGACCATCATATCCATCATCCTTGCTGTCCCCATGCCCCCTCCCCCCTTACACCCCTGTGAACAGAGATCCACCATTGTTCCCATGTCCTTCCCCACATTATGGATTAGCATCTGCTTATCAACGAGTACATTCAGCATTTGGTTTTCTGAGATTGGCTTACTTCACTTAGCATGATATTCTCCAACTCCATCCACTTACCTGCAAATGCCATAATTTTATTCTCTCTTATTGCTGAGTAATATTCCATTGTGTATATATACCACAGTTTCTTTATCCAGTCATCTATCGAAGGGCATCTAGGTTGGTTCCACAGTTTAGCTATTGTTTCACCCAGATTTTTTTCCAAGTAGTTTTATGATTGGATCTGCCTGCATAATTACCCACTACTGGTCAGCCTTATTACAGAGTTAAGAGTTCTATGCTAATGGAACCACAAACATGGCTCAGAAGTAGGAAGAAAGGCAATGGAAATAAATGATCAGTCCCTCACAGAACCATAAAATAACTAGTAAGCACAGCCATATCCATAGTCCTGGGAATAGCACTTGCTTCCCTTTGCTCTGAGAACGGTTGTACCCGGCAGTTGGGTGCACCTGAAGGTAGGCTTCTGAGGTCAGTAAGTGGGGAACCAGTCAGCTCTATGTACCTGAAAGGGTTCTCTACAGAAAACATAAAACGTTCCAGGTATTGTAAGCAAAATGGTAGTTACTGAAATTGGCAGAAAAGCTAGAGGAAATGAAGCAAGGAGCTTCCATTGGGTCCATTTTTGGTGGTGGGCGGAGATTTGCTCTACAGAAGCAACTGAGAACCACGAATCCCCCAACTTCACTCTTCCTGTAGCCATCACTGCTGCCACAACTGTCTCTAGACACCCAGGCCAGTGAAGGACCCTGAGATAATGAGTTCTCATATTCTGATGCCTCTCTTGGCTGGAGAAACAGCAACAGGAAAGTGGATTCTACTCTGTTCCTGCCCTGCATATTTCCTGAGTACATCTGATTGGTGGGACCTAATTAACATCCAGAATATTAACTACAGGGAAGTTTGGGAAATGTAGTTTTTATTTTTTTTTTCTGCCTTTGCAGTATGGTAATAGCACCTAGAAAAATGGTTAAATGGATGTAGAGCAAGTCAACCCATAGTATCCATGATATCTTGGTCCCATGAAACATGAATTCCAGTATGCTATCCCTTATACTTTCATGTTCTCTGGAAAGTATTTAAATCATACCCTGCTGGAACATGGTTAGATCTGACTCCTAGTTTATTGGTATTTTCACTGGTTTATTTTCTCTTTAATAAACTTGAAATACCGATTGAGCTCCCTGTATGTGCCAGGCAATAGTTTAGTCAGTGAGGTCACACTGAGATGAAGAGAGATGTGGGGCTAAAAGAAGTTAGTAGGACATTAGAACTGGGTATGAAGAACATTAAAGTTGGGAGGTATTGGGCACTTTTGTGACACACACAAAGGACATACCATTACTGGAGTCTTAGGCCAGAGGCCTGAGTCTGGGGATCCAACAAATCAAGTCTAGCCACTTGATCCAAAAACCAAACAGAAAAGGTAATGGTATAAAGCATGAAAGGAACTTTAATCAGTATAGACACTGGGAAGACAAGGGGACCTCTGTCCTTACACCTGTCTTCAAGGGGCTAACAATGACTTTTAAGTTTCACAGAAAGAGGAACAAAGGCAAGGGCTGAGAGTTTCCATAGCTAGAGGCTTTTCACAGCTGCCACCACAACTGATCAAGATCACCTATGTTCTGTCATCTTTATTCAGAATTGGTCAGGCAGGATCTTGTCTCTGATAAGAAAGTTGCTGTTTCCTAGGGTTGGATAGTAGCTTCCACTCATCACAATATGATTATGGGATCAGACTTTGTTCCTGGAATCCAATGTGACTATGAGCAAAGGAGATGAATGCAAAATTTAGGCAGAGATGTCAAGTGTTTTTTTTAATTTTAATTTTAATTTTTTTATATATTCTTTATTTGTTCTGATTAGTTATCCATGGCAGTAGAGTGCATTTTGAGATGTCAAGTCTTTAGTCTTTAGTATGTAGCTATCCATCAGACATTGGCAGGGAAAATAGTCTAAGTCCTTGTTACAATGCCTGGATCTACCTAACAGAGCACCAGGAATGAGGCAGACAGAGTGGGGATGGGGAAAGTGTTCCAAGCAGAAGAAGCAGCCTCTACTTTCCCCCAACCAGCTGGAGGAAGAGCCAAGGCTTCTGCCTGGGGCAACACAGGGGAGGAGGCATGTGCCACCCAGTTGGTTGGGACCACACAAATGGCTTCCTCCTGCCCATGGAGGAGGTGGGCTCAACTACAGCTGGTGAGTGAGAGCTGGCCAAGTCAGACATTTGGACCAAATACCAAAAGTGTTCTAGAGGGATCTCTTAAGTGTGGGAAACCAAATGATAGAAAATAACTGAATTTTAAAACTGGATTTTCTTTTTATGGAGGAAACTTCCTAAGCTTAAAAGAGGTTAAAAAATAAATCAAAAGAAAAGTAATGGATTCTAAATCATAAAAGTTTCATTACCCTCTTCAAAAATTACCAAAGGAAAATTCAAAACAATAGTTTCCGGGTAAATAATTGCAGCAAAATGACAGGCCAAGGGATATCTTGATTATAAAACTCATACATATTGATAAAAACATATGCAGACCGTAATAAATAAAATATGAAGGACAAGACACAAAAGAAGAGAGATAGCAAGTTGACGCACATGGGGAAATATTCAAATTTGTGAGTTATCAAAGAAACATAATTTTTAAAAATTGAAATGTTATTTTCACCTATTACATTAAGCCAAAATATTTAAGTGAGAGTAACTAACTAATGCTGACAAGTGTACATAAATGTACCGCTCTCAAAAAATCACTTAGGGCAGTGCAAATAAGTATGCGGGCATTTTGGAAGACAATTTGGCAATGTGCAATGATATCCGTAGCCATCAATCTGTTCTATCCTTTGGCTTCCAGAAGTGTGATTAGTCTGCCTGAAGAAATAATCTTAAGACAAGGCTGCACCATGAAGTTGTCCTACAGAATATCACTTATGACACACGGAAACTATGAACTGTCTAAATATTTAGAAACAGGACAATGGCCAGGTCAGGCAGGTGGTGCATCACCTGCATGGACTTGTGTGCAAATGTTGAAAATGTGATTTAACTAAACACATATGATGTCTTGGATCCTGGAGCAGAAACAGGACATTAGGGGGGAAAACAGTAAAATCCAAGTAATCTGGTTTAATCGATAGTGTTATACAATTACTAGTCAGCAATCTCACAGCGTAGATTTGATCAATGTACTGGGGTTACGTGAGAAGCTAACTGGAGGAGAAACTGGGTGAAAGCTGTATAGGAATTCTTACTACTACCTTTGCGATTCTTCTATAAATCTAAATTTATTTCAAAATAAAAAGCCTATTTAGAACATAAGGCTTGGATCACACTGTAACAAATTATGGTATAGTGGCAAACAAACAAACAAAAAATGTCCAATTGCTAATGATGCAGTTATTACAATCACATAATATATTCATTTGAAAAATCACTTGAAGACCAGAGAAAAAAGCTAATTGCCACCTTAAGGCAGCTAAGATTAAGGGTGATTTCCCCTCTGTTTTCTTCTATTTGGCAAGCTTTCCAGAATGTTATTATATTGTTTTTCACAATTTAAAAATATTCTTTTCAAAAATATTTTTACCTCCAAAGACCAAAAGTTGCATGGGAGCAAGTAGAACTGCATCTTTACTTACTATAAGAAATCCACAAAATAACACGTCGTGAAGTTTGCACCCAATTAGAACAAACTGTGCTATTTTGTGTTTGCAATGTGTTTTCCCATTTAATGATAAAGATAAAAAGAGTTCACAATTAATGAAGTAGATCTATTGGCTCTCAACAACATAAGTAATGTACCTGCATAAAATGATGTACCTGTGTTACAAATCAACTATCTCAGCAAACCAAGGACAGCCAGGAAAGAGGCTGTTAGTCCACAATAACAACATCATCATCATCATCATCATCATCATCATCATCATCATCGGTAATAAATCTAACCAAGGAAGTGAAAAACCTCTACAATGAAAACTACAGAACACTGTAAAAAGAAATTGAGGAAGAACTTAGAAAATTCAAATACCTCTCATGTTCTTGAGTAGGCAGAATTAATATTGTCAAAATGCTCATGCACCAAAAGCAATTTCCCTCAAAATACCACTGACATTCTTCATAGAACTAGAAAAAAAAAAGTCCCAAAATTCACATAGAACAATAGCCAAGTGATACTGAGCAAAGAGGGATTCTGGGGGCATCACAATACCTGATTTCAAATTATACTACAGAAGTATAGTAACAAAACACAATGGTGTTTGCATCAAAACACACATGAAGACCAGTGGAGCAGAATATTACACACAGAGACAAACCCACACAATTACAGTTATGTGATAGACAAAGGTGCCAAAAAACATATATTGGACAAAAATGGACTTTTAAATAAATGTTTCTGGGAAAACTGGATATCCATATATAGAAAAAAGAAATTTAGACCCCTCTCACAAAAGTCAACTCAGAGTGGATCAAAGACCTAGAAATTAGACCAGGAATTTTACAACTGCTAGAAGAAAACACTTAAAGTTTCTCTGCTGATGACATGATCCTTTAGAAGACCAAAACAACTCCACCCAAGACTCTAGAGCTGATACACAAATTCAGCAAAGTAGCAGAATACAAAATCAATAGCTCTCCTATGGTCTGATAATAAAAGAAATCAGGAAAATGTTCAGACCTTTTAAAATAGACATGAAAGTAAATTAAATAGAGTTAAAACTCCATGCTCCAACCCTAGCCCTTTCCTTCCTCTTCTCCAGAGGTATCAACCATTCTGATGCTTCAAGGTCTTCTCCTCATGTAAGTTCCCACTTTTATTTTACTGGAAACAATGTGACTATTCATTAGTAAAGGAATGGATATCTTGTGACTTATCCATACAATGAACCAGTATCTTTACCACCTGGGCATTTATTTTGTGGAGGGGGGCGACCTTTGTAAATTTTAAAGCATTTTTCAAACATTAGCCGGTTTCCCCATCTTGCTGTTCTAGAAATCATATATGGTTTTTAAATGTTTCTGTACAGGTTGGACCCATGTGCATTTGGGTTTTCAAAAGTTTATTGCTGCCACCTTCTGCCTGTTTCCTTTGCTCTGCTGGTTAAGGCTCTTTCCCTAGCCTACAGGAATCTTGGTGGGGATTGAAGAGACCAGTAGCCAACACTTCTGCTCAATCCGCCATGTTTGCCCCAAGCCAGTGGATTCTAATAACGATATAAAATAGAGGACAAAGACATTCTCTCTTACAGATGCAGAAACTGGGTTTATGGATCTAAGATCTTATATCAAGGAGACAGAAAGAGACAGAGACAGAAAGGAATCAGGTGGAGACATTATTTCTCTCTCCACCCATTCCGGCCCAGGTTCTTAGCAATTCTGCCTGGCCTCCCCTACTGAGCTCCCACTCACCCTCTTTCTTCCCAGTCACTACCACATGTGTGCTGGGGCTCTCTAATCTCTCTTTCCACCCCAACACTTGCCTCCAAGGGGTAGGCCTCCAAACTCAAACTGCCGAGTGGATCCAGATGTCAGATGGGCCTTTCAAGTCCAACTGATCAGACCTGACTTCATCATCTTCCTTTTCAACCCAGGCTCCTCCAGGAATCCTGGTAAATGGCATCATCATCCACCACAACTTTCAGAAACCTGGAAGTCACCCTTCATGTCAAAGTGGTCAAACTGAATCCATTCTCTCCTCTTCACGGAAGCCTCAGCACCTCCTCAACCCTGTGCTTGGGCAGCACTGCTCAGGGTTGTACATGTAGGGTGACCTCTTTGACACCCCCAAATCCCAAGAGATTTAATTTCCTTCTTTCTGGAGAATGTGTGTTAGTAAATGAGACATTTTTGCTCCTATCTTGTAAAGCAGTTGAATGTAGGGCTGAGGTTGGAGCCATGGGAATTGGGTTTATAGAATTGAAGTGTAGGAGGGATATACCAAAGGTCTTTAGAAGGAAAAACCAGAGACTTTTCAAGCAACATTTGCATTTTGAGTACAGAAGTGTTCTCTTTGTGTATTTATTTGACATGTCCTTGAGAGTGGGGCAGATCTCCGGATGGGGCTCTCTTGAAGCAGTATTTGCTGAACAAGCACATTGCTTACTTGTAGACTGTAGGATTATCAGGGTATTATGGAGGGGGAAGGCTACAGGCAGGAATAAGTTAGCCAGGGACACCCCAGGCTTGAGATAAACTCAAGACAAGTAAGAACAGTGGACCCAGAAAGGCCACAGGAACCATCAGGCCAAGTTGAGACACATGTCCTGGCATCAGCATAGAGACCAAGGTCCCAACCAGGATGTGCAGATCAGAGTAATTCTCTAACTCTCCTCCAGCTACCTGAGACTTTCCTCACATCTCTATGATCTCTAAGTTGTCAGCACAAAGTCAAATCTTTGCATAGGCTAAGTAAAGACCAAACTGCACTCTCCAAAAACTTTAAATGAAGCCAAAAAGTTTTGATGATGGTTAAAACTCTGAAGTCTTCTGGTCTCTTATCTATTACATTAAAACAAACTAGTGCCTCCTCATTATTAAAAAAAAAATCCAATAGTAGGCCACTTAGGTTTAGAACAAATAAGATTTAAGCAGTTACATACAAAAATAGCACTCATATCTCACCAACAATAGTTACGAATGACAGGAAAAATATGTTACGTAATAGAAACAAGTTTAGAAGAACTGAGCCTTTAAAACTAGTATAATGCATTTACAAAGTATGCCCTGAAGCTGAGTTCTTATAAGCTGAAAGCTGTGCATCTGAAGAGATAACTAAATAAAAAATGTGTTTCTTTGCCATGAGGGAGCTGTACTCTGGAGCTTTCTTCTTTGGAGACATTTAAAACTGTATCAGCCTCTCTCCCACCTTTTTTTTCTTTTTTGCATTAGAAACTTCTGAATAATTAGGTCAATTTCTTATGGTAATTTTATTTCACAAAATACTTCAACTTCCTGAGAAAAATTCACCTCTTATTCAGTCTTGAAATTCAATTCATAAAAACACTTCAAAATGCAAATAAAAAGATTGTCTATGACAGAAATACATTGCTAGTTTTTCAGTTATTTGGTTTTCATGGAGTGAACCAAGTTATATTCACTGATGCAATGGAAAGTGCCTGGACTAACTAAAAATAGAAGATTCTTAAATAAGAAAACAAAAACTATATTTCCTTCTTTCTGAAGCTTGCTCTAGTTTCCATTACTAAAGTAGTATTGTAAATACGTAACCAAAAAACTACACCCACAGGAGCCGCTTACAAGGTAGTGCCTTCAAGCAACAGTGAAAATATGGGTTTCAGGGACAGAACAGGGTTTGTTGTAGTTAACCTGGGATTAAAGAAATTTTCAAACACTGAGGAGAAGTAGGTAGTGTCTTCTTTGGTTGGCTTCTCTTTGAGGCAGTTTCCATTCATGTCACAACCACACTTCCCTCTGAAATCCACCATTCCAAGGTGTAATTCTTGGAATACAATCTGCCATTGTGGAGCAGAGGTGGGCAGAGCTGGGGATGTGGGCTGAGATGTCGGCATGTGGGCCTGTGAGCACCGGGCAGCCCAGGGTGAGGCATGGGGCAGTGCAGGGCTCAGGAGGCAGGTCTCCACACTGCTTCTCATAGTGGAAATTCAAAAAGTCTGAGAAATCAAAAATTGAACCTGGTCTTGCAGATGATAATGAAAGGATATTGTATATTTATCAGGGTAGCAAGAAAATATTGTTTATAATAGTTTGTTTGCTTATTTTCTGAAATGTAAATTTTTATACAAATGGCATGTGGGCTCCTGTAGCATAAGAGACAGGTCTACCTCTGGGTGTCACATAATGGTGCTTCATAAAAGAGGCTCAGCTGGTTGTAAGGGTTCATGCAGAGGATTCCATCTACCTAGATGGTGACTTCTGGCCCAGGCTGGGAGCATCCTGCAGCAATGCTTGTTAAGCAGCAACCAGTCAGCCCCAGGGAACACAGGTATCAGAGGCCAAGAGTTGACAACCTACTAGGATGACAAGCAGAAGACCAACTTCTAGGCCCAGCTCTACCCTAGCTCCAGTTACGTTGGAAAAAGTTAATGCCGGTGACAGCTTTCATATGCCTACTCAGGGCAGAGCTTGCACAGCATGATCTGTTGCTTTTATTGACACTAGTCACTGTTGGCTTCTCACCATTTCATACAAGAAACACTGGAAATCTCCACTCACCAACCTCCTATTACCACACATGTGTACACATACACACACATGTATGCACATGTATCCACTGTTATGGTTTGGATATGAAGTGTCCCTTAAGACTTATATGTTAAAGCTTTGGTCCTCAATACAGCAATGTTCAGAGGTAGAGTTTGGGGGAAGTGATTGGACCATGGGGCTCTGACCTCATCAGAGGATTAATCCATAATGAATTAATCCATTGATAGCTGAATGGACTGATGAGGGCAGCAGAAATTGAGGAAGGTGAAACCTGGTTGAAGGAAGTGGGCCACTGGGGTTATGTCCTAGAAGGATCGTTCTTGTCCCTGGCCCCCTCTCTCACTCTCTCTGCTTCCCAGCTGCCACAAGCTGGGCAGCTTCCCTCTGCCGTGCCTTCCTGTCTTCATGTTCTGCCTCATCTCAGGCCCAAAGCAATGAGCCTGTTGACTATGCACTGAAACCTCTGAACTTGTAAACCAAAATAAACTTTTCCTCCTTTAAGTTATTTATGTCAATTTCTTTGATCCCAGCAACAAAAAACTGACTAACACACACATAAGTAAACATACATTCATACTGACAACACATACATCCTCATCTCCCACCCCACAAGGGAAAATCAACTTACTTATACTCAGTTAATTGGGAGAGGATGGAGGGGTGTGAACTATGAACCTTGGCAGAGCCAGTGGTTTTTAAATTTTAGGGAGAATCAGAATCACCTGTAGTAAAGAAAAACTTGTAATAATAGACTTCGGGTCCCTCCCTGAGTTCCTGAGTAAGTCAGAAATGGAACCCAAAATGTGCATTTCTTACATATTCTCTGGAGATGCTGCTGGCTCCTGAGCCACTGATTTGCTCTAACCTCAGCCTTACTGATGGGAAATTATAACTCAGAGAAGCTAAGTGTCTTGTGTGAGGTCACAGTAGTTACTGAAGAACTAAAACAAAGGCCTTGATTTATTGAGACCCTAGCCAGGTGCTTTCACCATCTGGCATGAACGTCCACATTTCACAAAGCTGCAGTGGCTTTTCATTTCACCCTGGCCCTCTTCTCCAGGTGCAGTGACACCCAGTCCTTCGTGCTGCTTCTGCATACATCACATTCCTCTTACTGGACAGCTCAGTGGCAACGGATCCAGACTAAGGAGGTTGCCCCTATGGAGTATTGCAGAATTTCTCAGTGTCTGGGTCATGGACACAGTTCCATGGAATTTGACAAAGCCCCCCAGATGTGCACTTGCTCCAGACTGAGCAGTGCGTCCCATTCTTCCAGGTGATCTCAGTCATTCCTATTGCATCCCCAAGCACCTGCCAAGTGACTCTTTTCAAGTGTGTTTCACATACCTAACTGGTCATCTCAGCCTTGAGGATTCACAAATGTCCCAAACACCAAATATCCAAGACTAAAGCCATCATCTTCCCCCTTCAAATCTCCTTCTCCCACGTCTCCTGCAGTCCAGACACCTGGAACATCATTAAGCCTTCCTTTTCTGTATTCTAGATTGACTCTCCATGCCACTTGCAAGAGCCCATAGAACACAAGCTTCATAAGGACAGGGACGTTTGTGTCACACCTTTATCCTGAGTACTTGCAACAGTCTCTGGAACATAGTAGGCATTCCATAATATTTGCTGCCTGGTTGAGTAAATGGCTGACTAAATAATCCTTGTCCTCTTTCTTGCACTACCTCTGTGACCTTACTCAGCTTCTTCATCAATCTGAACTATGTCCCTGATTAGTCACAAACTTAAATTTGCTCTCTCAGATGCCCATGTTGTTGTAGGCCATTAGGGACAAATGTGGGTCCTCCCTCTTCCACTAGCCCCCTGTCTAGATTAGGTAGCCATGT
Source organism: Xerus rutilus (assembly GCA_028644305.1). Lineage (NCBI taxonomy): Eukaryota > Metazoa > Chordata > Mammalia > Rodentia > Sciuridae > Xerus > Xerus rutilus. Next base: position 27,606,227 of record CM053405.1, on the reverse strand, counting down.
GCTCCAGGACAGAGACCTGCTTAGACTGGGCTCAGGTTTATGCCATTTCCAGTCTGTGGGTGTAGAGAATCTTTTGCAACAGAGATTCTGGGAGCTGAGAATCTGTGAAAAGGAAAAGGACTACCTTTCCAAAGAAAGTTTGGAATTGGCACTGGGGAAGGGCCAAGGCGATATGCACCCCTAATGTGGATTCTCACCATCACATGGGCCTAATGCCGGGACCATGGAGGAGCTCCTTGTAAGGACTGGGGATCACATGCCTACAAACACCTTCCATAAAGTTTTCTCCTACAGCCTCAGGGAACACAGGCTATTCTCACAGAAGGCAGCCCTCTCTAGAACATTCTGGCTAACTACTAGATGAGGGTCTTTTTGAGTTACTGTGACCACAATGAAGATTATTGCAGAAGAGGAAAGATTCACCATTAGAACACCAGAGCTCCATGCTGCCAGCCAAATCCATGAACAGATGCCAGCCTGTGGCGAGGAAGCTTTGAGAAACAGGATGCTTTCATAACTCAGAATATCTTACCAGAAACATTTACAAAGTACTATGGTGGTTTTAACATGTCCATAAATTCTTTGATATTCTTCTCTCAGAGAGATAGAGCATGTCTTAGCTCATTCAGGCTGCCATAACAAAATATCATAAACTAAGTAATTTAAAAACAGAAATGTATTTATCATAGTTCTTGGGATCTCCAAGATCAAGGCACTGGTAACTCATGTCTGATGAGACCAGGTTTCTGGTTCCTGATGGCACCTTCTCACTGTATCTTCATAGGGTAAAAGAGAAGACCCTGGTCTCTTTAGATCCTTATAAGGACACTAATCTAATTCATGAGAGATTCACTCTCACAAGCTCATCACCTTCCAAAGGCCCCACCTTAGAATAACACTAAATTTGGGTTTAGGTGTCAACATATACATTTGGAGGAGATAAATATTCAGTCCACAATAGAGCTGAGTGTAGGCTGTATTTAGTTACTCACTTCTAACAAAGAGTATAAAAAAGGAGAAATAGCAATTTTATAGTGGGTGTCACTTTAACCAACTGATCAAGGTTGCCATCACCAGAGACAAGCATGTTGACATCATGTGTCTTCTAATATGATGAAACAAGAAGAGCACTCCTCACTTCTGTGCCATGCCTGTCAAAATGCACAGTGCCAGACTAATCATGAGAAAAGTGAGTGACACTCTATAAAATAATTGACCCATGTTTCAACAGCATCAAGATCATAAAAAAAAAAAAAAATGAGCATCTGCCACCAGTTGAATGAAACTAGGAAGATGTGACAACCAAAGGCAACATGGTGCCCTTGGATTGGATCCTGCAGTAGAAAAAAAATGGTGTTGAGCTCAGAAGGGTAGGATTTGAATGAGAAGTGTATTTTAGTTAATAGTATGGAATTCATGTTAACTTCTTAGTTTCAGTAAATGTATCACTTATGAAATGTAAGATGAGCTTATATGAGAGGAAGCTGAATGATGGATAGATGAGAATGCTACACTATTGTCAAAACTCCTGCATAAATCTAAAATTACTCCAAAATAAAATGAATTAATTAAAAACTGAGGGTCCTTCCTTTAGTCATCATAATCTCAGCAGGAGTCCCTCTTCCCTCAGGAGGGCCCTTTTCATGGGGCAAGGCTGTCTCCTCCCATAGCAGGATTACTCCATGCTTGGAAAATTGACAACAGGAAGCTGATACCTTCCCCAAGTGCAGCGATTGAACGATAACACAATAACTCGTTAGTAAGAGCAGCACTCCTTCTTTCTCCAACTTAGGATCGGGTTTTTCTCCTGTTTCCTCCTGCCAACACTGGCTTCTGGTAGCATCTGGCAGCGCATCTGGTGAGGGAGTCTCTAGTCTACACCCGCCTTGGGAAGCATCTTCTCCCTTTCCTTTGTGCTGGGCCAGAATTCATCCCCTGCAGTTTTCCTGATGGCAACAAGAAACATCTGATCAAGCCCTCACCTGTGGTTCCTTCTTGGCAAAGTACTGGGTTAGGAGAACAGGAGCTTTATCATTAATAAACCACATAAGCTTATTATTATTTGTCATTACAAAGGCCTTAAACCTTCTTGCCTTTCAGAGAACAGAAATTCATAATCATTTAAGAATGGAAAAAGAACAAACCACTTCCCTATTCCCAAAAAGCTGGAAAGTTTAAAGACAGGACATTCATAGTTTTGGCAAATGAATTTGCTCAGAATGAGAGCAAAAATAATTTATTGTCCACTATCTCTAAGCCTGGTACTCTTTAGTATTTTACAAAGAGATTCCTCTCCTCACAAACCCATAGGAAACATCTGGGCAAATAGAAAATAAATTCCTCCTTCTGGAAGACACAGATCCCCAGCCAAGGCACATGGCATGGTGAGAGGATGTAACCCCTCCCAACCTCCCACTCTTCCCTCACTCTCTCCACTCCACCCCTTCCCAGGCACTTTCATCCTCAACAACTCTTAGATGTGCAAGATAAGACCCTGTCTGCTGCACACAACATTATGTATGTTCTTTTCAATTATTTCAACAGCTGTGCAAGCTAGGTATCAATATACCCATTTTTCAAATGAAGAAGCTGAGGATAGACATTAATGGACATGTTCCAGGTCATAAAAAGTGCAGGAGTTTACCAAGGCCTATCTGCCTTCAAAATGCGTGTTTGCAGCTACTTCCAAGATCACATTGTGGAATAACCACGGGCCTGTTGCAGGGAACAAGCAGACAGAGTTGCCACATGGGCTGCAATCACTGGGCAGTCATCAAATACACATCCTGCTCATTCTGCCCTTGGACCAAAGTGGCACATCTGCTACTTCCCTTTACACTTCCTTAGAAAGATCTTAAAAGGTGACATAAGAAAACAAAGAAATTTTATTTCCTCAGTTTCAGGGTTGACAAAAAAACTGTCCTGACAAAGTTATTCTCTAAAACAGGAACAGTGGGAGTCACTGAATTAGACCTCATGTGTCAATGGCATTTGGGATAGGGGGGCATGTGAGAGCAGGGACAGTGGAAGGTAGTGGGACTCAGTGGAACCAGGACTAAAATGTGGAGAGGATGCCGCACCTTCAACAAAACTGCCAACATCACAAAAATATGAAAATTAAGATTAATAATAGCTAAAATGTATTCACTGCTCATTATTGTCAGCTACTGTTTTAAGGGATTTGAATGTATTAACTCATCAGCAACTCGCAGGCTGAGGCAAGAGAATCACAAGTTTGAGGCCAGCCTCAGCAACTTAGTGAGGCCTTAAGCAACCTAAAGAGACCCTGTCTCATAAAAACAAAAAGTGATTGAGATAGACCATGAACCAAGATGGCTCCAGAGCCCAGGCACCTGAGGAGTAGGAATGGAGCTTAGTGTTTGAGTGTGATGAGAGGTGGAGACTAGATAGACATGGGGACCAGTTAGGCATAAAGACTCAGACTCAGAAAAAAGTTAAATATCATATGTCAGAAATCCTAGAGAAACAGCTCGATATTGCTCTAAGTCCTGAAAGTGAAGCTCAAACCAAATTTATTCAACCAACTAACCAAGGAACAGTGCCTCCTCAGGCAAACAACCACTTTAAGGACCAAATTCTGCTTAAGCATTTCATACATATTTTCACATCTATCTTCACAAGAACCCTATTTTACAGATGAGAAATTTGAGGCTGAAAAAAAGAGATGAAATCATTTGCCCCAGTGACAGCTAGGAATCTAGGTTGGACGGACTCCGAAAAACCAGTCTATCAATCACTAAGGTCCATAGTCCTTCTTATTGGGCAAGACATCAACTTCCTTTAATGTTCTAGTTTCAGATCATCTGTAACCCCATGGGTGACAGCTAGGAATCTAGGTTGGACGGACTTTGAAAAACCAGTCTATCAATCACTAAGGTTCATAGTCCTCCTTCTTATTGGGCAAGACATCAACTTCCTTTAATGTTCTAGTTTCAGATCATCTGCATCAGGTCTGCTCAGTTGGGAATTAGGATGATTAACTGAGATAGTATAATAAGAACATCTCACATATAAACTTAAAACACAAAACACACTTGACATTCATGGAATGAATAATGCTGTCACCTGTGTGAGGATGTTACGTAAACATGGACCATGCCTATCAGGACTTATGCTCTCAATGAGAAGAAAGGATCAGCATAACTGAAACAATAAGATATGAAGAATTTTCTATTTTCCAATGCAAGCAAGTCATGTCATAGGTAGCAGAGGGGAGAGGAACCATAGAAATTGGAATCACTAGCCACTATAAAATTTGATTTAGAAAATCAAGACCCACTAAATGAGATTTGAGATAGGCCAAGCCAACTTAAAGAGATGTACTTGGATGTAATTGAATAAAATATAAGGGTAAATCATTCTTATGAACCCACATGGTGTCCTGGTGGTTATAAATTTTCATTAGCCAATGGTCTTGATATACTAACTGTTAAATTTTTTATTTTGACTTGTCTTCTGCTATCAATTAGGATAGGCTAGGTTGTGCTACTATAACAAATACCACCCCCAACACTGTGGCTTTCAACAAGGATGTATTTATTGTTCATTCTATAAAATCACCAAAAGTTGGCTGCAGCTTTCTTTCATACCATATCCATAGTGGGCCCAGGCTACTGGAGCAGCCACCACCTAACACATGAGAAGCCATGAACTCATTCTTCAAGCTTCTTCCCAATAGTGACACAAGTCACTACCACTCACCTTTCATAGAGTAGAACTGGTCACATGGTCCCATCTGAGTTCAACAGGTTACCATTATGGATTAACAGTAGCATTCTTCCAATATTTGAAGGAAAAGTATGTCCTGTGAGTGGGCAGTAAGGATTCATATGGAATACAGAAAAATTTGTGTCAGAGGCAAACAATGGTGGTGTCCACCAAGGTCCAGTCCAGGGGACTCAATGACTCGGAGGCTTTCTAGTGACACTTCTACATCTTGAGTATCTCCTTTCAACAAACAGAAATCACTCTCTGACCTCTTCAGGCCCAAAGATGGGCAAGAAGAACAAAACTACTAGACATATGTAAGTATCCATCACCGATATCCTCACATTCACATAAATGTTCTGGCTCTGCTGGGCTCTCTCTTGAAATAGTGGATTTAAAATACCCTTCAACTATAATTAAACCACCATGGTATTGGCATAAGAATGGACAGGCAGATCAATAGAACAGAACAGATAGCCTTGGAATGTATAAAAACTTAATTTATGATAAGAAAGGCATCTTGGATCAATGGGGAATGGAAGAATTATTCAACAGATGACACCAGGATAGTTGGTTAGCAAATTAGAAGAGAAAATCAATTTCCAGCCTTAATTCATACTTTACACCAACATAACTTTAACTCCAGATGGATTAAAGAATTAGAGAAATAAACATTTGTAAAGCTGTAAAACAAGAAGTTTCTCCCCCTGCATAATTACTCTTAAGTTTTCATTAATAGAAGACATTGTACACAAAATAAACAAATAACACAATGGTTTTTAAAATTTTTTCTTCTTGTCAAACAACCAGTTTAAAATTGTCTGGGGACAAATATTATAAACAAACAAAAGATTAATATCATCTAACATATAAAGAGCTCATACAAAATCAACAGCAACTTTTTATGACCACAGAGAAAAATGGACAAAGAATATAAACAGACAAGTCAGCAGAGAAGATAAAATTTAAACACATGCACATAAAAATGTTCAAAACACATGAGTAATTAAAGAATTTGCAATTTATTGCAAGCCTGAGGGCCACTACATACCTACAAATAGAAACAAGTTTTTAACAATGATAAAAAAGTTCTGAAGAAGTGCTTTTATACATTTTGATTAGTAGTTTAACTTGGTATAACTCTTTTAGAAAGTGGGCAATGTTAGGATGTTCTTATATATGCATTCATATGCCCTAGTATTTTTAATTGTCATGAATCATGCTGAAGAAATCATCCCAAATAGGGGGAAAAAAGGTATTTAGCACAAGCGTGTTCACTTCAATACATTTATAATACTGAAAAATTACCACAGCATAAATTCAGGCAAGAATATTTAAGAGAATCATGGTAACATGGATGTACTTGCAATGATACTCATTCAGAGTTCAAAATAACACATGGAAATGATTCTGTTATGACGTACATAAACAAAGCCACCTATGAAAGGAATGTACATATAATACAATTACACAAAGCAAAATCCTGAGGGGAAAATCAGCAAAATTTCAGTGTGGTGGCCTTGAAGCAATTAATTTTTCTTTCTACTTTTCTACATATTTTAATTTTCTTTAAATAACATGTGTTATTTTTATGAGAGAAAGATAAGCATCTTAACACCTGATAATAACTGAATGCTGAGAGTGTCCAGTGTCATGCTGGCCACTTTACAAGATCGAGTCACAAGTACCTACAACTAAAGGCAGAAGAATAAGACTCAATATGTACTAGATGCCAGATCTCTTCTTCCTAATTCCAGTATTAACCCTATCATTGGGCGTTATCATTACTGTTTACAGATAAGAACCAAGGCCGGGAGAATGAGGGACTCCCAAATCACATGCTGGTGAGGATGTGATGGACCAGGATTTGAACCAACAAAGACTGAACCCAAAGCCAGCACTTGTGACCACACATCACAGATTACTGCATTTAATCACTGCAATAACCTAATAAGTAAAAATACCATTATCATTATCATTTTGCAGATGAGGCTTTGGGATGGTAAGTGACCATGGTTACTGGGCTATCTAGAGAAAAAAAAAAGGAAAAAGAAAAAAAGAAAGGAGCCCTCAATGAATTCAGGCCCCCTCCCCTTCCTAACCACTAGATTACATGGTTTTGTTAAACACATAATGCACACAATTCCTGTAGTTTTCTCATTTTGCCTCTGTTGCTCTCTTTCCTTAGTTAAGGGAGTATATATTCCACAGTTCAGTTTGTTGACTTTTCAAACATTATTGTACTCATTCCTTCCTTCTGCTTCTCTCTCTCTCTCTCTCTCTCTCTTTGCATTCCTTTCTCAGCATTAGCAAATCTAAGTCTGTGATTTGATAAAGATCTCGGTAGGAGGGGGATTGTAAGGGCTTTTCAATGTTTTTGAAGTTGTCTTTATTTCCATCCTTGCTGCCATTCCTTCCAAAAACAGAAACAAAACAAAACAAAATATGGTTTGTCCATCAGTGGATGGATTGAAAAATAAAATGTGATATATCTATGAAATATATAATGATTATATATAGTGATATATAGTCACATATATGTGTTATATATAGAGAGAGACATATGTATATATAATGATTATATATATGCAACTATTCTGCCTTCAAAAAGGCCATTTGTTGCCATTTGAAACAACACAGATGAACCCAGAGGACATTATGCTAAGTGAACGTGCCAGGAACACCAAGATAAATACTGCATGATATCACTCATGTGGAATTTAAAAATGCTTTATCTCACAGGATCAGAAAGTAGAAGGGTGGCTACCAGGGCCTGGGAGTTGGAAGAAATGGGTAAGTGTTGGTCAAAAGATACAACAATTCAGTCAGGAGGAATAAATTCAAGAGATCTATTGCACAACAGGATGACCAAAGTTAAAATGTCTATTTAAAGTTGCTAAAAGAGTAAATCTTAAATATTTTCACCACCAACAAACAATAAATATGTGAAGTAATGTATATATTAGTTGGTTTGATTTAACCATTCTACAATGTAAACCTTTTCAACACATGCTGTTTTACTCCACAAACAGACACTTTTTTTTCAATTAAAAATATGCAGACAGGTGGCTACTCATACAAAATGTGACTAACTCATGGTTATGAGTGGGAGAGAGAGACGCCAGGGGCCACAGCAGGAGCCAGAGGGCAGGAGGAGACCAAGGAAGGGGTATGCTGACTCTTGCACTGACACCTCAGGAGAGTCTCCCCAGGGCTGGCCTGGTCCCAAGGTTTTCTGGCATCATCGGTGGGCTGTCCTTAGATGATTATTCTTCCAAAGCTCTCACACTTGAACAGCCTTTGTGAGAAAGAATTTGTTGTCTAAATTGGTTTGACACTGACAGGTTGGACAAAATGCCTGGGGACTGAAATCCTACACAAGGTTCCAGTCCCTACAGTTGCAAACTTGTATCATGTTTGGTAACTGTCTGCAAATTCAAGCCAGAAGAGTAGAGAACAGCCATGATGCTCATGCTAAGGCGTGAGGAAAAGGTTGGTCCACTTCTTTTTCTTTTTAATAGTTTAACACCCAGAGAGCTTCCTAGAGAAGACAGTAAAAGAATGACGAAAGCAGGGACACCGTGATGGAATTACTTCACAGGAAAACAGCTGAAGAATAATAGCAACAGATGCTTTTGGCCCTTACATGTCTGCCAGGTCTGAGTGATTTAACTCGAAAAGTGAACACATGCCACTCATTTAATCCTCATACTAATCCCATGCAGGAATGTTGTTATCATTCTCATTTTATAGACAAAGAAACTAAGGTATCAAATGGGAGGACTTGGTGACGGTGCTGGGAGTTAGACTGATTATTCCACTCCAGAGCCTTTGGCTCTTAACCACTTTGCTAATGAGAAGAAAGCAAAAAACAGTGGCTTGCAAGAAATAAATGAAAGGAAGGAGAGATGACACCATTTGAGAATTTGGAGAAACAGAAGCTAGAAAAGCACGTGTGAGAGTTCATCTGAATCTGACTTTGTTCTAGGGATGAAGCACCATCCGGTGCTGATGCTTGGCATGTTCCACAGGTCCTCAGCAGCCCTGAGGCTCTGAACAGTATCAGTAACTTGGAATCCCCTACCAGGGTCTATTTGACCACCTTCATCATGGCCAATGCCTACAAGAGTGAAAGCTTCCAGAAGGTCCCAGTTTCTACAGCTGCAGCCTTCTGTTGTGTCCTGAGGGGCATTTAGTGTTACAGTGTAATGTGGGGCTTTTACCATTTATGAAGGTGTAGGCAAGATGGACTTCACCTGCCCTCCCAGAGAACTGAATTTACTGTCCTGAAGCAGACTCTCTGTCCCTCTTAATGTTGTACTGCGAGAGTGAAAGGGACAATTAAACAAAGGAACCAAGTGTCAGGCTGAATTATAAGCATTCTCAGGCCCAGCTATACTAGTTGGGCTGTGGCCTTCACTTCATGTTAGGGCTCTTAAGTCCAGGATTTACGTCACATGTTCTAAGTGGTTCTTCCTTTTCTCCTAAGCACACACAGCCGGTGGCCGTGGGCTTGACAGTATAGGGGTACAATGAATAAATCCAGAGAGATGGAGAGAGAGTAGAGAAATGCACACCTCAGGATACCAGGTTGGAGCAAAGTCCTCCTGCCACTAACTCCCTTGATTCTTCTTTACTAGTGCTAGAGATTTCCTCCAATACAATCAATGTAGTGGGCTGGCAGAAAATGAAATGTTTTTATTATCATGAAAAGACCTAATTTGTAGTACTTGCCAATTTCTGTGGTGTAAATACTCAAGTCAGGTCAATTTTCAGTTACTCATGTAATATCCCTGAACACAAAGTTGGAAAGAGATGTGCAGTAGCACCTTATTATACAGCATATCCATGGTATAAATATTACAGATAAGTAATCTCAAGAACATATGTAATACATAAAATATATTCAAATGATCAACGAGTGATAAGTTTTGAGCATTTGATTGGAAGTTTATATAATTTAATTTTTAATAATAGCTATGGAATATTGGCTTAAAAAACATCCCTGACAATTTAATAATCAGCTCTTCTGAGCTTGTAGGAGCTAGTTCTAACACACTACAGTGACTAATCCAGGCTTAGTCACATTATTATTAGTCACACTAGTTACCACCACATTTCAAATTCCTAGGCAGTCAGGGCCACTGCATACCCTTGCACAGTTGGGCCATGCCGTACACAACCTAACCAACTCAACACAGCAAACTCATAGGTGGTAGGCAAATCAGGGCATATCTTCGTTCTTCATTCTTGAGTCTTCCTTCTCCAATTCATATCTCTGTCATGTAGATCTGATAGAAGGATGCATTTAAGAAACTTCTGACCCTTAGAGTCAGTCATCATCATCTTTCTTACTGCTATCTATTATTTTTTAACAATCATTTTGTGTTCTGAGTTCTTAACACAACTTACTTGGCAACCATGTAAAGTAAGAATATTCTCAAGTTCTTCGATGAGGAAACCCAAGAGAGTGTAAGTAACTTGCTGAAGGCCACACAGCCAGAAGAAAGCCAGAGCGAGGATTCTGATCCAGACGACTGCTTCTAAAATTGGTGCTCTCTCCACTGCACAAAGGTGCCAAGCTTCCTTTCTCTTGCTATAACCCAGCCCTCAGCATGTGAAGGGTCTCATGAGCAGAAGACAACCCAGTAAGAGCTTTACCAAAAGAAAAGAGAGAAGGGAGAGTGGTGGGTTGTGGACCTACTGGTGGGTGGGGCCTCCGGGGCCTGACGTGGATGGGAAAAACAGAGCAGGGGTAAGGAAGTCTGGATTCAAGTGGTAACAAGAGCTTTTACGCTCTGCCACTTTTATAGAGCAAAGGCTAACCTTTTGGCTTTTATTTAACAGCTGTGAGAAGCTCTGAAAGGGACTCCTGGAAAAGTACATAGAGGAAGAAATCTGTTTATTCCTAAGGGAATGTCTTTCCAACAACACTTTATTTTCTGGGAAACTATTCCTTCCCACACAAAGTTATGGTGATGGAATAACCAGGCCTTCTCAGAAGCTGAACGCAAACTGAGAGTCAAAGCAGACCAGAGAAGTATCAAGTCAGCAGTCAAGATCAAGGGAGGCCACACCCAGCCCCAGACAAGACTGGGCAACAAGGCCAGAGGTCAGTATAACTGTTGACCAAAAATATTGGAAAATTCTAGCCAGGTGTGGTGGCATATGCTTGTAATCCCGGCTACTTGGCAGGCCAAGGCAGGAGGATTACAAGTTTACGTTCAAGGCCAGCCTGGGCAACTTAGCAAAATGCTGTCTCAAAATTTCAAGGAGGAGAGCCAGCTGGGGATGTAGCTCAGAAGTAGAATGCTCCTGGGTTCTATCCCCAGTAATGCAAAATACAAAAATACATAATTTTTTTTAAAAATAAAAACTGTTGAAAAATTATGTTAAATTCATCGACTCTTAGGCATGTAGCCCTAAGCAGTTTAGAACACTTTTTTCAGTGGACAACTACACAAAGAAAAAGATCACTGCCTGCAAAGAACAATAGTAAGAACCACAACCACACTTTTTTCAGGATTACATGAGAAAATAGAGTTCAGAAAAGATCCATGGGTGTAAGGCATAGCAGATAAATAAACAAAAATAGTAATAAGGTTATCTATTATTGAATAAGAAAAATCCCAAAACTTAACAACTAAAATAACCTTATTATATATTCATGATTCCTGGATTGCGGCTGGGCTTGATGAGAACAGCTTATCTCTGCTCCACACAGCGACAACTGGGTTGGCCAACTGAGGCTGGGTAATCCACTTCCAAGGTGGCTCACTTACACCATGATTAGTTGAAGCTGCAGTTGGCTGGGTGCTTGGCTGTGGCTGGTAATCATGGGCCTTGGTCCTTGGTTCTTGCTATCTATGGGCTTATCAAATTCTACAATAGGCTTCTTCCTACAGCAGTTATACTAGTCTTTCCCACAGCATAGTACTCTTTGGGCAGTTATATGGAGGGAGTTCCCCCAAAGTGCAAAAACAGAAGCTTTTGGGACTTCTTAAGGATAAGGACCAAAACTGGCTCAGTATCACTTCTTCTGCTTTGTATTAATGAAAGAAAGTTGTAGTGCTAGCCTCAGTTCCAGGAGAGGCGTTTATAGAAATGTGTGAACTGTGCCAGGGCAGGCTGGCTCATTCATTGTAACAGACTACCACAAAGGTCCTCTTTCCACTAGTCTGAGGAATACTGTACACTCAGCAGTATAAGTGCTATGCACATATAAACAAAATAAAATTAGTATTACATAAAAGTGAAAAGAATATAAACTTTAGCATAGCAACAACTGCAATTCAGTAAAATGGCCCTAAATGTTAAATATTTAACTTTAACAGCCAACTTGGAGGAGGGACAGTGGCTTCCCTGAAAACCCAGAGGCCAGGCCAGGGCACCAATAACCAGGCTACAGCCTAAGCCAAGCAGGCATTTGGGTTAAAAGAAAAAAAAAAAAAAGAATGCCTTGTTTTAGAATAGGTATTGCCAAATGACCAAATGTTGAACTTAGACTAAAAATTTGGTGCCTCATCAAAGTGCTTGAAGACACTATGGTGATTCAAGTAAGATTTCTATAAATTAATACGCTATCTTGCACATATTCCATGGTGGAAATATCTGTCTAGATAACTGAGTGAATTTCTGTGTGTGTTTTACTTTTTTTTCCTCTTTTCATAGTCTGGATTTTCTCCAAAATGTTTGTGTTATAGTGTTGGTTCTTTTTCTTGTTAGAGGCATTCTTTAGATGCCTGGAATCCTTACTTTTGTGCTCATGTTTAAATGCTCAGGAGTAAAACACTCATTGGAAACTCTGTGTGTGAGAGGGCTTCCTTGGCTGTGAACTGTACTGTAGCAGCTGCATGAGTTTTCAGTGTTGTTATCACCAGGTCTTTCTTTGTAGGTTGGTCAAATCCAGGGAGAGATCTGAAAAATGAAGTTGGTCTGCTAAAAATACAAGAGCTGGGCAGAGAAGACTTGAGTTCTCAGCATGCAGTGGGCATGTACTTTTCAGTGCGGTGTGTATCCTCAGGTACGTGCTTTCAGTTCACAGAACACTTTCTTTACTAGTCTTATGAGAAGTAGCAAGGTAGGGGATAACCCAGCTATGCAGATCATAGAGAAAGATCTGGAATTCTGACCACTTCTCAATCACTCTTTCCACCAGTCTCCTTTTCTCTGCTTCCCTTCACCTCCTACTTCCAGAAGTACCAGGTGCTAACAATGTCGGGAGATTTAGGGGACCTTGGGTGTCAATTTGACAGGTTCTCAGTTTTCCTTACTGTCAGCTTATGATTCTATTCTTTTCTTTTCTTTTTAAAGCCTAATGTCATTTATCATTTTTCCATCTACTTTCCAGCTTCCAAAACTTCACAATTATTTGTTTGTTCCCTGCCCTCACCCTTTTCCCCCCAAAACCCTATTTTCAATCAATTTAACAAGGCTTTGAGTAGGAGCAAAAGGAGCTGAGTTAAGTTTAACCTCCAACCCACACAGCTGAGTAGAAACCCAGTATTCTTCACACAAGAGCAACAGTTCTTTAGAAAGAGGCTGCTGACTGCTCCAGGGAAGGTAAAAAGGGCTGCGAGATCTATAGCTTCAGCTTCAGCCCTATTGCTCAGCAATTCAGCTCTGGTCCCAGAGCATCACTTGCATCACTCTCTCAGCAAAACTTACAAGCCCTGTTTTATACCTGTGTGGCATTTCAGGGACTCATTTGTTAACAAGAATTCCCCTTGAGTGTTTGGCCCATCTACTCTATCCCAAAGCATCTTCGTCAAAATGTATCTTCCAATCATAATGTACTATGAGTGGTTTTCTGATAACCACATTTTATATGGTTATAAAATGTCATCTTATATTTTCAGTGATACTTTTAGTGTTCCTTAGGCAAATATGCAGCTGCTTTTCTTCATAACTCTTCACCGATTAAGGAATGAGACGACTATAACAGACCTACCTGGGAAAGAAGTTAGGGAATGTTTTTAATGAAGTCCTCTAAAGAGTGTATTGGGTAAATCCCTGGGACGAGGGGTATATTTTCTGATCTTCCACAACTAGTAAGTACTTTATGACGTCCTCTCTGAAACACAAATGAGGCTGCTTCCCTGATCTTTCCTATAAGCAGCTGTGCAGGTGAGTGAGATGACACCTGCTAAACCCTGGGTTTCCAAGAACCCAGAATGAGCTCACTGTGCTGAATCTGGGCTATCAGGGCATGAGGACAACCCTGGAGTGATGGAGTGGAGATCATTCACACAGTCCTCACTCAGACACCTGCAGCCTGTTCATAAGATTACTCTGGAGCTGAAATCACCAAGGCTTCATCTCTTACCAGGTGTGTGGGAAGCTTTAGAAAAAAACTGTAGTCCATTTTACAGTTATTTATACAGGGAAGAAAAAGATCTATTTTCTAAGCCCTCTTTTTTTTTTTTTATCTCGGATACCTAAAAAACAAATCTCTTAAAGAAGTAAAGTCTGAAATTTCAAGAGTCTGAGAGAAGAGGTATTTCTGAACTGTTGGGGGAAAATGAACTCAAGGAGTGGAAGTAAAGTTAATTTCTATTTTAGAAGGAGCAGGAGACTAATTTACTGATGCTTCATTCCATGCCAACATTTGGATTATAGTTATTCTTTCATTAAATTCCTGTAACAACCTTGTGAAGTGGTCATTATTATTGTTCCCATAATTCAATTTTAAAAATAGAGGCTCCAAGCCTGACCCAGAGTCTCACCCAGCAAGACGATGGCCCAAATGAATGGTCCCCTGACTCCCCTATCCAAGTCTGGTCCAGCACTATCATCTCAGGGGAATCTTAGCTTTATATCTCCAGTCTGTGTTGTGAGGTCCACAAATATAGTTGAAATCAAGCTCTTTCTACTACATGATTGAGTTGGATTTCTGGGGCTGATAAGGAGAGGAGATTGACACCAACTGGGTACCAGACACTGGACAATGAGTTTGCCTAGCAGAAGACACTGGACACATTTAGAGATGGCTGGTAAAAAGTTCCCCCAAATCACAGGATTTAGCAAATATCAATTCTCAACTGTCTCTCTTTCCCTTCCCACTAATATATTCATCTTTTCTCACCCTACCCCACTTCCAAGCCCCATGACCCAAGCGTTAACATTTTATTGGGTTTTCTGTGTTAACTCTAGCATTGAAGGATATCACAATGCTATTTTAAAGGATTTGCCTGAGCCATCAATCATTTAAATTGAGTGTTATTTCTCCCCTCTTAAAAAAAGTTCTTTCAACTGTATCTGTCCTAGTGACCACCACCCATGTATCTTCTCCCCTTTCTAGCAGCCCACCCCAAAGGGGCACCACGCTGCCACACTCACTGTCAGCCATATCATTACCCCTTCCACCTCTTATCACTCAGCTCCAGCCCCCAGGCCATCTTGATGCTCCTGGAATCTGCTACTCACACTCCCACCTTGGGATTTGTTAACTGGACATTGTTTTTATTGGTAATTCCTTCACCACCTTAACTCTTTGACTTTCTCAAGGAGACCAACCAGACCACTCTGCTCAAAATGTCAACCAATGTTCATCCCTGCCTAACACACCTCAGCCTCCTTACTTGGAAGTAGTTCTTTTGTTCCTATAGCAAGTACACATTTATGCATTTATTTTCAGGTTGTTTATAGTCTCTTCCTTCTAGTGTATAAGCACATGATGGGAGAGATCCATGTGGTCTAAGTTGCTTAGGGTCTTGCTTAGTTGTGGAGGCTAGTCTTGAACTTATGATCCTTCTGCTCAGCCTCAGCCTCCTGAGCCACTGGGATTACAGGCATGCACCACCGTGCCCAAATGTCTAGTATTGTCTAGAAGACTGGCAGTTCAGGACTGATCAGCTGATATGAGAAAAGAGTCTTCCAAAAATGTTTAATATATAATAAACATTCAGTAATTTTAGCCAAATCAATGGTAAAATCACTTATATGTGGTATTTATTTTTGATAATTTAATGGAAGTCTCAGGTTTCATATCCATAGGTACACAAATAGAATTATATAATAGAATACTTAAGATTTATTAGAGTACTTAGGACTATCTTGAAACCCCACCACAGCAGCTTCTGTAGCTGACTTAAGGCCCAGGGATGGTCCAAAGATAGGGGCTTGTGAAGGTGTGGGCTCACTAGAACTGAGTGAGCAAGCAGTTTGTAGGGTGACATGGAACAGAACCCAAAGCTGCAATGTTTACATCTGTTCTAGGTGAAGAGACCTGGAAAAGAGTATGCAAGAAGTTATCTCCACAGATTACTCCAACATTGCTCAGATATGGCTGGAATCACAGTCAGTTAAAATCAAAGCCTTTAATAATGCTGATTGCTACACAGATGGAAAACAAGAAAGCATCAAAGAGAGACTCACTGGTAGGAAAGTTCAGAGTCCAAGCTTGTGAAAAAATCATTGCCCTCCTTCTCTGAGCAGACAACAGCTTCTTTCTTATCTATGGTAAAGCTTTGGAGATATTTTCCTTGTGAGTCTTCATAATCCCTTGAAGCCTGTTTTTCTCCAAGCCACTTTTCCCATGGCGTTCTCTACACACAGTGTGGATTTGGACTGAATAGTACTGGATTCTGCCTGAAGTGCACAGAGGGATGTTGTCCTTGGGACATTGATGGGGATCAGACACCAGCTGTAGGCCATCCCACTCCTTAGCTATTTCTCTTCACCAAATGATTTAGGGCACAGGGGCTAGAGATCCCCAAAAATAGCTCTGAATCTTTGCTGGAGAACTTTCAGAGCCCAGAAATTATTGGAACACCTCCTGGTGTTATTTGTATAGTGAGCTCCAAAACAACAACGAGTGTAACCCTGTGCTGCTCATCACTCTTACTAATGAATAGCTCTGGCTGGAACTGAATTTAACGACTTGGTAATTCCTGCATAGGGCAGGCTGAGGGAGTTAAGCAAGTTTAGGGAAAGACATAGTGTTCCTAAAAGGTTTTCTTCCATAGCTAATGTGATTTATTGTTCAGATAGCCTGGTCTTAAGGAAAATTCTAAAATCCACAGGGTAGAATCAAAAGGAGTAAAATATCCAACTGATAGTTTAATGCTACAATAAACTGTCATTTGAAAGGCATTGCCAAGAGATTAGACATTCTAAAAATTCTAGGGATTTATATGTTTCTGGAAAGTAAATAATAGAAAATAATGACCTTTATTTGGTAAAAGGATAATTGTCTAATGGTACAATAGGATCTCTAGCTTTTATTAACTCAACATATGGTTACCTTTATTTATATAAATGTTTTATTTTGAAGTACTTTTAGACCTCAGAAAGCTGCAACAATATTAATAATAATAATAATCTTTCCTATGTATTCTTCACCTAGCTGCTCCTAATGTTAAATCTTACATTATCATAGTGCAATGATAAAATCCAGGAAATTTACATTCATTCATATTTTGCCAGTTTGCTGTTAATGTTCTTTTTCCATTTTAAGATCAATTCAGCATCTCATATTACATTTAGTAGTCCTAACTTCTTAATCTCCTCCAATTTCTAACAGTTCCTAAATCTCTCTGTCTTTCATGACTTTGATACTTTTGAAGAATATTGGTGCTATTTTGTAGAATGTCTCTCAACTTGGCTTTGTGAATTTTTTGATCATTCAATTGAGGTTCTACATTCCAGGCAGGAAAACCACAGATGTGAGGTGTTCTTTTCAGTCCGTTATATCACGGAGTCCACAATGTAAATGTGTCTTATTATAGGTGACATTAACCTTGTCATGTGGATAAGGCATATCTACCAACATTTTACACTGCACAGTTACTAATTTCCCTTTGTGATTAATAAATATCCTTGGGTGGAGGCTAGTTTGGTACATGAATTATCCTGTTTCTCTCAACCTTTTGCCCACATATTTAAGCACCATTGATGAATCTTGCTGACTCAGTTTTTATTTTGATATTTACCTAGTGGTGATTTTTTTCTATTTCCTTCATTCTTTTGATATTTTAAAACTTGAACTCTTCTGTAAATAAAATAATACCATCTTCTTTGAGCCAGATGAATCTAGATGAATAACTTCAGAGTTAAACTGGTCTCTGTTAGAATCCAAATTATTCAACTTCCTGGATTACATGTTTAGTAAGTCAATTCTATAAGCATCATCATCAAAGTTAATACTTGGTTCCATCTTTTATAATCAGGTCAAAATGAATTCTACTGTCATGTATTACTAAAAAGAACCAGTAAATTTTTTTAAAAAAAATTAATGCTTGCCTGCTGTAGAATAATTCTTTAGCTTGGTTTAGAGTAGTTAAGGCAATAAAAATCAAGAGCTACTCTTTATATATTTGTGCCCAGGATTCTTCCACCAAGAGAGAGGATGGAGACCACTCTTCTTTCTATCCTGACTCCATAGATATGCCATGATGCCAAGGGACACTGTTCCTTCCCTCTCCTTCTAAAGCTTTGCATGGCCCGAGAGTTGAGTGTAACCAGGTGGTCCAACTGTACTTTGACACTTGTCTTTACAATGTAGGTAGTACATACTTGTAGTCTTTCAACCCATTACCAACTTAAGAAGGAGGTTTGCTTAGTCATGAAATACATTCTGCTTTACATAGGCATTTTTCCTACCAGAAATGTGGAAAACATGTGTAACTAGTTGCCTGACAATTATTACCATGACCTTATTTATTTCCTGATACATTTTGAGGGTAGGGAAGGGATAAAGGGTTAAAGTTCACATTACAATCTCTCTATGCCAGTTTAAAATTTTAAAATTCAGTCAAATTTCTATTTTTTGATCAGTTATTTTCTGATCTCTTCCACTTAACAAAATAATGAGACTCTTCTAACATAGGTAAAGGGGTGTCCTGTTTAATCACCCCCTATTCAGCAGTTTGTCTATCTATACTTAATTCACCAGGTATGTTTAATTTTTTTCAGATATATTGTGTCAAAACACCCATTTATTCATCTGATCTCTTCCTTTGCCTGATTATTACCATAAATAGATTTCCCTTTCTAAGCCAAAACTGATAAAAAGTGAATTGTAAAAATTCCTGGCCAGCACATTCCATGAGCTGTTTTGTTGTTGACTGGACACTGGTGAGACCTAGCTGAGCTGCCAACAGTGTTTTGTTAAAAGCAGTTTATGACTAATCATACCTAAAGCATCAACGTTTAAAAGTAATTTGATTTTGAAGACAAATCAAGTGGTTTTAAGTTAAACCTTCATTAACCTTATCTGTATTCAAATTCTAAATATTTCTTAAAAGGAGAGGAATAGTAAAATTGTGGATAGAACAAAGACAAACCTGTAAAACCTACTGCCTTTCTTATCTTTTCTTTGGGAGGAAGGGTATACCGGGAATTGAACTCAGGGGCACTCGACCACTGAGCCACATCCCAGCCCTATTTTGTATTTTATGTAGAGACAGGGTCTCACTCAGTTGCTTAGCACCTTGCTTTTGATGAGGCTGGCTTTGAACTCATGATCCTCCTGCCTCAGCCTCTTGAGCAGCTGGTATTACAGGTGCCTTCCGTATCTTTTTTTTTTATTTTTTATTTTTTAGTTGTAGGCAGACAGAATATATTTATTTTATTTTTACATGGTGCTGAGGATCTAACCCAGTGCCTCACGCATGCTAGGCTAGCACGCTACCACTGCGCCACAACCCCAGCCCCCGTATCTTTTTAACAATAGAAATATTCTGCAGGGGAGCCTCACCTCATGAGCATCACCTTCTATGTCACTTCAGTGTGGCCACTATAAGGGGACATTGGAACTTATATGCTTCTACATAGGTGTTACTTATGGGAATTCAACCATATGCATTTGGTAATGCAGGACATCAGATTATTGATCAAAAATATTTCATCTCCACACCCCAAGTTGGGAGGAAACTTCTCGGCTCCACTGACATTGGGTTCGACTATATCATTTGGTTTGGCTGTATGGTAACAGGATATATATACACTTCCCATCTTTGTGTTTAAGTTTAGAGATATTACTTGCTTCGATCAATGACTTGTTAGCTTACATGATGTATTAAGAGGACTGAAATATTCTAGCACACTTGAGATTGCCTTGTCGTGGCTCTGTCCCTGCTATGAGAAGCTGCTGCCCTTTCAGCCCGGGTCCCAGAAGAGATATATGTGGAGCAGACCTGAAGTCAGCCTGTTACTGAGAGTCAAGGCCAGGAGAAACTGCACCTTGAAGCAGCATTGTCCAGCAGATCCAACCTCCATAAACCTGACCCCAGAGAACCTGCTGAGACATGCCTGAGAACGCCTGATAGTTCACAGAAGCCAAAGAGTTTCGGCATGCTTTGCTATGTGGTGATGGCTGGCTGATAATTGTTCTAAATGAAAAGGAAAAGAAACATCAATATTAAGGACAGTTAATGAGTGAGCCCCTGAACTGGATATGAAATGAGAGTCCTGAACCTGTCCTCCTTCACAGGCCTGAAGAACCAAGGGCATCACCCATGCAGGTATCAATCCCCAGGAGTAATTTGATATTTAAAGAGAGCTGTCTTTCCTGTGACTGGCTCCCTAAAAGAAAGCCACAGGTGTAGACACTTTATGAAAAATAAAAATAAAAAAGATTTTCAACAGTAATATTGACTCTGTGCAATTTTGTTATAATCACTGACCCTAGGAAAAAGCCCACAGAACCCACAATTCCATCAGTTACAACTTGAAAAACCACATACGTAGGCAATTTTGGGTATCAGAAAAAAAGGCCACTGAAAGGAAAAAATATGCTTTCACTTGTTTCCTGTGGGGATAACTGTTTCTGATTAAAATATTTCAGGAATGGAAGCAGACCTTCAAGGAGGAATTCCTGGCAGTGAACTCTCCACACAGTGCCAGCACAATTATAGCACTGATCATTGTTTGAAGACCACTTAATATTCATATAATGCACATGACTGAGTTTCATCCTTACTATAATTCAGTGAGCAATAATTGTTGTTGTCTTTATTTATTTTACAAACATGGAAGTAGAAATTCAGCAAGGTTGAAGGTTTTATCTGAAGTCACACAGCCAAGATGAGCTGGTACTCAGAACTGGGTCTTCTGGCTCACATCACACCTCAAATGAAGACAACTGAAATGCAGCCTAGATTAGAAAGCAAAGGGTCTTCATGGTTTGAAACACCAGTTGAGTTAAAAGGTTAAAAATAAAGACTTATTAGATCAGAAGTTCTCAGTCAAGAACAGCCCAACTACTTCCAAGTGGAAATGAAAAACATGTGGAGTCAGAGGCTCAATGGCAGAAATACAAGCTGCAACCCCAAAACAAACACACGAAAAACAGCAAAGGAGATTTCCAACAGAGCTCCTTTGCAGAAGGGCAATGCTCTGTTGTGTGTTTTATAGTTAGAGATGGAGCATGACTTTTTAAGAAGCAGTTTTTACAGTTCTCCATAGAAACCCTGACTTATCTCATCTAGTATGACAACTATAAATGTCTGTGTGCCTCTTCATACCATTATGTCCTTTTCTTCCAACACTTCCACAGAATTTGATTTTTCCAGAAAGTTCTCCTTGATTAATCACATTGTGCTTACATGTGTATATACAAGAATCTCCTAATATGAATTGGTCCCTTTGCAGAGTGTACCTAAGTTGCCTGTATGTGTACATGAGATTACTATACCTTTAGTACACCCGGGATCCTTGTGTGATTTCAACATAGGAATAATTATCAACTCATTGACTGTGGGTACAACAGAAAGTAGGGAAACACATATATGGTTTCTAAATGGTAATGAGTTCAGAACCTGGAAGGTGAAAGCAACTCTCAGTTTGCCTATACTTGCAAGAGATCCATAACTGGGCAGCCAATTTGCTCAATGTTTTCCTTCTAGACTTTCTATCTAAGCAGCAGTGACAGACATAGGAAATGTGACAAAGCCAGTCTTCAAACAAGCCCTTACTCAGCCACATAAGAACAAAGGGGCAGTCAATGATATCAAAGGGCAACTCATTTAAAACAGATAAAAGAAAAGGCAATTTTTTTATCCACTACATAATTAACTTATGAGTTTGCTGTGCAGGAAATTGTTGAGGCAAGAAATTTGATATAATTTTTTTAAAAAGGATTTGACTAAGAATACAACCTATTTCTGCCCTTGTAGGGGTTGGGCATGAGAGGGTAAGCTATCTTTGTTTATAGTGAACCACCATCTGTGTCCAGAAGTTCAGCATTTCAAAATTTGGTCATTATTTCAAAATTGAATGGCAATATTAACAAGGAAAGTTGAGATTCCCCTGCTAGAAAACCTCATAGGGTGCAAAATCCAGACAGTGGGAAGGGGCCAGAGCTGACTATTCAGTTGCTGTTCCCTGCTGTAGAGCTCCAATGCACAACAGAAATCTGAAAGCTATTCTCCAATAACCAGAGACAGATGAGATTTCCTTCTTCTGTTTCTAATGGGAATAATGATAGGTACACATTTCCAAATAGGACAGGTGCAGGAGAACCTGCTGTAACTTGCTGGAGACTGCCCAGCCCTAAATCAGCTCCTCCTCCTGTCCCTATTCAGGACTGGAAACTGCAAGTGTCAATGCAGATGCCAGAGGTCAGTGAGTGGAGAAGCTGATGGTGGCATGATAAGCAGAGAAACAGAAAATCACCTCCTTCTCAAATTCAGACTTCAGTGTGAACTTGGACATAGCCAATAAGAACGGAAAGTGAAATGTGCATATGTGTATGTGTTTGCATATTTAGTCATGTTTATCTGCCTGATTCCAGCAAATAGTTGAAGCTACTGAATAAAATAAGGTTCCTGCCCTCAAGGTATCTGCAATCTCATCCAGACAAAGACCTATAAATGCAGCCCTGCCATTCAAGGAAGAATAAGGGGAGTACTATAGGAGCATCATTGACGACTACAGATTTTTAAGGAGAAAGGCAGTATTCCTGAATATCAAAAAAGGCTTCAGCAGACAACATTTGGGCTGAAGAGACATGGATCGAATTTGAATAGGAAGTATAAAGCAAAGAGAACTACAAGTGGAAGAAGGAAAAAAAATAAATGGATGAAGAAAGAAAAGGACAAGATGATTTGGGGCATCATGCTTGCAGCACAGATCTGTATCTGGTAGCAGTAAGATGCCAGTATAGACAGATAGTGGGTTCTGGAACAAGAGTCTTTGGAGTTACATCTTGGGCAAATAACTTCACCATTCTGTAGCAGACACTGCCAATGCCCATACCCTCTAAGGCTATCAGTTTTGTCCCAGAAAACTTCCTTGCCTCTGCCTAAGGATATACTGTGGCTGACAGCCTGTGCTTGGCCTGTAGGCAGAGCAGGTAAAAATGCTAGGGAGTTAACGTCTCAAGAACAACCCCAAACAAGGAAGGATGAGTCGTCAGAAACTAGCCCAGCTCCTTGGTCCACAGCGCAGAGCTCAGTTCTTCGGGGTCTTGGGAGATCAGCAAGCTGCACTGAGCCCCAACTGCACACACTCTTCACCACAATGTTGACCCTCCTTTTCTGTGGATTAGCACAGCCCCCATCCTCTTCACTGGGTTTCCTGGTAGTTAAGTCTTTGCCTAGTGGTCTGATTTTGGGGAAACCCAAATTAAGATAGTAATTAGTCTTCAATTTCTTCATCTGTCAAATGGTGATAATAATGCCTCCTAAATAATCATAAGAAATTGATTAGATAATGGATATGAAGAACCTAGCAGAGTGTCAGACATAGTAATTAAGTGCTTCACAAATAATGACTATACAATGCCTAGAATTCAAGAATCTAACACCTGTAGAGTAGTAATTGCTGAAAATTTTTATGTAAAAGCATGCTTTGATGAGACTACCATGGCCTTCCTTGAGGGACCCTGGTTTTTGTAGATTCCTGGCTTTCATTGTAAGATGGAATGGTGGAACCCTCTAATGTTCCCAATATCAATTTCTGCTCTTGGTCCACATGAGAGGGTTACATATTTCTGCCATGTGACTGATTCTGGCCAATGGTGAGTGGAAGTTAGTGTGTCACACATTTATTGGTGTAATATTTTCCTGTTCTGCTTTTTAAAAATATTTTTTTAGTTGTCAATGGATGTTTATTTTATTTATTTATATGCAGTGCTAAGAATCGAACCCAGTGCCTCACACATGCCAGGCAAGTGCTCAACTACTGAGCCACAACCCCAGCCTCTCCTGTTCTGCTCTTTTCCATACATTGAGAACTAACAAAATTCTAAGTTGGGTCACAGAGTGAAGATGCTTCAGCACTCAGTCTTCCATAATCTAATGTTCAGGAAGCATAAACTATCAGAAACTTTTAGTTCAACCCACTCAAATTTTGTGGTTGTTTGTTATTGCAGCATAACGTAGGTTACCCTGACTAATACATACGAGTAAGAATAAGGAAGATGGAAGCCAAGCTAATTAGGAGTCAATTGCAGTCTTGAAGTAAATAAAATCTGAAGTAAACCTGGAAACTGAAATGCAAGGAAGAGAAATGAAAGAGCAGTTTTCAAGGAAGAAGAACCAGCAAATAGAGGATTAAAAAAAAAAAGGAAGTAAAAGCAACTCCAAGGGCTCAAACTTGGAAAACTGGAAGGAAGATGGTCCCATTAAAAAAAAAAAGGCAAATCAGAGTAAGGGTGGGGGTCAAGAAGATAAGGGTATGAGAAGTGAGTTTAAAGAGCTTCTACTTCCTACCAGCAAAAGACTTCCTACTTTCCCTCCCTACACAGGGCAGGAATTGGGGATTGAAACTGAGATGAGCCACAAGGGAGTTCCCTTGGGCTACCTTCATAACACATGTGGGGATCATAGGCCCAGCTACAGGGCTTGAAGGTGGGGACCTGTCCCCTAGGGCCCCTGCCTTATAGCATAGTTGACTCCTCCCACCCACAACTGCTCCAGTTGAAGAAATTACACACATCTGCTCCACACAACCCAGAGGAAGGTTGCTCAACAATTTTAGTTAATTTAATATTGTCTAGACAACTGAATTATGTAACTTGAAAGGGGAAAATAAAACAAATGTTTGTCATCTATTTTTTTTCTTGTAGCCCAAGAGTGTTTTACCATGAGAAAAATAACATTTCAGCTCTCCTGAGCTTCATTATGGAATTAAAAAGTACCACTTCTCTCCAAGAATTGATAAGAGCCCTATATTTTCTCAACTTGTGAACCAAAACCTCAGGAATTCAAAACTCCACTCTCAGACTTTAAATGTGAACTATTCAATCAGACTACATATTATAAAGTGTTATTAAATCATTTAGTTTTTTTAGGTAAAGTATAATTGTGAAATGAAAGCTCTTTATCTGACCAGAAGATGAGAATAATAATATGTATAATAGATAATATCAAAGTGGAGACCCTTTCTTTTCCATCAATGTGTTTTTTCCATTTTCCAGTTTTGAAACTTTCTTTTATAACCCCAAAGTTACAGCTATTTTACTAATTATATTGAAAGTGCTAGAAGATGTCAAGAAAATTGAGTAATACAATAAAACAGCCTTACCACATATTTAAGCCCTTTTATCTTTAACAGTTTTGTGAAATCTGCAGACCATCTAACCTGTGCAGTGAATTTTCATTTATATTAAACTACATTAATAAAGATCTATAATAAGAAATTATACTGAAAAAGCAGTTCATAATGTACCTTTCAGCTTTATAATTAGTTCTATAATCTGTAATCAGATGATTTAAATCTAATATAGTTAAATTACAAAATAAGCAATTTCTGTTTCCAACAAGAACCATTATATCTTTGGAATTTTCCAAAGCATTAATGAGTTTTGGAGCAATTATTGTATTTCTTATTCACTTTATTCCCAGAAGTTAGTACAATACCTAGCATATGGTACTTGCTAAATAAACAATTGTTGAATGAATAAATGAATATGTAAACATGAATAAGTGATTAGCAAAATCACAGTAATTTGTCATTGCCCCCATTCAGGGCCTGAATGATATCCACTTCCATTTCTCAACTCAGAGCATAGATCCATTTCCTTCTGATCGGTTTGGTGTCCATTTTGACTGAATGGAACCTTTGCCTTATTGTCATTAAACATAAGTATGCCTGCCTCCAGATAATGTCACAAATACTACTGGTCTAAGTAAGAGTCAGAGATGTAGGGTCTGGTCCTGCTAACCCTGTTAACCTTTCTGAATTTGATTGATGTGTAAAGGAGATCTGTATTGAACTGACTACAAACTAGGTTCCATGCAGACACATCATAGGCATTATAGGACTTAACTCATAAAACTTCAAAAGATAAATGATTTACCCCCCATTTTACATATGGATAAAGAAAAATGAGTCTCAGAAAGATTAAGGAACATAACCAGAACAGAAAGTCTTAGAGGTAGGGTTGTAAAATAGGTCTATCTGATTCCAAATCTATTACCTAGGACTATTCATCCAAGTAGCAATAGTGTCAACAAAGACAAGAGTTTTATAAAGTCTGAAGCATTAAAAAAGTACAATCTATCATCATTATCATCATCATCATGTCAATCTCTTGTATTTCCATCATTGCCCTCATAGACAGCTCTTGTCTGAAGCTGACAAATACTATTTAACTAGTTAACTGAGTCCTTGATTTGACCAGAGCTCTGTAATGGGCTCTGACTAGGTTGTAGTGTTCATCCTCCTTCTTGGTCCATTAAGATTGGACACAACTCTCTGAGCAGGTTCACACATTGCCATCATCTCATAGGTGCAGAGTCACTTTAGGAATCTGTGTGAAATATACCAAGATGGTGCTGGTGGCAGAGTACCCCCAACTGAGACACTCAAGGCAGTGATGTTGCTTTCTTGTGGCAATATATTCCTAAGACATAAGTTTGCTGGTGTTTAAGGGTGACATGGCTGAGGATTATGGAGGCTTGGTAAGTGCCTGCTCTGAACTTCCTATGCTCTGGAAGGATCTCACTCTGGGTTGAAAACATCCCATGGCTGCCAAGGAACCGGGTAACTTGGGAAGTTGAGCCCACCTTATGTCCCCCAGGCTAATACCTCCTGATATGCTTTGATGAGAACCCACCATTTGTGCTTATTGGAAAAAACTATAAAATGTGAAAGATGTGAGTGTCAGAGCATTCACCTGGACCATGTCTCTAACCCTCCCTCTGTAGAGCAACTTCAGGTCTTCAGAAGCAGAAAGGAGATGTGGCTAAGAAGGACACCACTCACCCTGTCTTGGTTCAAAGCCCACCCCTGTGACTTGTAACCTCTTTGTGTCTCAGTCTCTTGAAGATGGCCATCGAAAATACCTGCTTCAAAAGTATGAAAACAGGAATAAAATTGTTATTATATTGAGGTGCTTGAAGTACGCCTGGCATGTAATAAAGCTATGTAAATGTTTAAGACTTTTAAAAATCCTGAGTTTACTAATCACTGTAATTATTTCATGTGTAGTCCATTAGAGAAGATGCAGGCTTTAGGGAGGGTTGGAGGCTTACTTTCTGGAGAGAGCTTCCTTGACTAGAACTCTACTAAGGCAAAACTAGTTGACAAGTTCATTAGGATTTGGCAGAAGCTTGTGTACAGCCTATTCTGGAGAGATTACTTGAGCAAAACATGAGTGTGAACATGAGGCAGGAAATTTATTTTCAACGAACCAAACCAAACCTAAACAGTTTCGTAAATCACTGTGCAAAAGAAAGCCTCCTTTAGTTGTTTTCTGAATGAGCCAATAACCTTCACTCCCTGATACTGACACTGATGGTGGCTAATGTGCCAGAAGGCTTGCAATGGCTGGGGTACACATTCTGGATGGCCTGTGCATTGGCTCCTGTCCTCAATTCCACCTTCAGATACATGGAGTGAAGACTCAGAGTCACTCCTGTTATTTCTAATTGTTGTTGCAAATAGATGATCTTCTCTTTGGTAAATAGATTCAATAAAAGCACAGCAATAAAAAACTAAGGTGACTGCTTTAGAATAACTCCATAAAGGTGATTACTAAAAACAATTGCTGCAACTCTAAAAGCAGCATCCTGTACTTAGATAATGAACTATGGCTGCAATTTATGCCTAAACTCCAACTTGTGGGCTATACCCTATACCCAAACATTGCCAAATACATCTCCCATTGCCATTTTTAACTGAAAATAAAATGTAATAGAATCTGTTAAAATCATCCCTGTAACTAACTTTTTCAATTAACCAATGAAAATAGGATTCGATAAGAAAGCTTCTATTTTAATTATACAAAAATAATTACCCTTGATAACAATCAATTCCTATTTTTCTTTATAACTAAGCTATTGTTGTTACCTTAAGATATGAGCATAAGAAGGGTTCTAGGATATGGATTAGGCCTATAAGACTTTCTATGTGTATTGTGGGTATAGTCAGTCATGCCTATTAGTCATTGCAGCACTTATTGAGTGATGTTATGTTCTCAGGATTATTTACAATTATAGTAACAAGCTAACTCTTCTAGACTTGGTCTAATGTTCATCACACATTAATCCAATTAATTTGTGGGTGTTTAGGAATTGGATCAGCTTGTTAGCCAGGAAACACAATGGTTTCAACAAGAAAAGAGGATATTAATGATGTCAGTGACCAATAAGACTACTGAGGGAGCAAACAAAAAGAAACAGGAGCTATCTGAGAGATCAAAACTAGTAGAGTTCCAGCAATTTAAATCAGAGGTCATCAAACTATAGCTCATGAGCCAACCTTGGCCCTTGCCCTGGTTTTGTAAATAAAGTTTTATTGAAACATGGCATGCATATTTATTTACGTATTACCTATAGCTGCTCTTGCTCTACAGTGCAGAGATGAGTAGCTATGACTGAGACTCAATAAATAGAAACAAATTAAATATTTACTGCAGCCCTTTACAAACCACATTTGCTAACTTTGCCTCTAAAGGAGCAATGTTATTCAAGGTGGTACTCTAAGAGGTATGGCTATAACTGTGTTTTTAAAAAATGTTCTAGAATCTTGCCATAGTGGATTAATTCCTCAAGATTATCCTCAACAAGGTGAAGCAAGCCAAGTGATTAACTAAGCCACTGTCGTATGACACAAATTTCCCCTTCCCAGGTGCTCCACTTCAGAATATGCTGTGGATATAATTCCAGAGGGGAATTTTGATAGTTTGCAAATGTACTTCCCATCAATACCTGACACTACCAGCCCCAGCCTCTATGCCTGCAGGTCCCTGGCTTAGATTCTGGTGCCCCTCACAAACGTGTGGTTTGGAGCTGAGAAGGAGGAACTGAGACAGCGGCTCTGATGCAACTAGAGATCAAGGGCAACCTTTTCATTAGACATTTGTTTCTCCATACATGACAGTGTCTTAGAAACCTGGGCTAAAGGTTCTAAATGTAGAAGCAAAGACCAAGTTCTAGAGGAAAGAAGAACCAATCAATGAAAATAGAAGTTGCACATAAACTCTCTCCATGGAGTCACAGGTGGTGGATCTTGCAGATAGAGCATCAGACCAGAGCTTAGACAACTTGGATCCTAGTACAGAGTCCACCTAACTAGCAGCACAACCTTAGGCAAGTGTTGCATCTTCCCCAGACCATACAGTGTTACCCCTAAAGTCCCTTCCAGGGCTAACATTATGATGCCAGCCTCAGGATGCTGTAGTGTACTACCAGTGTCTGGCACACAGCAGATCCTATATAAATGTTAGCTATCATTATTGTTTTGTGAAGGCATACATATGCCTTTAAATGTAAATGTGAATTCTTCCCTATTGCAACCATCAGTTACCTACAGACAAGTTATAAACTATTAGGCATATGTATGAACAATGAAGACTATAATTTATAATGATCTTCTCAGCACTAATGAATAAAGTGCTTTTCTGTTTTTTTCATTTGTTGGTGGGGTTTCAGATCCAAAACCCAAGCAGTGCAACTGGGAAACTGGTGGTTCAATCAAAAGGCTGTATTTTCTAATGTGATATAGATATTTTCCCCTGAAAATCCCAATGCAGGTTGGGACTGAGAAATGGGATTCAGGATTTGGAGTTCCCCAACATCTTTTGCCTTCTACCTACAATATACAGTGGCTTCCCCTTATCTGAGGGGAATATATTCTAAGACTCCAAGTGGAGGCCTAAAAATGTACATAGTACCAAACCCTATATATATATATATATATATATATATATATATATATATATATATATACACTGATTTTTCATAAATATTCATATCTTTGATAAAGCTTAATTTATAAGTTAGGTACAATAAGAGATTAATAATAACTAATAAAATAGAACAATTATGCTATAATAAAACTGCCAGCATCACTACTCTTGGTCCTTGTAGCCATTTTTAAGTAAAATAAGAGTTGCTTGAACACAGCACTATGATACTGAGACAGGTGAACTGACAACCTGAGATAGCCACTAAGTGACTAATGGGTGGGTAACACATACAGCATGGAAACACTGAAAATGAGATGATTCATGTCCTGGGCAGGATATAGTGGTACAGCACAAGATTTCATCACACAGGAATAGCATATAATCTAAAACTTATGAATTGTTTGTTACTGGAATTTTCCATTTAATAATTTCAGACTGAAGTTGAACATGGGTAACTGAAATCATGGAAAGTGAAACCACAGATAAGAAAGAAGTATGGGGAAACACTTGTCTACCAGCATGGTAAATGGCATTCAGGTTTGCATTTCCAAGCAAAATTAGTCAAATTACAGGCATAACAGAACTGCCAGTGCCTGCCATAACCTTACTTCAGGCCTCACCACGTCAGAGATGGCCAGCCCACTTCCAGCTAGCAGCATCTGCAACTTTTTGCTTGAGGGTTTTCTCAGAAGATATAGAAACCTGCCCTGTCTATAAGCCTAGCAGGCTGAAGTGCTGGGAAATTAGCATCCACTCTCCTCGCATCCCTCCCCCAGTGACTGACATGATTGGTTTAAACACCCCAGCTCCCTTGCTCCTCAGGTGGGATAACTGAGTCATGTTCTAGATTTTCTCCTGAGAGTTTGAACTCAACCACCCACATACAACTGGCTTGATTAGAAGACTTCATTGAACTCCCTGTCTCACTCCTCCAATTCCTCTTGCTCATTTTGTTTGCACCATTCAGATAAACTATTTTCATTCAAATCTTTGTCTCAAGTTCTGTTCCTGGGGAATTCACACTAAGACAATGGTGATGACCTAATAAATTCTTTTTAGCTTGACTGATAAACATGATCAACTCTACTAATCTTATAAAGTATAAGGTACAAGATTTTATAGCCAAGAGATCAGAACAGGGTCTTCAAAATAGCAGGAACATAAAAATTAGCTAAACCTAAAAAGCGGAAGAAAGTCCAAGACCACTGTGGTCTTTCTCTTTAGGTCAAATCCACTGGAGTTATGAGAGGTTATTTTGAGGTCATAATGACTTTCTCAAAAGATGAAGAATTCTCTTCCCTTCATTCCACATGTATCCAGAGACATTTGGATCCTTAGAATTTTTCTTTTGGTTAAATTATTTTTATTTAGATGAAGAAAACAATAAAATAAGTATTTTATTTAGCATTTATAGTGTACCAAGCATAGCAAATTCACTTTTAGTTATCAATCTGAAACTTATGTAGTGAGCTTATTTCAATGGGGGAAGGTAGACAGTCACATGGAAGGTTAGTTTTCTAACTTTTTATCCTTCTGGTAAATGACAGAATCCAGATTCAAATTTCTCTGTCTTCTTCCAAATGTCACACTTAGTCTCCTCCCTGTGCCACTTTCCAAAAGACACACAGCTACTACTGTCAGGCACAAAAGGCATTGAGACTGAGAAAATAGTATGAGGGATTGCTATTATTATACTGTGAGTAGGTTGCCAGATGTATCAAACAGAAACGCAGAATGTCCAGTTAAAATTGAACTTCAGGTGAATAGTGATTTTTTTCCACAAGCAATATTTTGGATATACCTACACTGAAATGTATTTGTTTGATTCAATAAACTTTATTGCAAAAGTATTTATTGTCTACCTGAATTTAAACTTAAGTGAGCATCTGGCATTTTATCTGGAAACACGTGATATGATGCTTAGGTTATGTTTTTATTTAGTTCATATGTTAATCAAAACAACATAATATAGATAACAGGAGAATTTTTACTTCTTTTTATTTTATTTTACCATGGTAAGAACACAACATAAGATCTATGCTTTTAACAGATTTTAAAGTGTAAAATATAATTCAGTTGACTATAGACACAAGTTTGTACAAGAGATCTTTAGAACTTACTTATAGAATTTATATTAAGAGTTCTAGAGACCACTGTAATTATTTCTCAAGACCACAAAGTCATGAGCATGTCAGTCTCAGTATTCTCTTATCCATGGGGCCAGCAGATCTGTGGCCAGAGGACAAGCTCATCCTCAAAATTCCAAGGTTTCTATTACACTTGCAGTTACCCCATGAATTTACAGCAAGCTTCCCTAAGCTAAATCAGACCTGATCCTCAGAGAGCTTTGAATGCAAGCTACACACAAATCAAAACCTTATGGGTATGCCTAGGAGGAAAGTAGCAGAAATAGGACATATATTACAAAGCAGTAGTATCAAAGGTATCAATTAGGGTCCCAGCAGGAAGAAGAATTAACTTAATTTTAAAAAGATTTTAATTAAAAGGCTACTTACAGAAGTATAAGTAGCTGTAATAAACAGCTAAGGATACTGATGTGACCGGAGATCACACCAGAAAGATGCTGTTACTACATCTGGGGCTAAAGTGAGAGTGGAGAGGACAGAGTTACTAGAGCCAACCGGAGTCGGGAGCCATGGAGGGTGGGAGCTCGCGGCTGGAGAGAAACACAAGGGCTCTCGGCAAAGCAGACTAAAGTAGGGAGAAAGCAGGGAAGAAATACACTGGATTTTCTCCCCTGCTCTCCTCTGCTCTCCTCCTGGTGTTCCCCATTGACTAAACCCAAAAGAAGCCAAAGAGAAAAAGGGTGAGGCAGGGCGGAGCAGAGCAGAGGCTGGTACAGCGAGGAGCAGGACAAAGGAGAAGGTCCACCAAGATGTGGGGCGGAGCACAGCATGCTGGGACCTCACTCTCCATGGGTGAAAATGTGGAGTCATTCATTTCCTTAATTCTCAGTTCATCTTTTCCATCACTTTATCATGAAAATATTAAAACATGCAAACGTGGGAAAATTTTAGAGTACTCATGTCTATATTCACCACCCGAGCCCAACCATTAATATTTCACTAAACTCTATTTATCATAGATCTATCTAATGATGACCCTTATCTCCATATGTTGGTGAACCTTATTTTTGATATATTTAAAGTAAATTTCAGACATCAATACACTTCTTCCTAATACTTCAGCATCAGATCATTTTTAGAGTTCATTCTGATTGCTATTATAACACAATTTATTTTAACTCTATATGTGTGCGTATATGCATCATCATGGACTTATCTATAGATCAAGAAGTCAGTTGATGAATGAATCGATCAAAACAAACAAACAATTGTTTGTTTTCAGTTGGGCTGCTCTGGGGCATTTAATTCAGTAGGCTTGTTGGTCCTTAAAAAAAAAACAAAGAATGAAAAAACCCTTGGCAAACACTCTTGCTTTTGGTTGCTTTCCTTCCCAGGGATTGAAGAATTGATCTTCATAAGCAAGCCGGTGTCAGCACAATCAAACCGAAGAAGAATGTTGAAGAACTGGGGCACTGTTTTCCTCACGACCTTGCAGTCAGACCTCATCACAGGAGACGGTTCTCCTGCAACCTGACCTTCTCAATCATACCATCCCACATAAGCCTCAATCGCCTTTGGTTCTAAAGACAGATGGAGGGGAATATTGAGCATTGGACTGTTTTAATCCCCTCCTCACCCACTGTCTTTTGGTGCCTGAGTAAGTGGTCCTGCCTTTGCTTCCTAACCTGCAAAGACACTATAAAAAGCAGATCTGCAGCAGCCCCACGTGTTGCCTGGGTATGGCTGGCGATATATTTCACAGCATAAACTCCATCAGTGTCTCCTTAAAACCCTGCCATTGCAATAGTTTTTGGCAGCATGTAGGGGAGACTTAACACACACACTGCTGCTGACTGACCTCGGGCATTCCGCTCTCTGAATCACATTGCAAAATGGGTTTTCAAATGTCTGCATAGGTTGAGCAAAAATGTCGGCACATGGAAGTGACACCTTTTCTGTATTGCCCTCAAGGAAGGAAATGAATCTGGGAGCTGGGAGCAGGACCAAATTAATCACATGAGATGAAAACGTATTTGCTCAGAATGAGGCTGCTGTTTCCCATTCCACAGCTGTTGGTGAAGGGCCGATCACAGACAAGACAGACACTCCACCAGGTACCGCAGGAGGTGCAGAGATGGAGAGAAGCTGTGGTGCTTTTCTTGACAAAGTTAAGAATAGAAGACATGAGTCAGGTACACCAATAACATGACATAAAGCAGAATGGGGGAAGAGAAGGATGGCTTCTGCCTAAGAGGATGATGAAGACTCACAGACCAGAGGGCAACTGAGTCGAGCTTTGAAGGGTCATTGAATTTCCTTGGAAAGAGATGAGGGAAGCATATTCCAAGGGGGCAGATCAACATGTGGATAACATTCAGCACTGGGAGAGTAAAGAGGAGGCCTATGAAATCACAAATAATCCAGCTTGGCAGGAAAACAGCCTGTGCATTCGGTGAGGAAACAGGAAAGTTAGTTGGGGCCATCTTGTGACAAGACTCAGATGCTGGGCTTTAACATTTGGAAGGCTATACGGGAGTCAGACAAGGATATTAAACACAAGAGTGACAGGATTGGAACTGCATTTGGGAAAGATGATTCTGGCAGAGTGTGTTCGAAGAAAAATGGGGAGAAAGCAAACATCATAGAAATAGCTGCTTTTACATTTATTCTCTTAATATCATAGTAAAGAAGGTAGCTAACTTTTTAAAAATATTCCAACTACAAATAACCTCATTTGGGGTAGGGAATTGCATTACTACTACAGTGGCTTGATCATTTTTTTCTTAATTTTGAACAAAGCCCAAAACAAACATTGGCTATATTTATTAAACTTGAATCTGACTCCAGGGCTTTCAACAATGTCATGAGCTTTCTGACTGACCTAGACACTAACAGTCATTACTTGGGGGTATAAACTCAAGAATCTGTAGTATGTAATTAAGGAAATAAAATTCTTTTTGTTTGTGTTTTCTGAGGTACCTAATCTCAATTCTATCTTTGTGCCAATGTCTTCAAAATCTGAATTTATATCAAATATGAAAAAAACTCCTATCACTACCATGATATAACTATAAACCATAATCAATCTAATTAATATTCACTAACTTCAGAGTGCCCGTTATGTATCAAATGTTTAGGTATTTTTGTAGTTGTATTTAAATAAATCACACAAAACCCTTGTTATAGATATTATGAACCTTAAATGTCAGAAAAGAAATGTAAAGAATATAGAGATGAATTACTACATCTGGCATCAGAAAACAATAAATGTTGAAGCTAGAATTCAAACCTAGGTTTGCCTGTTGAAGTCTTGTTACGATTCCTCCAAAATGAAGGGATGCACGTTTCCCATGTAGGATGTGGCTAAGTCTGTCAATTACTTTCAAATAGCTATCAAATGAATGCTTCTTCTTTAAACCCAATGGTTTATTTATTTAACTACACCAATTAGAAACTCCCAGAACATCAAAGCGATGTTTGAGAAACTAACAGAAAGCCTTGAGATGCAAATGGTAAGCCTTGAAATATTCAAAGTCTAACAAATATCATTTGCTACCAATGAAGATGCTGGATAGTGAAGGGATGGAAGATTTCAAAGCCAGGCTCAGTGGTCTGGGTGGTCCCTGAGACCCCAAAAGGTTCTTCTCTAGAAGACACCTAGGAGGATTCAAGGGCTATCCCCCAGTTGCTACAGCTGCTGCTCAGTTGGAAACTGCACCATAGTCATTAAGTATTTTGCAAAACCAGCACTTTCTCTGTGCATCAAACAGCTTGAAGCAGGACTGAAAGCAGCCCTGGATCATTCTACAGAGTGTCCCATGACATACAAGGAGCCTCTCCAAGTGAATTCTGGATGAGGAGGATGTGTTTCATTGGCATTGTCCTTCCTGACTGCAAAGCTGGACCCAGATGCTCTGCAATGAGCTCACGCATTAGCTGTAGCAACATCTCTGAGTAGACAGGAAGCAACAAGAGCTAGGGATGGTCAACCCAGGTTTACATGCTGCCTAAGCCCTAAGCCCATTTCTTTATGGTGGTTTCATGCCCTAACTTCCCCATGGGGAAAGAATTACAAAAATCAAATGAGATCAACCAAGTGCACCAAACAATTTTTGTTGAGATGAGTCCATCACATCTTTATTTCTCATCAGAGCAGGTTGTGAGGTCTAAAAACTGATTTTTATATTTTAAGAAGCATCTCTCACCGGTTGAATTTTTCTAGCATGTACAGAATTTTCTATAGTGTCTAGTCTTTTTGTTATAGAACACAAATTGAAGGTGCTTCTAGAAAATTGGATTAGTGGATTTGCCTTAGAAATTCACTCTATTTAATCTGCTAGGTAGTTGTGTTACTTTTTAAAGGGTTCTGCTTTTTTTGAAAAACATAAAAAAATATGTAGCAATATATAGCATATATTAACTTAGCCACATACACCTTTTTGGGCCCTTATTGAAAATCACCTAAGTCAATTGGACTGCTTAGTTTTTAGGTTCTTTTGTTAAATTAGCTGGCCTCCAACAAATAGATGTATTGTAACTGCTATGGTCTGGGTGTGCTTTGAACACATCCAGTAAGGATTCATGTATTGAAATTTAACCTCCATTGTGAGGCATTAAGAAAGCAGAAACTTAATCTGACTATGGTGTTTAAGGCGAGGCTCTGGGAGGTGATTAGGATTAGATAAGGTCATCAGGGTTCAGCCCCCCGATTGAAGACTGGTGGCTTTACAAAAAGAGGAAGGCACAGTGCACACCCCTGTAATCTCAGTGATTTGGGAAGTTGAGGAAGGAGGATCACAAGTTTGGGACAAGCCTCAGCAACTTAGTGAAGCTCTAAGCAACTTAGAGAGACCCTGTCTCAAAATAAAAACAAAAACAGCTGGAGAATGTGGCTCAGTTATAAAGCACCTCTGGTTCAATCCTCAGTTCAAAAAAAAAAGAAGGAAGACAGAGAAGCAAACACACACACTTCTCTCTGACCATGACATGCCCTGCACTGCCTCGGAACTCTGCCAGCAAGGTCATCACCAGATGCAGCCTTACGATCTTGGACCTAAACAGAGAGCCAGAACAATCTCTTTTCTTTTGAATATCCAGACTCTGGTATTTTGTCGTAGTCACAGAAAGCAAACTGATACAGTTAATAATTTGCTTTTCAATCAGGTTGTACACTAAAATTAAGCAAATGTCATGCCAAATTCTGCCACATACACCAACATCCACAGGCAAAAGACACAAAAACTATCATAGGACTTCTCTGGCAAATTTGGTAACATCTCTTCTTTGCCCTTCTAGGAACTCCACAGTACTACATCAGAGATGACCCACCACACCTGCTTCATTTCCTTCCTTTGCACACAGCATACTTTCATTCTCCAGAATCCTTATAGTTTGGTTGGGATCATGTGACTGCATTCTGATGTGGCACATAAAATCTCTCATGCAAACTTTTATCTTTACCTTCCACCTTGGAGATCCATTTTGAAGATGGTGGCATTATAATATCAAGGTATTAAAAACAGAATGACTTGGGTCTTTGCATCACCCTTTAGATGGCAGCAGCCCAGTCAACCAGAAATAACCCATTGAACTTGGAATAAATGAAAAATAAATTTTGTGTAAAGCCACCAAAATTTGGGGTTTTTCATCACAGGGGATAGTGTTAATTACCCTGATTAATGCAAGTACCTGCTTGTATCTATTAAGGCGAATACAGTAACTCTCTAATGGCAAGATCAGCAAACCATCTAGGGGTCAGGCAAATGACTCTACTATTGCATGAACATTATATCTAGCAAAATTTATGCTAATTAACAAATCCTTCATTGTGAGTTTTTTTGGGGGAGGGGGGAGGTTGCTGCGGATTGAACTCAGGGGCACTCAACCCCTGAGCCACATCCTCAGCCCTATTTTGTATTTTATTTAGAGACATAATCTCACTGAGTTGTTTAGTGCCTTACCATTGCTGAGGCTGGCTTTGAACTTGCAGTCCTCCTGCCTCAGCCTCCTGAGCCCCTGGGATTTCAAGCGTGTGCCACCGC
The DNA here is from genome assembly GCA_028644305.1 of Xerus rutilus. NCBI lineage: Eukaryota > Metazoa > Chordata > Mammalia > Rodentia > Sciuridae > Xerus > Xerus rutilus. The sequence goes on along the minus strand of CM053405.1, from coordinate 27,568,293 downwards.
ACCTGGCCATTGTGAGTTTTTGATAACATCATTCAAAGTATTTTTGCAGCCACCATTGAGAGTGGACTACATAGTAAAGTTCTTTAAATGATAACTAAGCAATCCTGCAGTCACAGGTAAAGTTCCAAATATTTAACCAGTGCTATGGCACAGTCACCAACAGAAGAAAATAGATGTGAACTCTCATGGTAGAGTGCTGTCTTCTAGTCTGGATAACTTCAAGCATTAACTAAGCTCCCCTAAGGTGGAGATTAAAGTAATTCATACTGCTACTGTTTATATTGAAGCATTTAAAAAATAAATCACAAATAATATAGCAGGCACCTAATTCACAGCCGTCACCCATTTTATTTATTTCTCTGTTCACTCTAAGAATTACAAGCAAAGGATCATGGGACCTATTCTTAAGTGTAAGATTAGATCAATAAAATGAGCCATCTGTCCAAGGAAGGCTTTAAACGCAGGTTATATTTAAGTATTATGTTCCCAACTGCCCAGATGTTATAGCAAAGTGCCTGCTGATGCAACTCCTTTTGCACAATGTAAACTGTTAAATGGCTAATATAAACCTATTGCACAAGAAAAATAAATAGCATTAACATTGGATTAAATCTGATTTGGGATTTTTGAGTGCCCTGTCAGCAAACACAAGTGTTAAAATTTAAATTGCTCAAGATTTGCAGAGTCAGACGAAGAATGAAACATCAAGTATCTTTAGGGAAATGCAGAAGGAAGAGATTTGGAATTGAGATCAAAGCATCAGAAAGTACCTCTTTGGTTGGTTAAGATAATAATAATTACTGTGATTATTGTTAGATAATAACAATATCTAACAATATTTGTGTATCCTTTATCCAAAATGCCTAGGACCAGAAGTGTTTCCAAATTTAAATTTTTCCAGACTTCAGAATATTTGCATATACGTACTGAAATATCCTGGGAATGAAACCCAAGTCTAAACATGAAATTCACACATTTCATATATACTTTCTACTACAATCTAAAGGTAATTTATACACTATTTTTTATAATTTTGTTCATGAAACCAGTTTCACACATAAGGTGAGATATGGAATTTTCTACTTATGGAATTATGTCAAAGCTCAAAAAGTTTTGGATTTTGGACAATCCTGGGTTTCAGTTTTTCAGATTGTGGCATCCAACCTGTAACATCCTATCCTTACGTAGCACTTCCGCTCTTTCAAAGCACTAGTTTGAAACTTTATTTCCTTTGATTCTTAAAATAAGCTAATGGAGTTATCTGCAGTGAGTGAGGGCTCCCTATAGCTGAGGAAATATAAGAATAATTAATAGGAAGTAGACTGAGTCTCGTCTACATTTTTAGGTCACTAGTAGTGGCTCATGAATTACTCTGACCTCCTGGTCACGGAGCAAAATCTGAATCATTTCCTAGCTCTCTAGCTTCATGTAAACATTTGCTGACTCCCAGTCACAGATCAGTCTGGATAACTTTCTTTCTGGAACAGTTGCCCCCCTCCACCTCCATCCTATAAAACGTTGCCCAAAGCAATCACTAGAAAAAAAAATCATCCATCAACCAGAGAGTTACAATCTTCCAAAGGAAAACTGTTCACAGGAATCCACACACTTCACAGCTTCATTTTCCAAACTAACAAATCCAGGCGGGTAGTCTTTCTGATTTATAAATTAATTTATACAAAAAATTTTACAACTCAATACAAATTAAATCATGGGCAATCATGCATTACATATATAGAAAAAGATAAAAGTATATGAAATCATCAATGTCTGTGTTTAGGATACCTGCGAATATATTCAGATTTTTTTTCTTACCCAGATAAAACAATTCTAGTTTCTTCAATATTGTCTTCAAACTTCAGTCTTGTAATCTCTTTCAATGCCTTGGTTTATGCGTTGTCTTAGTCCTCTGAGCAAGCCTATAAGGTAGGTTCTTTCCTTAACCAATTTTTATGGACAAAGAAACTGAGGCTTACTGACCTTATATAATTCGCCCAACACCACCAAGCAGCCCATATAAAACAGTGTCAGAACTTGAACTCAAATTTGTTGAATATCAAAATGTGTATTCCCACCCAAGTTTTCCTGCTCAACCAGGAAGAATTAGCCATTGGAGGCAGAAAGAACAAGCTTTGTGAAGGTGAGAGGAAAAAGCAGGGCAAGGGTTGATTATATAAAATAGACAAGGCTTTTTATTAAGGCTGCTGTCGTTTTCCTTCCCTTGTGGAGCCATTGTCAATGAACATGTGGGGAATAAAGGTGAGGAGCAGAACCTGGCTCAGATAAGGTGTCATTCATGTACCTTAGGTAGACCACAAATCCCAAATCCAGCCTCCAAAAAACCCACTGAAAGTCTAAACACGGGGTTGTCTTATTAAATTACAGATACCAGGAGCAACATGCTATTGCTAGCAATCGCAGTTTGGTGAGAAGGAATCAAGCAGAGACTGCAGGTGCAGCAAAGAGCACCTGGGAAAGAGGTACAAGGGAGGGGAGGCACAGGTGAAGCCCAAGTTCTCAAAGTGTAGACTGAACCACTGGCATCAAGTCACCCCAAATTTTTGTTAAAAGGCAGATGCCTGAGGTGCACTCTAAAAATTCTTACCCCTCAGGAAGTTCTCTGGCCAGGAACCTGACACCTGCTCAAAGCCCTCTCTGGAAAGCGCGCCCTCTGCTGACAGGTATTTGATTTGACTGGTTTCTTTTCACCTGAGTCCCTCTTCCCCTTGTGAGAGCAGGGCTTCTGTAAGGAGGCAAATATGTTCCAGCTCATTTCAAGAGGCTGAAGCCACACTTTGGGTCCTTCTTCAAAAGGCAGGTCCATAATTAATGGAGTCAAGGATGAATTTGGGAAGTTTTCCCTACAAACTGCCACTTAGTCTCTGCCATGTCTCCTTCCTGGTTCCCTTTTCCTATCCCTGAAATAGCAGGTGCACTTCCAACATGTACAGCTTGACATGAAGTGAGTAAGAAAAGAGGCAAGGGTCTTGACCAGCTCAAAAGGTTTTCTGCTGCAATCAAGACAGCTTGTCATTTAGTTAGTTGGGAAGAACAACAGTCCTGCTTGCCCAGTGAGTGAGGTGTGGAAATACAAGATATCACAGGGTAACTGTGAAAGCGGACGTCCGTCTCAGCCTCAGACACTTGGGACCCTGCGATTCATCAAGCTAGCTCAGAATTTACTGGACCATCTTTGGGCTACAGTAACCTATGAACAGATGGATGACTACCCCCAAAAGAATTCTAAGGTTATTAAAGCTCTGGGTAAGAAAACAAAAGGAAAACACACACACACACACACACACACACACACACACACACACACACTCAGTTACTTTCTGGCCAAAGCATCCTTCCTTGAGAAAAAAACTGAGAAATAAGTACTGCCTAGTGTGAAACTACATTTATCATTGATCTTGACTTCTCTGCTCCTTCATCTCACAGAGAATCATAGGAAAAACAGAGAAAAAAGACAAAGATAGAGAGGTGCTTTATGTAAGGATTAGACATGATGTAGAAACCAATAGGAGGAAGCACAGCTAATAGAATAAGAGTCAGTGAATTTTCTGCCACAGTTGCTGAATTGCATGGGGCCACTTGTAGACTTATAGCTAGGCACATGAGATATATATATATATCCCATGCGTACTCCATAGTTTGGAAAGGGGGCTTGGATGAGACTGTAAGTGAGATAATAATGACTCTCTCAAAAATTCCAGGTTGACAGAGGCGGCACTGGGGAAACTAACCAGGATGACCTCTGACCCCTGGCCACTTGCTCATTCAGCCTCATACTAGCAGCAGCAGAAACCCTGTAAAGAGTGCATGTATTTTCCATCATCAATCAACAAGATCCACGGCCTGTGAACTAACTCTTCTCTCCGGTCTCTTGCTTTTCCTGTTCCAAGTTTCCCTAGATCTTTATTTTAATACAGTTATGTGGGTAGAGAAATACTGAGGATGTAGAATGGAAAAGATTGGACATCTATATCTTCCTAAAGATAAATGTAGACCCTCAGATTCTCCAGGGGAAACTGAGAACTCTAAGCCCTGACTTTCAAGTTTCCAATGGACCCTGGGACCTCAGGCAAACTGGACAGACAGAAGGAAAGTGGGACCCACATGCATTTTCCAGCCCTTCTCCTTCGCACAAAGAATTAACCAATACCTTGAGTATTTTCTAAATAAAGCCATGAAAGTGGGAGCACTGGCCATTAACCCTGCAACCCCTGGCTCCCAGCACCCTACCCCTGTCCTGAGCTCTTGGCACCAGCCCCAAACTTGCCACGGCAGGACCAGCCTTAAGGATTGCACTGTTAGAACCTCCTGGAGAGACAACAGATCTACACCCTACCTACAGCATGGAGAACCAAGCAGGCCTGATGACACCAACCTGTGTGCAGTTACAGATGCCTTCTAAGCCAGAGATGCTGTGTTTGGTGACAAGCAAGGCTTAGCAAATAAAGCCGACACATTCAGTCACTAGAAAATTAATCTTGACTTACATCTCGAACCTTGTGCAAAAATTAATTCAAAATGAGTCATGAACCTAAATGGAAAACCTAAAAAACTTCTAGATTAAAACATAGGGAAACATCTTTGTAACCCAGGCTTAAGCTTCCAAAAAAGAGCATGAGCCATTTAAAAAGTAGTAAGCTGGACTTTGACAAAATTAAATCTTTCTGAAAAGTAAAATGAAGAAAATAAAAACAAACCACATACTGGAAGCTGATATTTACAAAACAAGTATCTGATAAAGGACCTCCATCCAGAATATACAAAGAACACTCAGAATTCAATAATAAGAAAATAAGCATCTGAAAATTTTTAGAATTCAGCAAAAGATTTAAACAGAGCCAAGGTGCAGTGGTGCACACCTGTAATCCAGCTACTTGGGAGGCTGAGGCATGAGGATTGCAAGTTTGAGGCCGGCCTAGGCAATACAGGGAGATCCCCTTCTCAAAAAAGTTAAATTACATTAAATTTTAATTTTTTTCTTGATTGGAATAGTCATTTCACCAAAGGAGACTTGGATGGCAAACACATACATGAAAAAAATACTCAATATCATTAGTCATTAAGGAAATGCAAATCAAAACTGTGATCTCAATATGTATCTATTAGAAATAGCTAAAACAAGTATAAAGCCAAACTGCAAAAACAACAACTATACCAAGTGCTGTTGAAGATTCAGAACAACTCTAACTTAATTTCATTTCTTCTAGGAATAGAAAATGATACAGCCATGCTGGAAAACATTTTGGTGTTTTCTTATCAAGTTTAACACACACCTGGTGCAATGATGCTAGTCTTGCTTATTTTCCAAAAGAAATGAAAACATAGGCACTCAAAGACTTGTATGTGACTTATATGTGTGTAGCAGCTTTATTAATAATAGCATGAAACAGCTCACAACTCATTTGCTAGAGAAAAGCTAAACTGAGCAATAGAAAAGGAGCAAACGACCTACAGGCAATGCCATCGAGGCATCTTCAAAGCATTACACCAAGTGAAAGAAGACACACTACACATGACCTGGAAAAGGCAAAACCACAGGGACAGAAATCAGATCTCTGGTTTCCAGGGTCTGTGAGGGAGTAGATTTTCTAGAAAGGGACATAAGGGAATATTTTCAAGTGATAGAAATGTTCTATATATTTTTATTATGGTGGTGGTTACATAACTGCATATGTTTGTAGGAACTCATAGAACTGTATACCTGAAAAGGATGAAATTTTCCTAGATGCAAATTACACCTCTATAAATCTGACAGCCCCCCCCAAAAAAATAATAACAATAAAGGCAAGAGTTTCCAATCTGCCTGTGGGAATGGAGATGGCTTATTGCTTACTGATTCCAGCAGATATCTGGATTTTCCCTTCCCTTCCTTCTGCCCCACAGATGCCACAGTCCCCTTGCACTCACTGGTGGGACTCAAGGTAAGGGAGAGGTACTAGGCTAGAAATCACCAGCAGGGAGGGATTGAGGCATTAGTCCCTCTTCAGCTTCTGATGTTACTTGGGTAAGACATTAAATGCCCTTCAGCCCACTTGCAAAATGAGGGGTTTTTGCCACTTCCTTCCAAGTCCCTGATTTGAATTTGTGTCTGAAAAGGAATGAACGTCTTTTGAACAAATTGAGTTTCTACACCATGAAGACCTGGGGCAAAGACACCATGGTGATGGTATAGACTTAGAACCCTAACCCTCCCATTCTTCCAAGGGCTCCCCCGGTACTCTAGTGGACCCTCTAGGCCTTGTGAGCTTTAACCCCCAGGGGTTCAACAAGAAAAGCAAGCTGCTGGTCATCATCCTGTAGGGCTACACCCCTGATCCTAAAGGATGAGATCGGTAGACAGCAGCTTCTAAAATCCCATGCCAGTACCATACACACATCTTTGTCTGGAGGCCTGGCAACTCAGTCACACACACACACACACACACACACACACACACACACACAACATCAGGGATAATGCCATTGACCTGGCCTCCAGGTGCCCATCTTCATCCTGGAGGAAGACATTCTACAAAATAATCTACAAACCTTTTCAAACAAAGCTGCTCTGGACTCATTTTCTGATCCTGAATACCAAAGCCTAAATTCCTATTCCACCACTGATTAGTCATGTGGCCTTGGGTGAGCTATTTAACCTCTCTAAGCCGCAATTTCCCTTCAGTGAAACAGGGATGATAATAGTATCCATCTCACAGGGTTATGGGGTTGAGTAAAGAAATCAGTGCATGTCACATTCTCAGAACAATGTAACGAGCACTTAATTAGTGTTAGTTGTTATTGTTTAATTTGTCTTACTTTCAAAACTGCCATATCTTGGAATCTTAGCAAATGGAGAGATTTCTTTACTCATGTTCAATGACAGAAGATGTGCTGTTCTGGGGTGGAGGGAAAGGGTGTTTGTATCTGAAGTTGTTATCTGCTTTTTTTTTCTTACCAAATATGGGTGGGGATGGAGAATTTTCAGATTAATGTGAATAGAAGACTTCTCCAACAAAGCAACACTTATCAAAAGTAGATCTAGTGACCTGAAAAGATAGGGCGGGCTCTCCAAACAAAACAGGACTGCTCTGGAATGCCAGCACTGTGGCCACCTACCTCCAAAGTACTACACACAGACCAATTTCTATGGAGGCATCAAGGTACAGAGATGCTCCCATATGGGTACAAGCAGGGTTTACTGGTGTCTGGGGAAGATTATAAATTACCTCGTTGCCGTTCACATTAGAGCCAAGCAGGGCACATTCGGTTTTTAATCTGGACCAATTTTCCGGATCAAAAACTAGCCTTTCCAAGAGATGTAAATGAACCCAGGAGGAAAATTTCTCCTGAAGTTTATGAAGTAGCTGTCATTTTAATCTGAGCAGCTTTCCAATCTGAAAGTCATTGTCTGGATAAAATTATAAAGTAATAAGAAAACTCTTCTGGGCTGAACCTAAATATACCTTCTACCTTGAATTTGATGTATTTAATATACCAACAATACTTTAATAATTTTCACTATTAAAACCCATCTATGCTTCAAGTAAAACCAGAGGTCAACATGACGTATTTGTGGCATGAATATCAGAATGAGACCCTTAATGAACAAGGTAGAAAGAAACATAGTGTGAACCACATGTGCAATTTATACGCCAGTCTTTTGTAAAATATTTTAAAATTCTAGTTATGTGGATTGAAATCTATTCTTAAAAGAACATTGTAAACACCAGAGTTAAAAAATACAACTATGTATCATTCAAAAATTGTGTCTAGATGGTTTTATGTGTACAAACCTGCAGAATGCAATTGATAGTGATGTGGTTGTCATATGGAGGAAAGTTAGGAAGAAGGCTTTTATTGAAATCCTCGAAGGTGTATATGGGCATGCAGGAAGAAAAACAATTTAATGTAATACTACGTTGGACTGTTGCTGTTATCTCCAAAATGAATTGCACAGTGTGAAAATGGAATAGCTCATAATTTAAGCATGGTGCAGAATAGGATAATGATCCTAAATTTCAAGGCAGGTAGCAAAGCACAAGTGACCACAGATACACCCTGAAGACAAGACTCTCCCAGAGCTGTGAGGCAACAAGTTACATCGTTTCAGATAGATCCTTGTGCAGTGAAAATATTAAAACAGCCAAATGGGAACCTGCCAAGATTATTTTCTTTGCCCTCTGAAAAATTTTCCCTGGTTTGCCTCTTTCTTATAGAAACATTTGTGAAGATAAACTGCACTTTCTTTGGGTTTTGCAGACTGCATTCAAATAAAGTTATATTGTTTTCCATTGTTCATGAGATATAATTAATCCCATAAGACAACCTCATTTACAAAGTAAGCTAAGAAAAAACAGATTTTTTTTTCAGAATTCTAAATATGGTCCTAGCAAAGAAGAAAATCATTATTCAGAAACAATGCTTAAAACTTTATTGTTTAGAATGTTCTACTTTGAATAATCTCACAACACAGGCAAAATTGAAGTAGATAAACATACATAAAGACTTTTTACCAACATAACTTGAGGAAATGCAAGCTATTGTGATTTCTAGTTCTCCCAGTCCTTTGTAATAGCCTACAGTGCATACATCTTTGTTTAAACAGCAGAGCAAAGACAGGAGTTCAAAACAGGATCAAATTAACCCACTGAGCGCTCCTTTCTGCACAAACAGCCCCAGGGCGATAGAGGATCCAACTGCAAAGTGCGCATCCCTACATAGCGCGTGGGCAGGACCGGAGATGTGCAGGGGCACTCCAGGCAAACCTTCAGACACTTAACAGGAAATGGCTAGGCTCTAGGCAATATGAATTCAATAAGATGTTTAGAGACCCAGGAGGAGCTGTTGGACTCCTCCGCACAGTCACAATCCTCTCTAATTGATACAGCATGATCGTTACCCCAACTCTTAGGTCTCTGTGGTCAAATACAGAACCCACCACCTCTCCTGGGTCTGAAAAGCAGATCATTTCTTTTAACAAACAAATATCCCTGGAACCGCTGGGGGTAGGGGGAGGGCGAGGCTCTTGTCTCTGCTTAGCTATGGGCAGAGCTGTAGCCCGGTAAACTGGCGCTAGACAGGGGACAGAAAGGCTGTGCGTTGCCGGCTTTGCGTCCTCACCAAGGGCCAGGACAGGGGTGCTCGGGGCGTGGTGCCCCTGGGCGGACTATGTGAATTACCTGGTTTTCGGAGGGCAGTTCTGAGCGACAGAGCGCCGGGTCGGATGCTGAAAGCCAGGAGCAAGAGCCCGAGCAACACGCCTCGGATTGAATCCATTTCTCCGCCGGCGCCTGCAAAGTTTCACCAAGTCCCAGACGCTCAGGGAAAAGGGCGTCTCCTGGGGGAAGTGGGGCACGCGGACCCGCGGATCCCTGGGCAAGGGTGAGGAGGCGGGGGACCAGGAATCACAGAGGAGTCCACGAGGGAATCCAAGGAACAGGACAGCAACCGGGAGGTCGGCGTGCGACAGTGAAGCCGGCTTCAAGCAGCAGGGCTTGGGGGAACGGAGGGGGGACGATGGAGGCCAATGGGAGGGACTGACTGGCCGCCAGTGGGAGGGAAGCTCGACCCGCCCGGGGATGGAATTACAATCAAGTAGAAGTGAGAGGGGCAGGCCTTGAAACAATTCACTCCTCTCCCACCTCGGGTGCAGACAGCCCGCCCCTCGCCCCCTCTCTAGCGGCCCCCAGTTCAGCCCTTCCCTGCTGGAGATCTAGATTGGGGGCGCGGGAGGGGCCGACTTCAACCAGTGGAGATACAAGGGCAGGAGTTAGGTGATTACGAGTCTAGGACCCTCTGCGGCGATCCTGACCCTGAACTCAGGGCGCCTCCCCCTTTCCTGGCTGGACCCTCCTTCGGCCGCGCCCTCTAGGTCGCTTCCGCTCAGTTTAGCTACTTTTCCCACCTCAAAGGTTGATGGTGCAGGTCCAGGGCACTTGAGGAAACGCGAGTGGCGGGGACGATCTGCAAGCGGAAAACTGGGGGCAGAGGAGGGGCAGCCAGGTCTGGGGCGCTAAGAAGATAAATGGGATTTAAGATGCGCAGATGGAGAGCAGGGGCCCGGCCTCTCAGACGGAAACGGTGGAGATTAGGGCCCTGCGCCCGGGGGAGCAGGGTGCCCTCGCAGCAGGGTTGGCAACTTGAGACCCTCCAGGGGAGGAGATAAAACTCCAGGGTAATCCAGCCTGGAGAGAGACGCATGCTCGAACCCCCTGGCTGACCAAGCAAGCCCGCTGGAAGAGGGCGCTCGCCGGTCAGGCTGGAGTTGGTGACCCAATCCGAGTCCTGGCCACTGATCCCGGGATCCAGGTTCGGGACTTGGCTCCCTGGAGGGGGAAAGACCCCCTCCCCTCTGGTTTTGCTGCCCCAAGACTCACTGACGTGCGCCTTTTGCAGTTTCGCAGTACTGGCCCGAGAGGGGGGACTCGGTACACAAGTTCTGTTGCATACTGGCGTTCTGACCTCCTGAACAGTGAAAGGAGAAAGGAGATACAATAAATAAACCAAGAGGAATAAACTACAAAGGGAACGCGGCCCTTGCCAATTCCTGGGGAAAGATCAAAGGCTCTAAGAAGTACCCCGCAGAGGGAGACTGCGGTCACAGGCAGTGAGGATCGCGTGCGGTCCCGCCCCACCTCGCAGCGCAGCCAAGGCTCCGCTGGTGTCCTCGCCCTTGTTAACCTGTCATCGGTAGAAAGGAAAGGGACATTGTTAGCTGAAGTTCTCCTCCCCCCCCCCCCCCGGAGAGATTTCTACTCTTAGGAATGAAGTATCCCATGGCTAGAAAGCTTGCAATGAGTCTAATCTTGTTAGCAACGCTAGACGATGTTCCCTTCTGCGTTGGCCTTTTCGGTGTGCCACTGTCCACAAATAAATTCAAAGTCCGCCCAATTTGAGTATTTGGAAGTCTTAACTGTGACACCAAAGTTTTGTCTCTTTGCACAGAATGGATGCAGGAGAGTCCAGACTGAACTGTGCCCTTCACTTTCAAGACGAAAAAAGGCAGGGAAACCAGACAATTCAGTGCCCCCAGGACTGCCAGTGTAGAAGGTCATAGAATCTATCCTAGACTCCCAGGATTCATTAGGATTATCAGGGATCCCCCTAGAGGTCATCTGAACCCTGCTTCTACTCTACACAGGAATCAGCTTTCAGCATCCTTGGCAGATCATGTCACCTTTGTTTGAATTCACCTGTGTCTAAGAACTCTTACCTACCACCAATCTAAAGGTTATTGGACAGCTCTCTTTATGAGAAAGCAATTTCTTATATCAGACCTAGGTATGGTTGTTAGTATCAACTCCATTTTAAAGATGAGGAGACAAGCATTAAAGTTTAAGTAACTTGTCCACAGTCATTCAGCTCTTGGGCATCAGATCTGTGACTGAATCCAGCTGGTCTGCTTCCAGAGTTCGACTGTTAAGGATACCAGGTGGTGAGCAGACCTGGTAAGGGACTTGGGTATTTATTCCTAGGCTCTGCCTAGAGTGTATCTTAGTCAAATGAATGGGCTGGAATAAATAATCACTAAATTCCTGGTTTTGCTTTTTCCTTATTAGCTGGTAAAGCAGGACCATCTAATCTACCCCACTCTAAAATGTGCCTTTTAAAACACTGGTAAAAAAAAATGTCCACTCAAATTTTTGCAGACGTAGGTTTCAGCCTTTTTCACTGATATCCTCAAAATGACATGTGCCCATGTCATGCCCTCTGTGTCCTGTGTTTCCCTTCCATCTTTTGTAGATGACCATGGGACATTTGGGATATACTCTTGTTTATTTCTTGCTTGGCTTACTTTTGATTATATTATTAAATTTTACTTTTGAGCATTTCTAAATACTCTGGATCCTCAGGCCACTGAGACAAGTACTTACTTCTTTTGAAATCTGCTTGTTACAAATCTACACATTAGACTGACCTTACTCTCCTCATTTACAATTCAAGTAACATCCACCAAATTTCCCTTTCCTTTCAGTTTGGTAACCAGTTTATGGCACTTGTAAATATGACTGAAGATACTCTTTTCCTGACATATGGGAGGAGAGCAACTAAAGAGAGCAAAGGGACTCTGAATGTTTCATTTTAAAAATTTGTTCAAATTCTCTTGTGGTCTAAATCCAATTAATAAGGTCACCAGCAGAAGACTGACCTACTACTTTATTCAATATCATGGAAGAGGAGACTGACCTTGGCTCCATGAGACAAATTTGGAGGTTGTCAGAAGGAAGAAAAGGCAAACTTATTAATTCAGAATGTTTGGTAAGACCCTAAATGAGAGTGAGAAAAGATAACAGCAACAAATCATCTCTCGATTTAATTTACTTCTCTGAATAGGTTATATGCACAGAGAAAATTTGCAGTGTACATCAAGCAGAGTACATGGTGAAAAATAAGTTTCCTTTTATGCTTTCTTCCTCCAAAGCAAACACTGTACTATTTCTTGGGTGTCCTTCTAGAGATACTCTGTGAACATCAAGCAAATTATGGATACATATATTTTTGACAAACAGTAGTATCTTCTACACATTTCTGAATCTGAAGATCCTTCCAGATCAGTAGCTCTGCCTCCATCTTACTAATTGCTGAGTAATATAGAATTGTGTGATATGTAATTTATTTGTTTTTTCTGTTGCTTGCAATGTCATTGTTAGAAACAACACTTCAGTGAATGATCTTGAGTGTATAACAATTTGCACATGTCATAAGACTGTAGGGTTCATTTCTAGACTAGGAGTTACTCAGTCTAATGGCAAATACCTTTTCAATTTTGATAAGTTGGCCAAATTTCTTCCCAAAGGGGTTGTACTAATTTATGCTGTGTCTGTTAGCTTTCCATTGCTGTGATAATATACCTGAGAAAAACAGCTTAAAATGAGGAAGTATTATTTTTACTTATAGTTTCAGAGGTTTCAATTCATGGTTGACTGGCTCCCTTGTTTTGAGACCAAGTGCCCCTAGCTCCTTCACGGTCACCCCCCAAGTACTAATGTCCTTCCAGTAGGGCCTACTTCTCAGGTTCCCCCACCTCCCAATAGCTCACAGGCTGGTGACCGAACCTTTAGTGAATGGGCCTTTGAAAGATCATTTAAGCCACAAAGCCCTCCTCATGCTTCCTCTCTGTTCTGCATTTTTGAAGAAAAGTGAAGAAAATTTAAACCTCCCACCCATTTTTTAATTAAAACACATAAAAATCAGTAGGCCAGCAAAAAATGCAAAGACTTCCCCTACCCTTGGATGAAACAACCATCAACTGAGAATGAATCCCATCAGTGCAAGGCTCTGTGCTAAGAACAGACATAACATATCAGAGAAAGAACAGCAAAAGTGCAATTGAAATGCACTTTTATATCAAGAGGACTTATTTTATTTGGGAAAGGAAAAGAAGGGCACAGTTAACTGTTCCTAAACAGGGTCAGAAAAGCCCTAAGTGTGCAAGCAACATGCTGTTCTGTCGCTAGACAAAGACATGACTTGAATCTGTGCAATAATAACTATAAAACACATAGCTATCTGCTATGGACTGAATTGTGTCTCTCCAAAATTCATGTTAATGTCCTAACTACTCATATGACTCTAACTGGAGGTGGGAAGTTGAGAAGTTAATTAAGGTTAAATGAGGTCATAAGGATAGTGTCTCAATCCAGTAGAATTGTGGCATTATAAGAAGAAGAGAAAGAGAGGACACAGGGAGAAGGCAGCCATCTACAAAGCAGGAAGAGAGCTCTCACCAAAACGCAACCAGGATTGCTCTTCAAGCCACCCAGGCTGTGGTATTTTGTTACAGCAGCCCGAGCAAACTAATACACACTCAACCTCACTAATGTTTAAATCTTGCTTATTATATATAATAGGACTTTCCAGAAATGGTATTGGAAATCACCAGGTTAAATTACCTGATGTTCCAAATTCTGCCTCCTTTCTTTTGTATACATTTCTAGCAGCATTGACTGCAAATAACTTGGGGAATTATAGTGTAGTTGGGTAAACAGGTGCTTCTCCAGCCTTTTATTTTAATGTAAACTTTGCAAGGCGAGGGAAGCAAGGATTGAACTCAGGAGCACTCAAACACTGAGCCACATCCCCAGCCCTATTTTGTATTTTGTTTAGAGACAAGGACTCACTGTGTTGCTTAGCGCCTTGCTTTTGCTGAGGCTGGCTTTGAACTCATGATCCTCCTTCCTCAGCCTTTCAAATTTTAATTTTGTTTTGTACCTGGGATTTAACTCAGGGATACTTGACCCCTGAGACACATCCTCAGCCCTATTTTGTGTTTTATGTAGAGACAGAGTCTCACTGAGTTGCATAGCAACTTGCTTTTGCTGAGGCTGGTTTTGAACTCGTGATCCTCCTGCCTCAGCCTCCAGAGCCACTGGTACAGGTGTATGCCACCATGCCTGGTAATGTAAACTTTTTTACCAGAGCTTTATAGTTATACATGGTAATTGGGTTCACCTTGACAAACTCATACATGCATGGAATTCCATTTCAGTTCATGATCCCCACTTTTCCATCTGATCTTCTCTCCCCTCTCCCAATCTCTTTCCTCTGCTCTAATAGACTTCCTTTTGCTTGTCTATTTATATATATTTGATCGATTCTTTCTACCTATGGATAAAGGTGAAGTTCCCTGTAGTATATTTATATGTGTACATAACATGATTTTAAAGAATTCATTCTGTGTTGCTTCCCTTACCCATCCTTCCACTCTGTCTCTTGATCTTGTTCTACATTATTGATCTTCCCTTTATCATTCTGTTATTCTGCCTTTCCCTCCCCCTTTCCTTTATTTTACTCTAGCTTCCCCATATCAGAGAAAACATTTGATCTTCTAGTTTCTGAGTTTAGCTTATTTCACTTAGCATGTTAATCTCCATTTCCATCTATTTACCGGCAAATGCCATTATTTCATTTGTTTTTATGGCTGAGTAGAACTCCATTGTGTGTGTGTGTGTGTGTGTGTGTGTGTGGTGTGACACTTTCTTAATTCATTCATCTATTGACAGGCATCTGGGTTGATCCATAATTTAGCTATTGTGAATTGTGCTGCTATAAACATTGAGATGGCTGTATTGCTGAAATATGCTGATTTTAGATCTTTTGGGAAAATATGAAGGAGTGATAGCTGGATCATATGGTGGTTCAATCCTTAGTTTTTTGAGGAATCTTATCTCTCCTTTTCAGAGTATTTGTACTAGTCTGCAACAATTTATGTGTACTTTTTTCTGCACAACCTCACCAGTATTTCTTATTATTTGTATTATTGATCATTGCCATTCAGACTGGAGTGAGATGAAATCTTAGTGTAGTTTTGATTTGCATTTTCCTGAATGCTAGAGATATTGAACACTTTTAAATATATTTGTTGATGATTTGTGTTTCTTCTTCTGAGGAGTTTCTGTTTAGTTCTTTTTCCCATTTATTGATTGGGTTATTTGGTTTTTGTTTGTTGTTAAGTTTTTTGAGTTCTCTGTATATTCTGGATTAAGGTAAACTTTTTAATGAAGTGTAAAAATAGATACATCCCAAGTGGGTGATCAATGGATTTTCACAAAGTGAACAAACTCATGTAATAAGCCCTCAGATCAAGAAATAGAACAATTCCAGATCCTGAAATCTTTTCCAGACCTCCTATTTGTAACCCACCTCACAACAGCATGGGTAATGTTTTTCCTGATTTCTAACATCTACATTAGTTGGGCCTGGTTTTGAACTTCACATAAGTAGAATCAAAGAGTAATGTGATTGTTTCTGTCTAGCCAGTTTTACTCAACATTGTGTTTGGAAATTCCTCCAAGTTGTCTGTTCATATTCATTGCTGTACAATATTCCATTTTATAAACACATGTTTATCCAGTCTATTGCTGATAATTCTTGTGTTAGTCTTGGGCAGAAAGATGTATCCATTTCTATTGTGTATACTCTGTGAGCAGAATTATCTATGTTTGGCTTTGGAAGATATTGTCAAGTAGTTTTCCAATGTGGCTACACCAAAGTACGCTTCCACTACAGGATATGAGAGTTCTGGTCACTCAGAACTCTCACCAACACTTGTATTGCTTGTCCTTCACCTGATGCATTGGAGTAATGTAGTGTTGTGTTAACTAGTGAAGTCAAGTGCCATCTTACCCGTTTGTTTATTATTGTGTACCCTATTTTGTGTAGTACCTATTCAAATCTTCTGCTCATTTTTCTCTCTTGGGTTGTCTATCTCTTCTTGATTTAGAAGTTCTTTATGTATTCTGGATATAAGTCAGAGAGATTTTGTCTTATGATTATATATCAATACAGGTTGAGGAATCTCATCTGAAAACTCCAAATCCCAAATGCTCCAAAATCCAAAATTTTTGTGCACCAGCACGATGCCACAAGTGGAAAACTCCATACCATGTAACTTTGTTTAATGCACATAATTATTTAAGTTATTGTATAAAACTACCTTCATGCATGTGTATAAGAAATATATAAAATATAAATGATTTTTGTGTTTGGACTTAGGTCCTATCCCCTGGATGTCTCATTATATATATGTACATATATACATATATATATACATATACATAAATATATAAATATTTCAAAATCTGAAATTCAAAATACTTCTGGTCCCAGGCAGTTTGGACAAGAGATACTCAACCTGTATCAAAAATATTTTTCCCATTTTGTCTTGCATTTTTAATTCTCTTAATGATGATTTGTAATGAACAGAAATCCTAATTTTAATGTAGTACAATTAATCAATTTTTTTCATTTATGGCTACCACTTTTTATGTTCTGTTTAGGAAATATTTACTTAACCCAAAACTGGGAAGATACTACCCCATGTTTTTTGCTGAAAGCTGTATTGTTTACCTTCCACATTTGGATCAGAGCTCGACATTTGCATATGATGTGAGGTAGAGCTCAGAGCTTTTCCAACTGACTGCTCCCTTCAGAGGAAGGTGTGGGCACTGGCTTCTCCACAGAGAGAAGATTTGGATTTTGTTGTATATCTCTTTCCTCTGACAGCATCAGAGAAGGTAAAGTTCAAGTTTAAACCCAGGATACACTTCTTACCTGGGATTACCCTGTATTATGTTTTGGGGACACAACAAGCCCAGCTCTCTCCAAATGTCTCACTCATTGCCTCTTGGTTTTTGTGAAATTTGTACCATTTGAAACACACCTGTGGGTTAAATGCATGACTTGTTTGTGGCTTATAGCCCTTCTACCCCAAAAAAGCACAGGACTTGAAGAGATGTCTTAAAAATTTTTATCCATGTGGTCTCTTAAAATGGATGTATTCTTCATGAAAAGGAAGGAAGGAAGGTCTCGATACTGTGCCTATGAAACAATGATAAGAACTAATTATTTATTATCTAATATAACTGTCACCTAGTCCCCAGAATCTACCGCATTAGTAGGATAGCAGTGCCAAGATCTACTGCAGGTGGACTATGAGCTTAATTGTGATTTGGGAAGGGGAAATTTGTGGTAGATGAAGTTCAGAATAAGTGATATGGGTTGTTTGTAATAGCAAAACTCTGGAAGCAATATACATATCCATCACTGGAGGAGAAACTAGGAAAACAATGGAGCCCTGTACAGGTATTTAAAAAAAATAATAATAGGTTTTAAGCATCATGTGCTAAAGTGACCGCAGTAAAATTCAGAGTAAAATCCAGTTGTTAACAGTGCAGGAAGGGAACCTGGGGGCTGGGGTGAATGGGTGAAATGGAGGAAATTAGTATTGCGTTATTTTTCACTGTTCATGATTTTGATCATTGGAATGTCTTTGAGTTAAAAGAAATTATGAATGAATTTTACAAGAATATAGGGCAGTCTAGGTAGAATACTTGGTGGGACCGGAAGAATGATGGGGACCAGGAAAGTAAAAAAAAGAGATACAGGCTGAATATCTTGGGAGAAGGAGACAGTAGAAACCTCGAAATTAGCACTCCCCAGTGGAGAGGTCACAGAAAGCAGACCTCACAAATTACGATTCCACCAAGACCTGACAGATTGAACACGCAAGAGAAAGAGCAAGAAGCAGCCATCTTCCCGGAAACACAAGGAGAATGTAATGTGCATGTGATAAAGGTGTTGGGGACTCTCCAAGGGAATCCGATCTCCAGAAAACAGCAAACCACACACAACCGAACAAGGGAGCCCCAAAGTAGCCACATGCAACTGCATGCCTTACTAAAAAGCATCTATTTACAGAGCTAGCATGCAATTTCAAAACACAGGGCTTGTTTGTAAAATGACACAGCAGCAAGGATATCTTCATGGACTAGAGATCAGGAAATCTTCACTCTTGTTCTAGCCCTATCATTAATTGTCAGCGGGACTTTGGAGCTTCCACTGGCCTCTTGAGACCTTATTTTTCTCTTCCATAAAGTGAAGATATGAGGTAAAATGATGTCTCCATTTATCCTGGGCTCATGGTCTGAGTTTCCACAAAAGAGTGACTTTGCTTTTCCCAGATCAGACAGATGTCACTCATTAAAAATAAAAAGAAGTCTTATAAAAGGTTTATTCTCAGAAAAACTTTGAAGTTGGAAAACAGTAGTCTCTTGACCAAAAAAAAAAAAACAAGCAACATTGAATACACATACCCAGTCACACAGAACTCAGGACAAAAGCAATTCCTGCTTCTGAGAAGGCTGTAGGAAGCAGACTCAGAGTTTCCAGGCGGGCATATCCAGTCCACCCAGATGGCGGAAATGGGGAGGAGTGAGGAGGGTGGGTGGGAAGACCAGTGTTGGAGGTGAGCAGAGGAAGCAAAGGAATGCTGGATTATTCAGTGATGGTGCAAATAAATGCATTTCTTTGATGCCAAGAGAAAAACTGTGAGAAGAATCCAAAGGACAGATTTCCAGTCTGAGTTTGATTTTATCTTTATTGGTGTGTTTCTTAAGTAGAGAAATAAGAAGGAAAAAACGACTAAAGGGCTTGAAAGTGCAGTTGGCCTTTTGTATCCTTGGCTTTGAAAATAGTTTTAAAAATTGCATCTGTACTGAGCATCTACAGACTTCTTTTACCTGTCATTATTCTCTAAACAATACAGTGTAACAACTATTTGCATAGCATTTACTGTCTTAGGTATTGTAAGTAATCTAGAGATAGTTTGGAGTATGCAGGAGGATGTGCTTAGATTTTGTGCAAATATTACAAGCCCATTGTTGAACACACATGGGCTTTGGTATCTGTGGGAAGTTCCCGAGCCCATCTCCCTTGGATACCAAGGAACAACTATATGGTCTGATCAGTGTCACCAAGTGGAAGGCGTCAAGGAGGTGAAAAATAGCTATACTGGGAAAAGAGTGGTTTGCACCCAGCCCAGGGGATAAGGAGTATGAGAGGAAGGAGTTGAAGTCAGAGAAGCTTGAGGGGAGGCACATCAGGATGATGGTGCTGATGGGAGGAAGTAAGAATGAAGTAGCTCTACAGGAAAAATTCTTTAGTTACAAGAGGATGGCTTAGATTTGTTTTAATTAATTGGCATTGTGAAGAATGATCAACAGTTAAGGATGAGGAGAACGAGCTTCAGCTTCCTACCCTGAATAACGGGAAGGCTAGTTTGAAGGCTGTCCCTCTGTGTACTACATGCCTGGCACTCACTGAACATCATTCATTCGAGCACTGTCATATTTATCACAGAGACAGTCTAAGTCCCTCCCTCCCACCACCTACCCCCGTGGACAGAGTTAAACTCCAGAAGCACTGATGGATTATTACTAGGACAGTAAATAATCTTGAGGTTGAAATTAAAGTTTTGATTCTGATCTTTCCATGTGAATTGGAAATAATGGCAAATCAAGGATTGTATCTTGGGACAATGAAAGACATCTCTCAAAAGGTAATGATACACCAGATAGAGATTTTCCTTGGGTACAGATGAACCATTAAAATAAAATAATATAAGCACAGAAAACATGCACAACTGGTATGAGACATTATTCAGTCTTAGCTGCTACTTGGAATAACTGACCCATTCATATTTTTCTGTGGTTTTAGTACCTCTTAATTTATCCAATATGCTTGCTTTTCATGATCCCTGTTTTTCTTCTTTGTTACTTATTAGATGTCTTGGATGAGCACATTGGCCCTGTGACATCAGTTTCTGGGGCTAAACTGGTAGAGCACAAGATCCTTCCTAGTGTGGACATTCTCATGTTCGTGTTTAGGCATGACAGCCCCAGGCACATTCTCCTCAATTGTGTCCAGACCCCAAGAAACATATCCCAGGGAAGCGCTACTAGGGCTCTGATGTCAGCTGAAGGAGTAGAACAAAGTGATCTAAGTCCTGATGATGGGAAAACCTGTGAAGAAGACTCAGAGCAGGAAACTCTGGCTTTTATGTAGTAGGCAGTCCTGAAAGGTTTGTTTTGTTTTGTTTGTTTTGATGAATAGAGAGAAATGGCTTTAATGACACTCTGGCCCCAGGCTCTTTGGGTTTCATTGAAATGAAATGAAAATGTAAGCCAGTGAAAGAAGTAGAATATATGTACCAAAATTGATGTTAAAATAAAAATACAAATATTAGATTAGTGGAAGAAAACAATTATACTTAGGAAAAAATATGCTACATAAAGTGTTCTCCATCTTCTCTCATATTTTCTTGAAAAGTCAAAGTGCATGTTCCATCCATGCCTACTGCAGCCCTATCTCACAATAGACAAGATGTGGAAATAATCTACATGTCCATCAGCGATAAATGGATAAAGGATGTGGAGGATGTGAAGATGGCTACTGAGGGGCAGAAGTCCTATCTACTGCTGATCAGTCCTTAGTTAACTAACATACCTTGAGTAGTAAGTAGCTGGAATAGGACAAAGGACGAATTCTCCTTTGGCCAGCCACTGCAAGTATCTGGCTTGTAAGTAGCAGGCAGTCCTAAAAGTTAGTTAACTAAGCTACCTTGAGTAGTAAGGAGATAAAATAAATGGATAAAAAAAATGCAGTATAAGTAACAAAAACGGCATGGTACTGGCACCAAAATAGACACGTAGACCAATGGTATAGAATAGAAGACACAGAGACGAACCCACTTACATACAGTTACCTTATACTAGATAAAGGAGCCAAACACGCACACTGGAGAAAAGACAGCCTCTTCAACAAATGGTGCTGGGAAAACTGGAAATCCATATGCAGCAAATTGAAA
>CM053405.1:27447280-27546651 GCA_028644305.1 Xerus rutilus | reverse complement strand
AGTGAAGTAAGTCAATCTCAGAAAACCAAATGCCAAATGTACTCGTTGATAAGTGGATGCTGATCCAAAATGTGGGGAAAGACATGGGAACAATGGTGGATCTCTGTGCACTGGGGTGTAAGGGGAGAGGGGGCATGGGGACAGCAAAGGTGGTGGAATATGATGGTCATAATAACCCTAACTTTATGTATGACTGCATATATGTTGTGATTCTATACAACTTACAACTAGAGAATTGATATATTATCCTCTATCTATGTACAATGAATCAACTTGCACTGTTAACGTGTAAGCCTAAATAAAAAATTTTTTAAAAAATGCAGTATATATATATATATATATACACACACACACACACACAATGGAATACTATTATTCCATTAATATTATTCAGCCTTAAAGAAGAAAAGAAGAAAAAAATTTAGAATATGTGACAATGTTTGATGAACCTTGATGACCTTGTGCTAAGTGAAATAAGCCAGCAACAGAAGAATGAACACTGCATAGCTCCACTTATACAAGGTACCTAAACAGCCAAAGAGGAGGACAGAATGGTGGTTTCCAGCAACTGGTAAAGAGGGAATTATTAATCAATGAGTGTAAAGATTCTGTTATGTAAGTTCTAGAAATCTGCTGTACAAAATTGCCTTATAGATAAAAAATACTGAACTGTACACTTAAAAATCTGTTCAGAGGCTAAAACTCATGGGTTCTCACCATACTTAAAAATTTTTAAATAAAATAAAAAGAAGAGAAATATTCTAAAGTTCTTTGTTTCTCATCAGGCACCCAAAACACAATCTCTTCTTCCTACAATATTTGTTTAGTCTAAACAAACTTTAATAGCAAGTTATCTCTAAAGAGTACCCGCTGAGACATTTAAACAACTGAGAAACAACTTTCCAAATCCCTGAAGCATCTAGAAGTCTATCCTATGTGTCAAATTCATTATTAAACCACACTCTAATATGTTTATTCAGATTTGAAGGCGAGGCTAGCAGGGAATAGGAGGGAAAAGATGTGATGAGATTTTATCCCCAAGCATCTAAATTAATCAGACTTACTTATCTTGAAAAATTATTTAGTTTGCAAAACAAATATACATAAAGGAGAATTTGTAAGCTGCAAATTTTCTAAATTGTGATATGTGAATTATACTCATTGGAATCTAAAATGTTGGAGCCTCCAATTTTATTTGTTACTATGGGTTTGTTTTGTGTTACATTATTATTAACAGTACATTAATATGATTATGGGTAATAATTTGATTTTTCTTTTAGAATAACATTCTCTCAAGTCTCAAATTTTTGACTATGTGTTTAGTCTGTTTAGAATTACTGTTAACATGACTAATACATTTCCAAACAACACCTCTATCTAATACAGCACTATCTAAATAAAACTAGAAAGTTTAAAAACTAAAAAGGTGTCAACAGAATAATTTTCCCCTAAATTTTGCAAAAAAAAAAAAAAAAATCCAGAGTTCAGCTTGTTAAACAGTAATGTTACAAACAAAAGGATTTGTTACTCCAGAGGGTTATAGAGTTGAAGAAAACAACCAGCAGCTTTTGAGGCCAGCAAGTTAGTACATAAGCAAAATTTCTCTTAGATCTATCAGGCCAAGGACTAAATGGGGACCCTATTCTCTGCTGACAGAGCCCACAGTCCTGGCAACTATAGAACTTCTTACCTCCCCACACTTCCCTCAACCCACAGGACCACAGGTGAGAAAGCAACAGAAAGGGCTAGATACCTGCAGTGGGCTGGCCAAAGGAAAATTCAGCCCTTGTCCTATCCCAGCCTCTTACTATTCAAGGTAGCTTAGTTAACCAGGACCAGCCAGCAGCAGACAGGACTTCTGCCCCTCAGTAGCCATCTTCACATCCTCCACTTTCATCTTGGCCCTCTACTCCTGCTTCCTCATCCCAGAATACTCCTGTGTGAATTGCCAAGCCTACTAGTTTATGATATTAGAGAGTTTGCAATAAATTATTTATGCTGATAAAAAAAAAACTATTTCCAAGCAAAGTGTAAATGAGAGATAACAGTTTTGCCTTTCTGAGGGCATATTTGCATTTTCACAGGAAATCAAAGCAAGGAACGAAGTAGATAGCATAAGATGCAAATGGATGGCTCTCGATCAGGAGTTCAAAGCTTGGCTGCATATTATAATCACTTGGGGGGACTTCATAAAACCCTGATGCTTGAGCTCCATTGGCAGAGACTCTGATTTAATCAGTCAGGGATGAGGTGTTAGCATTGGGATTTTTAAAAATATCCCCATGTGATTTTTAATGTGCAAAGTTGGGAGCCATCATTCTGGAGTGAGAATGGCATCCCGAAGCTGGAAGGTGAGGCTGATGAGCACTTGGTGGGTGACAGGAGGATACTGCAGACAGGATTTCTGCATGGGGGGAGGCTGCTCTGGAGCAGCACTTCTCAAACTTTCATGTGCACATTCATCTCTTGGGATCTTGTTAAAATGAAATTTCTAATGTGGTAGGTCTGGGTGACTGCTGAGATTCTGCATTTCTAACAGACTCCCAGGTGGTGCCTGCAATACCACTCTGGAGGCCACATTTGAGTGGCAAGGGTCTATGTTACCTCAAAGGTCCCTACTTATCTTGAGAGTCTATGGTTCTGTGAGATGAGGGCATCACAGCTTGAGGAGATATTCTTTCCAAAGAGGAAATCTAGAGGCTTAACTGACAAGGTTAAGTTATCTGCCTAGCTCTGACTTGATGGTAAAAAAAATTTGCCATGAACATAACTCCCTGGTCAAACATAGGAGTCAGGTTGATACCATGCCATTGGGAATGAAGAAACATTTCAGAGCTCAAAAAGAAAATTTAGGTCAAGGAACTAATGAGACTACTCAAAGTCTTTCCTGAGTGGTAGATGTTTACTTGGCATAAGCTTGAAAATCTAGTCAAAAGAGTAAGGTATAAAAAAGGGCAGAGGTATTATGATTTGGGTCTGAAATGTCCCCCACAAAGGCTCATGTATTGAAAGTATCATGCCCAGTGCAGCAAGCTTCAAAGGTAAGGCTTTTAGGCAAAGGCTAGGGCTCTGACTCCATCAGTGGATTGATCCATTTGCTCGACTAATCCATTGATAGCTGACTGTACTACTGGGTGGTAACTGTAGGCAGGTGAGGCATGTTTGCAGGAAGCCGGTCACTAGGAGCATAGGGATAGTTGGGGATTGTATCTGTCCCTGGTCCCTTCCCCTCTGCCCCCACCTCTCTCTATCTGCCATGAACTCAGAACTTTTCTCTACCTTGCCCTCTGCCATGATGTTTCTGCCTTAGAGCCTGTGGATCATGGACTGAATCTTCTGCAACCATGAGACAAAATAAATCTTTCATCCTCTAAGTTGTTCTTATGAGGTATTTTGGTTACAGTAATTTAAAAAAAGGTAACACAAGAAGAGATATTGATGTATTATATTAAATATATCAAGGGATTTCAAAAAGTTTACATTTTGTATTTTAAATATTATGGAACTATCAGCAAAACCCATTAAAGATAAATGTAATAAATACATGTAAAGGAAAATCATGCTAACTTGAAGTCAATGTATTAGATTGGGATGGTCTATTCTAAAACAATTTTTAGAATCTTAGTGAATCAATTAAATATGTTTTTCCTTTTGAAGTTTTTCTTTATCAAATATTCTGCCTAGACAGAGCATTGGTTTTCAGAAGAGATTCTTATCTGTGCTGAGACCATCATCATGTACCATCATAAGATGAAGATGAGGGTATAATTTGCAACTGGAAAAAGAAACATACTCTGGATTCAAAAAGAGTATTCTTACAGAATTTTGCAAGTCAGAACACAAAACAAAACACCAAAGCCTTGTTCTACAGTGAATGTAACAATTGTCAGTGTACCACAAGATTTTTTTTGTTTGAGCAGAGGTAGTTTCCAGGAATTGAACTCAGGGGCACTCAACCACTGAACCACATCCCCAGCCCTATTTTATGTTTTATTTAAAGACAGAGTCTCACTGAGTTTCTTAGTGCCATGCTGTTGCTGAGGCTGGCTTTGAACTCACAATCCTCCCAAGCCACTGGGATGACAGGCATGCACCATTATGCTCGGCTCCACAGGACTGTTTAGAGTGGTCTAGAGCAGGGGTCCTCAAAATGAAGTCTGGCAATACTTGGTGGGATCTCTGAGACCTTTTCAGGAGGTCTTTGGGGCTAAAACTATTCTTATAATAATACAATAATGTCGTCTACTTTTAGGACTTGAACTGTCTCATGAGTATGTGGCGGAGTTTTAGGGACACTCCAGGTCCTGTTGTATCAACAAGAGGTTGAATAAAGAAGCAGATTTGAAAGTGCAGTTGTCTTCTATTAAGCCAGACATTTAAATTTTTTCAGAACTGTGAAACAATGAAGCTTTTCTCACTAATTTCTATTTGGAAATATAGTTTTTATTAAAATGTGTTTTATATATTTATATATACACATATATGTATTAACATATAATGGGGTTCAGTTATATATTTAAATATATATTATATTATTTAAATATATATGTGTGTATATATATATATATATATATATTTATACGTGGCACTGGGGCTTAAACCCAGAAGCATTTTACCACTGAGCCACATTCCTAGCCCTTTTTATTTTTTATTTTGAGACAGGGTCTCACTAAGTTGCTGAAGGCCTCACTAAGCTGCTGAGGCTGGCTTTGAACTTGCAACCTTCCTGCCTCGGCCTCCTGAGTTCTGAGATTTATCTGGGCACCACTGTGCCCAGGTAAATATTCAAAATATTTTCAAAATTTCTTAGGTTTAATTTTATCACATTAATTTTGGCAAATACAGTCACATACACAAATGTTCTTTGATATCTTCAATAATATTTAATAGTATAAAAGAGTCTTAAGACAAATATCCACAAAGCTTTGAACCACTGATCTAGGGCCTTGCTTCTTAAAGTACGGTCCAAAGACCCATAGCATTGGCTGGGGTCTTGTTGCACCTCAGATGTACTGAATCAGACTCTGCAGCTTCACAAGGTCCCCAGGTGATTCATACACACAATTAGATTAGGAAGCATTGGTCTATAGCTTTTATTTAGTCAATCTACTCATCTGCAGCGTAATGATGAAAATTTGGGCACTGAAACTAGAATTCTTAGATTTGAATTTTATCTTAACCCTTCTGTAGCTGAGTGAATTTGGGCAAATTACTCACCTTCTGTGCTTTCATCTCCTCCTTATCTGTAAAGTGTGGGAAATAATAGTACCCAGGTCGTAGAATTATTATGGAGATAAATGAATTAATATTTAGTAATACTTGTTAAGAGTGAGATGCTATTCCTATTCAGAGAGTCAGAGATCAGAGATCAGAGACCAGTAACTTCCATCCAATAAAGTTACCAAATGGATTTCCTGTCCTTCAAAAAGGCAGAGGGAGCCCAAGTGCTACCTGAGGAAGTTGAGAGTTTCATTCTGAGGCTCCATGGTGATGAGAGCGTTCAGATAGAACAGTATGGAGAAGATGAAGACATGTCCAGTGCAGAAACAAGGCAGAGCAGCCACAGGAAGTGTGGTACCACTGAAGAACAACAGTGCATCTCACCAAAAGCTCTTGAGTCTCACATATGAGGAAACTGAGGCACAGAGAGGTAAAGTAACTGGGCCACAGCAAGAAGAATTTGGTCAGTATATGAACAAAGGCAGGTAGACTCTAAGCCTATGAATCTTTACACTATGAAGCAGCCTCTTTCCAACACTGTAGAAATTGTTGAAAATGTGTTCTAAGGCTAATAAGTGACCTATGTTTGTAAATGTTCCAGGTTCTATAATTGTTGAGTACGAGTTTCATGTGCATCAAATTAATGAATCTTATTAATTATATTATTCAAATGTGGATGGGTTCAGGTGATGAAGGGTTTATTTGCCAGGCAAAGAAGTCCAGATTTCATTTGATAAACAATGAGGAGGACTAAAGACTTGTCACAGGGAGTGACATTCTGATTTCAAGATTATAATGACTGGCCAATTGGTTGTTGAGGAAAATTATATTCATGTAACACAATACCATGCTGAAGAGGTGCCAAGACAAGAAAAAGTCACCCCAAAGAGCATGGGACTTGAGCTAGACCTTACCAGAAGAGCCCTGTTATCCATGTAAAGATGACTTCACCTTCATGACTGCTTTGGGTATATTTCTAAAAGGAGATCTGGACCAAGGAGGGATTTTCATTCAACTCTATTTGAATTTGGGATTTAAATTGAACCTTAGGTAATGAGACCTCTAACAAGCAAATGTCAAATGTTTTTATCAATAACTAAATCATGGAGTCCAAAACCATGTTCAATCCTGGGAAAAGTAGCCAAAAGGAACCCCCCAAGCATATTCCTGCTGCCATTCACATGGAATTGTGAACCCCAAACATAGTACCACCTTACCAAATGCCTGCCCCTGTCCTCAGCACACCTTGGAACCCCAGCATCTTTTACCCATCAGAGCTAATGAAAAGGGGATTTTCCTCAACTGGGGTTGGCCAGAGAAATGGAAAGTCCCTTCTGCCTCTGAAGGCACATTATCTATCCACACTGGAAAGAGGCAAAAGAATGTACTTGGGGATCCATATTAAAGGCAATATTACAAAAACAGAAGTAAGATCAGTAGGCTCCAGTTCTGTTGATCACAAGGAGGCACAGTAGATTTTGGGGGAGTTATAGCACTGTTCTATACCATGACTGTGGTCACCCAATTGCATATAGAACTCCACAATATCATAAATTATACCTCAATAAACCTGATTTTTAAAAATTGTACATTGTTGGGGCTGGGATTGTGGCTCAGCGGTACAGTGCTTGCCTCGCATGTGTGAGGCCCTGGGTTCGATCCTCAGCACCACATACAAAACGATAAGATAAAGACATTGTATCCACCTACAACTAAAAAAAAAAAAAGTTAAAAAAAAATTGTACATTGTTTTCTTTATTTCTAAATTTGTTCTCTTTGTATTTTCTTAGAATTCCTTTATACCTATTATTTCCTGAGTATGTAGTATTTGTGAGACACAATACTATACATTTACTTAATGTTTCATGTTGCCATTTTCACAGGCAAAAACCAAAAACCAAAAATGGTCAACTATCAGTCACCTCGTGCAATTTGACATAGTGCCCATCACGGCCTTTTGAGGTATGTCCTATTGTTGTCTTCATTTTGAGATGGCAGAATCAGGTCTGGGTGGTGAAGTGACTTCTCCTAGAACACAGTAAGGAGCAAAACCAATTCCAAAGAAATACACACTTAATGGAGAAAATGAATGAAACATATTCTGAAAAGAAGAAAAAAGACACAAGCACAGCACAGTCACCCAAAGCAGTAACATTTTTGCGTATGAACAACAAATCTTTTTCTAAGAATTCAGTAAATATTATTCTGATGCTTTTTAAATAATTGCATAAAGGAGATATAAACGATGAACAAATCATGGGAGACTATAAATGAAGATTTTGTCTTATTCAGCTTTCCAGTCATTTCAATAATTGAAAAGCAGTATAATGTTACTTCATGCACTAAAAGTTTTAACTCTTACCATCCATCTTCTTTTCTCCTGACTTCCTACCCCTTATTGCTGGAGTCAACTCCACATATTTTAAATGACTATTGATAACTATCATGAGCTTCCAATGCTATGATAGCAAAAATGCCCTTACTTAGAGCCTAAAAATACACGTGTACATGTAACTAATCACCACATTAATTTATCTCAAGGGTCCCCTTATCTTTCCCCCGTGAGTCATTGATAATTTGCCAGCTTCAGATGAATTTATTGTCTCAGAAATAGAGAAAGAGCTTTGTAGAGTTAATTCCAGCAGCCGGAGAAGCTCAATAAACCCTGAAGAAGCTTTTGAAAAATCAAAAAGCCCTTAAAAAGGTCTTTAAAAGTAGTTTTTCATGTTTGGCCCAACAGAGTAATAATGCTTCTTTAAAGATAGCTGAAGTGTGAGCCAATCGATACACTATTAAGACACTGACAGCGCCAAGATCGGATTACATGGTGCAGAAATTGTGAAACCTTTAACTTTTTCATTTTCAGCAAGAAGAATTGAGGGAAGCAGCTTTTTAAAATTTATTTTTATCTGAATAGCCTTAGGTAATACAATTTCTTCATTTTAGGCTAATAATTTCAGCCTCGGTCCACATACAACCTAGAGATCAAGTTAATTTTATATCTTCTTTGTAAAGTGACTTTCCCTCCAAATCTGGCCAGGCTTCTTGGTTTGCAGGGAATGCACAATTACAGCTGTAGACAGTATGTAAATGAACTGGCATGGCTGTGTACCAATAAAACTTTATTTACAAAAACAGACACAGGCTGTGTTTGGCCTATTTCACAATTTGCCAACTTCCTATATAGAAATGCAGCCTGTCCTTGAATGAACAGGATTCAAGCATGTAAATTCCTTGGTACATCAAAAGGGTTACCAAGGTTGGATTCCCAAATAAAAATGTTCCAAAAATTTCTACTGCTGCTCTGGAGAGTTCTACTAACTTGATGGAAACCATGAGGTAACCTGAACCATGCCTCTAGGATATTGTTGTATTTGCCCCCAAAGTGTCATTCAAACAGGGAGTGAGTGGCACATCTAAATGATCAAAGGGCTGGGCATGGTGGTTCAGGTCTGAAATCCCAGCAACTCGAGAGGCTGAGTCAGGAGAACCGTAAATTCAAAGCCAGCCTCAGCAACTTAGTGGCCTTGAGCAACTCAGCAAGACCCTGTCTCCAAATAAAATATTAAAAAGGGTTAGGGATATTTCTCAGTGATTAAGCACCCCTGGGTTCAATCTTCAGTATCAGTAAATAAGTAGGGATAGGGATGTGGCTCGATGGTTAAGTTCCCCTGGTTCAATGCCTGGTACCAATAAATAAAATTTTAAAAAGTGCAAAGACCTGGAGTCAAGTTGCATGCTTTTATGTCTGTTTGTCAATAAAGGTGTGGTAGCAGAGTCTGGGCCTTGTTTTATTACCAATCATGTGGTCATGGGCTTGGAGAGCTATGTTCTTCACCTACCTCTGACTACTAGTGTACATCCAATATTGAGAACAAGAACTTAGGAACTGGATACTTCCAAATTGCTTGGGCCAGTTCACAACTAAAGTAGAAAAATAGAAAGGAAAGAGAGTGTCACCAATGAAGGAAGTGAGAACTGATCCTCTAGAGGGGAAGAAGTCAAGCAAGAAGCCCTGCTACATGGTGCCATAACCATTCAGGCTCTGTCAGACAGACCTTGGCCTTCAGAGGCAAATATGACATTATCTCAGCCTGTCTCTGTTGCTGCAAGACCATCCCTGGATTAATGCCCCTTTCAACTCAGTGGAAGACAGTCCTTTGATTTGGGGCAGCAATTACATTTACAAAGAGGGTTATTGTTGGCAACTGTGCTGCTTTGGGTCATGGTATGTGCTTAGAAAGGTCTCCTCATTTGCAGCTGTTGGACACCAGGCAGAATTTCCAACAACCTTTTTACAAAGATTGTAAAGATTAAGTAAAACAGGTAGGCAAAGCCTGGCCCTCAGCAACACTCCATAAATGTGAGGTGTTTATTGTACCTTCCAAGTGACACGTGGCTTCTGTCCCACAGAGATCCTGTTTTTTTTGTTTTGTTGGCTTTTTTTATTCTTTGCCTTGTGTTTTCTACAAAATATGAGCCAAATATTTTCTTTGTGTTTTCTACAAAATAGTGAGCCAAATTCTCTCACTTAACTTTGAAAATTTCATGCCTGATCAAGAAAGCTTGAGGAATTTTCATATGGAGACTTAAAGTACATTAACACTTAAAGCAGGCCTTAGAACCATGTGGTCAAACACAGGGAACTAGGACACTTTAATCTATTCCAATCAAAACATGGGTCAAAAACAGTTTAAAACTACAGAAAAGTAAAATAAGGAGTACATTTGTCAACAGTTCACATCACCATAATACATATATTTCAAATAAAAATACTCTTTTCTTTTCCTCCACAAGGACTTGAGAAGCCTATTCACTTCACAAAATAATTTCTGAAAGCACTTTGAAAAGTTCACTTGTTTATTCAGTTGACACATTTTCATCAACTATTTACATTGTTAGGTTTTCCCTTATACTGATTGACTATTATTGTAATTCCCTAAACATATCTCCAGCCTTAACCAGCCTATTTCTTTGCAGTTCTTTATCCTTTTCCAGTAAAGGTGAACTTGAACTTTATGCATTTGATAAATAATCACTGGGCATGTACTCAGTGTTAGTTACAGTCCTAAGCACTGGGAACTTAGAGTGCACAAGGCAGACCTAGCCTGGGATCTCTCAGAGTTCCTGTTCTGGGGAACTTTCAGCAGTGGTATTCTTTTGTGCCTAAACTCATCGAGATCTAAATTCATTCAGATTCCACTAACATTTTTTAAGTTCTTACTGTTACCAGGCATTTTCACATGCATTGCCATTTTATTTCTTAAAACATCCTTGTGAAATTAAGTGTTGCTATCCAATGTATCCAAGGTCACACAGCTTTAGAAAGTGCTGGAGGCAGAATTCAAACCTAAGTCTCATATTTCTCTTTTGCCACAATTGTGCAACGAGCTCTTCCACTTATTGCTCTCCTCTAACCTGTGCATTTCCTGGCATCTTCAGCAAGGCTAGCCTCAATTCTAAATGTCACTAATGCATCCCTTCTCAGCCTCTCTCACTCCTTTCTCATCTCCTGCCCTAAATCCAAATACCCTTTGCTTGTAAATAGGCTCAAGAAGCCTATTCACTTCACAAAAAAATTTGCACCTTGCAAATTTGTTTCTGGTCACCATCTTTAAGTCTAAATTATTTTGTCTACCTAGTCCTTCAACTAGGACCAGAGAGGTCAAGCAAGTTACTGGGTCTATGCATCACTAAGAGTTCTTTGGAAGAATTCCTTTCTAATAAAGAAATTCAACATTGGTCATTGCAAAAGACATCATTATATAATCGTAATACCTGATGGTGCATATCAGATTTAAATGCTCATAATTTTTGCTCCTTGGTATTTATTCAATAGATAGGCACTCTTACACGTACAAAACGAAATTATTGGGCAAAGATGCTCATTGAAACACTGTAATAGTATGAGATTAGAAACAATCTAAATATCCATTAACAAGAACTGGTTAAACAGAGCACGGTGCAGCCATAAAATGAAATATGATGCAGAAGAGGGAAAAAAGAGGGAGGGAGTTCTTTATGTATTGATATGGAAAGATCTTATTAAGACAAAAAGAAGAAAGTTTCCAAAAGTAATTATAGTATAATGTTATGTTTTCATGGAAAATTAATCTACACATGAAAGGAATATATGCTTTGAAAAAATGTGTAAGAATTTAGCAACAGTGGTAGCTTCAGAGAAGGAAACTAAGTTTCTAAAAGAGGTGAGAAAATCAGATGCATACAATATCCAGTGATACTCTTGTCTCAACATTGTGCACATTACATTATCTATTCATACAATAAGTTAAATTTTTTAAAAAAATAGACGTAAGCTACCCTTAAGATATTTGGGCCACTCAAGAACAAAGCTAATTTTAGGTATGTTAAAAGATTCCCTGCAACTTAAGAGTTGGAAACCTAGAATGCTGGTTATTGTATTTTGTCTGCCTTTACACCATGTAAAAGGCTAAAAGTCAAATAATATCAATGCATTAGGTACTGAATGGTAGGCTGAAGATATAAAAAAATTGTATGTTACAGATGTGATACTGCTCTGAATTTCTATGATCATCAACCCAGTTAAGCTTATAAATTTTTTGCTCTCTGATAATGTGCAAACAAATACTTAGAACATCATTAGGATCCCATTAAAAGAAAAACATAGAAAAAGGTTCTGCTAAACAAATCAGGAAAAGAAAAAAAATTAATTTCCAGCTAAACTTGTTTAACAAGAACCATATGTGTGGCCCCTGGTAATGACACTCTCCTAACTCATTCAATTACTATATTTGATGGCCACTTTGGAATGTTTTTAAAATACATATTTAAAAAACCAGTTTTTAAAATACATGCATATTTTTGTCAATGTCATGGCTTCTATGTTGAAGGACATATTAATTTTGAAAGGAAACAATAGAGAACTTTTTAGTGCTGGTAGGGCTTGTTAGCTGTCTTTTTGCACAGCTGTGGTGTATGTAGGCAGACACTACTCCATGCCAGTTTTATGAACAATTGAACATGTATCACTGAACCACAACAGTTTGATTGTTCCTATCCCTTCACAAGCGGAACTTTGATATATCTGTAGGAGCACTATTTCTGAGGATGCTGGGGAGTAAGGTGCTTTTATTCTGCTGAACCATTAGAGAGCTGTCATTGAGGACCAAAGGTGAAACAGCAGGTAAATGCCTGCCAGGTAGAGTTAGGAGACTGAGTTTCAAAATGTCAACTCAACATGAATGTCAACTTCCTCCCTTCTTACCTTCCTGTGGGTGCTGCTGTAGAATGCTGAAACAAGCCATTCTGGATTTCTATTTATTTCTCACTCATGTCTTAAGGGCGGGGGGGGGGGTGTTGGCAGAGTTGGATCCAGAGGGGAGGGAAGCCAGGAGGTCTGATCCAATTAGTCATTCAGGGATCCAGACAGGCAGGGACTGAAACATTTTTGTGCTATGGACCCATTTTGGGGCAATCAGGTGAAGTTTAAAGACCATCTTCATCATAATAAATTTAAATTCATACAATGCATTACTTGTTGTTACAAAGCTAACAATATTTAAACATGGTCACCTGAATATTTAAGATCTAGGTGCTTCTTTATTAGAATAAGATCCATAGGTGGTATAATAATGAGCAAAGTGTCACAGTGGTGATGACCATACAGCATTTTGTGATCTCAGCAATGACAGTAACATGACATGAAAATACCTATTATTTTTAATGGTGACAAAATCACAAATACTATAAATTCTGTTGTGATTTGTTGCTTTCTTTCATAATTGAAGGAAATCTTAGCTTGCTAGAGAACATGAAGATGTGATTTTTTCCCATTTGAGGTCTCAGATCCCCTGAATTCTATTAATGGACTTCTTTGGAGTTTGAGGACATCAGGCTAGAGCCTCTTCTTCCCCTGGAACCTCTGCTTCCAGCCAGCAACAACAACAACAAAAAAGAGGGAATGGGGAGAATAGCAAAAGAGGTTTTAGGACAAGTCATAGACCAGACCTCAATCATAATATTGTCCTATCTGCAAGGGAGTTTGGGAAATGCAGCATAGCTCTGTGTACAGGAAGAAAAGGGAAATGACTTGGTAAATGATTACAGTCTTTGTCATGGAGCCTTTGTGACTGCAGAGAGTGGAAGACAGCCCTGAGATGGTACTTATTGTACATTCATAAAGAAAAGATTCCTCTATAATCAATGAGCTTCTTTTCTAGATACTTTGGTTTTAGCAGAATGCTTTTTTTTTAAATATTTATTTTTAGTTGTAGGTGGACACAATAGCTTTATTTTATTTTTATGTGGTGCTGAGGATTGAACCCAGTGCCTCCCGCGTGCTAGGTGAGCACGCTACCACTGCGCCATAACCCCAGCCCAGCAGAATGTTTTTATATGAACAAAACTTACAAAAAAGAATTTAACCCCAATTAAATAATTTAGACACCAAAGAAATGGTTTCTTGGTATCGTAAATCATTTTCTAAAATCCAAGCCCTGGGACAAAGTTCATTTTCACTACTTGTTCAACATGGTCCTGGTCCCCTCATATGCCCAGGTCTTCCTTTATTCTCCTGTCTTATTCTGCACTTTGGCAGAACCTGACAATGTTACAAGAAATAACAGATGATGGGTCATAGACATAGTGGGTTAGGGTGTTGGGCTCTTTTGAAGACTCAGAATAAAGTTTGTACCTTTGGTCATTGACTCTTTTATATTTTGAATATTTAGCAATTACCCATAAGCTAATTCGTACACAGTGTGTGATTCTGATCACAGGAACATTTGTAGATACAGTAAGGCCAAGACCCTAAGAACAAGCACAGGCCCTGGGCATTAGGATTTCAGAAAAGCAAGAGACTTTGTTCCTTAGCAAACATACCTGCTCCATTTCAAATAGCCAGAGCCTGCGTCCTGCCCTATTCTTAGTCCCCGGCAGTCCTTTCTGTACTCATGCCGTGCCTGAGGACAGATCAGCAAATCCATCTAAACATTCGTTTTTTGGTGTTTCTAAAGGTGCTACCTCTCCCATGACCTGATCCATCATAAATGAAAAGAATTAACTGGGGACACTGCAGTGAGGAGCCCCCCCACCCCCGCACCACCACCACCAAGGGATGTGGGCTGGGTTTAGGAGACATTTTCAATCTTCAGTCTCACATCAATACTTCAAACGATTTAAGAAAACCACTCCCGGCTTCACTCCAACTGAGTGCTGAGTTCTCACCTTATATGTGATGAGGAGCGTGATAGGGGCACCTGGGAAAACCACCTCTTTCCATTAGGAGACTGTGGAGAAAGGCGGAGGATTTGGAAATGTATGTGATACTGCTGACTCCATTTTTTTTCTCAGAAAACACTTAATTCTCCTCACCACGCTCTCCTCCAACGGCATCAGTATCTGCCTGTACTAATGAGGCCCCTGGCATGTGCTTTCTGCTGGAAAGTAAAAGAAATCACAGCCCTTATATCACAAGCATTGATTGATAGGGTTGTTTATTCGGTTGCAGTAGCATCCAGAATGGAACAGAAACGGGAGCCCTTTTATTTTTCATTTTTTCTTATGGATTCTTATTGGTGTTCAAATGCCAGCTTATTCAGAATTCAGAGTGGCAGAACAAACCCTATTTAGGATAAATCTCAATTATTATACTACTGCTTGTTTCTAAAGGCAGAACCTTAAAAGCATCCCATGGTCACTTTTCAGATACACCAGTGGAAATATTTTCTTAATTCTGCTTCAAGTAAGTGATGTTTGCAGACAGGTGGCCCCATTTCCCCCTCTGTCATTAGAGGGCACGGCAGGCTTAGCTTTTAAACATGGATGAAGCATCCTCAATGAGTGCACGCAGCACCTAAGGCAGAGCAGACTGGCCTGGATGGGGTGAGCTTAGGTTTTAAGAAGCCATGATCAAACACTCTGGTTTCTGCTCAGGATGGAAGATAGAAGTGAGTGCCTGAGGCTGGCTAAGTGTCGAATCAAGGACTATACATCCACCTGATGTCTGCGTCTACTCGACTGGGCATCTTGCTTACCTGCATGAAGCAGAAAAAGCCAACTCATAGTTATTAAGGTGCGGATGGCTCAGCATTTGAATTATCCAAAATCTCCATGTTTATTTTCTTTCCCCTCCTCATATTGTAATCTGCAGTCTTAACTTGTTCTACAACTTTTGGTGGTGCAGATATTAGAAACTACTAGACATGAGGTGAGAGAAAAACTGTCAACTATTTATTGTGATTATTTTAATTGAAATTGATTCATCACTATAATCAGTAATCAAATGTTTTCCATAATTACAAAACAATTCCAGTCCTCAAAATAGTTCTCTCGGCTGGGCGCAGTGGCGCAAGCCTGTAATCCCAGCACTTAGGGAGGCTGAGACAGGAGAATCACGAGTTCAAAGCCAGCCTCAGCAACGGCGAGGCACTAAGCAACTCATTGAGACCCTGTCTCTACATAAAACACAAAATAGGGCTGGGGATGTGGCTCAGTGGTCAAGTACCCCTGAATTCAATCTCCAGTACCAAAAAAAAAAAAAAAACCAGTTCTCTCTCTGAAATGCTGCCTTACTCCCTTCTAAAACAGAGAGGTACTAAACCCAGCAAATTCAATGTTTCTCTTTCAATCATGAAGTATGGATGCTCATATACATTCTCTGATTCAATCCTCACAAGAAGACCAGAATTTCCCTGCTTTACTAATATGGAAATTGAGCATCAGAGAGGTTAAGGAACTTGGCCAAGGCCACACAGTTAATATAATACAGAGATGAGATCCAAATGCAGCCCAGGTGCTGTAGCAATATTCAGATGATGCCCGTATTTACATGCCTAGTCTTGACTTCTCTCCTCAACTTCAGCCTTGTGCATCCTTCTTTGGATTTGATAGATCTGTTTGGATGACTAACAGGATCTCAAAAGATAACTATTGATTCCTCTATCTGCCTGGCCCAAAGTTACTCCTCCCTTTATCTTCAACATCCCAGAAAATGACTCTATTTCCCAACTAGGTAATCAAGTCCAAAACTAAGAGGATTCTTTCTTTTATTGGCAAATCCACAATAAATCCACTAGCAA
The DNA here is from genome assembly GCA_028644305.1 of Xerus rutilus. Classification (NCBI taxonomy): domain Eukaryota; kingdom Metazoa; phylum Chordata; class Mammalia; order Rodentia; family Sciuridae; genus Xerus; species Xerus rutilus. The sequence goes on along the minus strand of CM053405.1, from coordinate 27,530,371 downwards.
ATATTCTCAATTCTCACTCCAAAGCCCATCCCAAATCTCTCCACTTATTTTTATCTCTAATAATACCAGATCGTCATAATTTATTTCCTAAAAAAATCCTATAATCCCCACAGGTCCTCCAGCTTCCATGTTTGTCTATACAAATCATTCTTTGGGAACCTGTCAAAGCTATATTCTTAAAATCTAAATATCAGCATGCTTTTCCCCTTCTTAAAACCCAGCAACAGTTTCTCACTGCATTTATTATAAAATTTAAAATCCTTTGTGTGTGGTCAGATCTTTTATGGAATACCCCTAAATGGACATGAGTGGAAAACTCCGAAGCTTTGCAGAACAGGTAGAAATAATAAGTGATTGTCCCATTGCTGCCAGAGCGAAACTTCCTCATCTCATAACTCATCCATCACACCTAGGTGGCATGGTTTTCTGTGTAGCAGAGTGGTTGTGTATGGTGTGGTTGTTGGGCTTCCTTATAATATGAAGGCTGAGTGTCAAGTTCAAGCATACTGGAAGGTGGAGTGGTGGGTGGGACAGGTAGAAGATGTATTCTTTTTCTGACTTAGCCTTAGAGATCATGAAATATCATTTCCACCATATTCCCCACGAAATCCAAGCAGTCACAAGTTCCTCTTCAGATTCAAGGGGATGGAACTCTTAGTGCCCCTCTTAATCAGTAGAGTAACAGTCACATTTTAAGAATATGTGAGATGGGATACATGGATGAGTATTGCCATCTTTGAGAAGGATAATCTGCCTGTCATATAGTCATGGTTGTGATTTTATATCGCATGGCCAAGTCTTGCACTAAAATTATTCCTGATTCATGTGCTGGAATTAAGTAAATTGTTTCATATTCTATAGCATTCTACAAAGATTTCTAGATACACTGTCTTCCACACAATTTCAAGAACCATTAATTTTTCCTGCCTCATTTTATATTGCTGGATCAAAGTGCTACAGAGGTATGGGGATCTGCTTTAAAACAAAACAAAACAAATTTCTTTCTCACTTTGCCTGATCTAGAAGACATTTTAGAACAGGTAGAATTAAAGACTGATTCTAAAGGATAGGAGATTTGGAGTTGGGGTGGACTTGGATTTCTCTTCAATGTGGACCCTAGACAGTCCTATCTGGCCGTGGGAACTGGAGGGAATGCAGGATGAGCAGAGGAGCATAGGGGTCGTGAGGGGATGGGGCAAGTCAGTGTTTTCCAAAGTGCTGCTGGTGGCCCAACTGTATCAGAATCAGCATCGTCAACGGTGTTTGTCAAAATGCAAGTTCTTGGGTCCTACTGCTTCTGAATCATAGTCTCTGAAAATTGAGTCCAAGAATCCACAATATAAAAGGCTTTTGGTGGGTCCTTATGCAGTCCAGTATTTGAAAATTACCATAGACACAATGAAACTAAGTCTGATTTATAAAATTGGTCCTGGAGCAGAAGCCAATGGAAGGGTCCTGAATATCTGTGTGTTGCTTCAACAAAGCACATTAAATAATGTGGAAAGACACTCTGACAAAGAAGGAAAAATAAAGATGCAAGTTTCCTTCAAAGTAAGAGCATAATTTGAGTGACCAGTTAAATCTCAAAGACTTCAGTTTTCACCATTGAAACACTATTCAGTAATATATTACAGTCTCATGTCATTGTCATTTTTAATAAGTGAATTTCACCAAATGAAAGGTTACAGTTTCACTTCAAAATACCCTTCCATCAGTGCCTCACAGAACTCAATAGGAGAGAGAACACATTTCTTTCTGTGACATTCTGCTGATTTGCACATGCAAGAGTCTGGAAGCATACATGTCCATAGAAGCCTAAAGATGAAAAGCCAGAACATTATTTGTATTGGGGCACTTGATCTGATCCCCATTCTGTTTTCCCTCACAACCCAGCCATGGTTTCCATTAATATCTTCTCTGCCTCATCTCTGAAATTCTTCATTATCAATGGCTTATTGTTAAAAACTCTCTTCCTCAGCTTCAGGCAATTTTTGCCAGACAGCTCTATATTCCCCTGCCCCCAACCAAGAGTCCTTTCTTTCTCCTGACTACTAAAGAATTAACCTCTTGATAATATGAAACAATTTCAGGCCATTGAGACTCTCTGGCCACACCAATGGATCTTAGTGAATTGATAAGGTACACCCATCTAACAGGCCCCCCAAAATGTCAGACTGTCAGCAAGCTTTCCCGTTGGCAGCTAATGATCTCCATGGCAACAGTCATCCCTCTGCCTAACTCTTCCAGATGAGACAGTTTTCCTCTCCCTGAGGACCGCTGATTCCTGAGCCTATATTATTAGGTCACACTTTGCATTCTTCTCCCAAGTAAGGTTTAAACAAAGATGTCCTTTAACTTTGTCTTGAAAGGCAAAACTGTTGCTCCTTATTTGGATGTCCACGCTTTCCTCTCCACCCTACCCCCTCCCTGCTGCCCCTTTGTTGGTGGACCACACATTGGCGGGCTATTAAACAACTTTTACACAGTTGCACTTTGTTTGCTCCATATCTATGTTTTTGGCTCTCTGAGAGGAAGTATTGTGCTAGGCAGGACTGTTTGATTGGAGAATGTTTAGACAGTGGCAATAGAACAGTTAAATATGATGTTTTATGGAGTTAAAATTTCAAGGAAAACAAGAAGGCATCATTAATTCAGCAGAAAAGAAAAAAAAGGAGAAAGTTGGTATTGATAGGCAACTTAGGTCATCATAAAATAAGATCACCTCAGATCTTCAGCTCAACTTCATCAAGTTGGAATTTTAACATCAAAATGGAATCCAGTTGGTGAACCTTTCCATTTCTGAAGAAGTAGAATTGGGAAAATGAAAAACTTGCTTGGAGATGCTCATGAGTCTGAAATCAAAGGTTTCATAATAGTGCTTCTTGAAACATCCTAATGTATTCATAATCGCTCCTCATGTTTTTTATCAAGCAGGTTTAGCCAGCAGAATGATCTTCATTTTTCCAATACAACTTAAAGCAAGCAGAAGGTAGCCTATGTCTATTACGGTTTATGTCAAGATGACACCTAAACTCTGATACCCCAATGAAGCACATCTTAATGGAAGAAAGAGGTCATATGAGCTCACTCCCATGCTAAAGAGCAAACAAGACAATATAGTCAACTGAAACAAATACTTGGCTGAGACTGAGACCAGGGTCTGAGCTTGGGTCTTCCCCTACCTGAATGATCTTCAGCAAATAACTTATCTAGGTATCATTTTCCCAATCTATAAGAAAGTCAAGTCTATAGGCCCAAATACAGAAGTTACTAATATTTCAGATCTAATATTTCTTTTTGAATTTCTGATTCATCTTGTAGAAGAAACTAAATGCGTTTTCCTACTTCATGGGTACAGTAGGAAATCACTTTCTAAAGAATTGAAAAATGTTTTACTTATTTCGTTTTTACTTGCTATTAAAAAGTCTATGCTCCTTGGGCTCCAGTGGCCTCACTAAGATGGCACAGCTTCCTGTGTGGTGGCTTCATCTCATATGAAGTCTTTCCTATAAACCCTATATTTAAGTACTTTACAGAGCTTCTGTAAGTAAAACAGCTGTGGAATCATAGAAACAAGGGAGAGAGGACATTGAGTAAACAAGAAAGAAAAGACCTGGAATATGGGATGTTTTTCACATTTTTCATGTATAGGCTGGTATAAATAAATCCTGCCCACCGCAGAAAATAATGTGGGCTAAATATCCCACCAGGCTTCAGATGTGATATGACTTCTCTTTGACATTGGATGTACTATAAGTTCAAACAACTAAGGCAAAACCTGATTAATTTGAAAGTCCACATTTTTAAATGGATATACTGGATATTACAAAGATTTTAAGCTTAGAAACTTGGGTAGCATTTAGGTTTCTAAATCTTAAACCAGGGCACATCAAAGTAATTCTAGTGGGTCAGGGAAATGAATTTCTGTAATAAAAATCTTGCCTCAAACCAGAGGTATGCTGGATATCAAAACTGTGCTTTTCGTTTCAGTTAATAATTACTAAGGGATTGAGTATACCAAGCACAGATGTTATGATAATATGCTAAACTCTTGGACACAAGAAGCTCATATGTTCTGATGGTCTGGATGCCAGAAATATATTCTATCATTAGACACACATCTGGAGAGAGATAATTTTATTCCAAGCTATGACTGCTGCACATTAATTCTTAGGGTTATCAATAATTAGTGTACGTGATTTATTTTAAATGATAATTCAATTATATGTATATGTGTAATTGTCATGATTATTGTAACAATGAAAATAATTAATAGTATATGTATAATGTATATTTATGTTGCCACCTCTTTTTCAGTATGCTTGAGTTAATTTTGTCAAAAAAATAGCGATTGTCTTTGTTGATTATCATAGACTGAAAGATTGTGTCCTCCCCAAATTCATAACCTTCATTGTGATGGGATATAGAAGGTAGAGGCTTTGAGAGGTACTTAGACCATGAGGGTGGCGTCCTCATGGATGGAATCCATGAGACTTTTCTCATTATGAGAAAAGTCTGAAGAAAGCTTGGTTCCTCTCTCTCTGCTCTCTACTCAGTGAGGAAACAAGAAATGGGAATCTGTAGACAAGGTGGCCTTCATCAAGAACTCAGTCCTGCCCTTGGAATTCTAGTCACCAGAACATGAGAATGAATTTCCATTGTTTAAGCCACTCAGTCTATGGAAATTTGTTATAGTAATCTGAACACTGAGTGTACATGCTCAAAGTAAAAGAAAATAAAGGAAAACACATTGGAAGAAATAACATCATCTAGACAAGAAAGACCTTCCATTCCTCTGAACTCCTGTGATGTGTTAACCAGATGTCCTATTCTTTAAGGCACTTTGAAATATATTGTCCCAATTCTTGGGACTTTTTCCAGGAGGATTCCTCCTTATTTAGCTCCCTCCAAAAAAAATAAAAGGAATTGAGATGCTTTCAAATCCTTTTTTCCCATCCTAGCCCAAGAGACTTCTTTGTCTCCTATACACAAGTTCAAAGTCATATCTCCTCCCACCCACTCAGATTCCTGTGTGCCTTAGTCAGCTTTTCCATTGCTGTTAAAACACCTGACAAGAACAACGTCAAGGAAGAATAGTTTATTTTGGCTCACTGAGGTTCAGTCCATGGTTGACCAACGCTAGAGCTCTGGGCCTGAGACAGAATATCCTGGCAGAAGGTTGTGACAGAGGAAAGCAGCTCAGGGTGTGGCAACAAATAGGAGAGACTTCTGCTCATCAGGGACAAAATAGAAACCACAGGTCCCCAGGGACCTACTTCGTCCCACCACACTCCTACCTGCCTACAGTTACCACCCAGTTAATCCATATCTGTGGCTTAATCCATTTATTAGGTTTCACCTTTCCTCATCCAGTCATTTCATCTCTGAAATATCTTGCATTGTCTCACACATGAGCTTTTTTGGGACACCTCATATCTAAACCATAACACTGAGAGACCTCGCACCTCTCTGCCTTGACCCCAGACGATTCAGCTTTGGAAATCTGACCTATACCCTGTGGAACTTCATAGCATAAGAAGTGAGATGCTTCTAAGAGGTTAGGAACCCAAAAGGCCACCACTTTGTAAAACTGCCAACATTATGCTCATGCTGAATTCTACGTGTAGAACATCCCTGAAGCCCTTCACAGAATCCAGGGCTGGAAACACCAGAATCATGGGCAGCATATTTCATGGAACCCACTACATCTCTCCACCATGGATCTTTGATTTAAGGCTCCATAGCCTCTCTCTGCCCTTGGAAACAAACAGGGTGATGGTGGGGTGGGGTGGCCATGCTACAAAACCAGTATTACCTCTGCCCTTGGAGAATGCAGCACAAAAATCTCTGTAGAGAGTCACTGGGGAATTCTGCATTCTGCCCTAACTCACTGATGTTCTTCCTCCTCAGCGTCTATCCTCCTCTGGGAGTGCACAGCCCAAACAGCTCTAGAGAGAATCTTTACCTGAGGAGCTCTACATTCTGCTCTAGCTTGTCCCAGTGAGCAAAGCAAATGAGAGGTATTCCAATCAACTTCCAGATATGGACAACCAGCTACAGGAGGCCTTCACAGCCCCAAACAGACACGACCAGAAAAGAACCTCTACATGACATGTAGTTAATCTGGCAAAATACAGAACAAAGAAAAAATATTAAAAGCTGCTCTCGAGAAATTCCAAGTCATATTTAAAGGCAGGAAATATAGACAAAATTGACAAGTCTTTAGCTAAACTAGCCAAAAGCAAGAGAGGAGACCCAAGTAGATGAAATTAGAGTTGGAAAATGAAATTTACAACAGAAACCAGTGAAATTCAAAGAATCATTGGGGATTATTTTGAGTAACTATACACCAATAATTTGAAAAGTCTAAAAGAAATAGACAAATTTCTGGACACATATGACCTTCAAAAATTGAAACAAAAGAATATAAAAAACTTAAATAAATCAAAAAGAAGCAATGCAATTGAAGCAGAAATAAAATGTCTACCAACTAAGAAAAGTTCAGGTCTGGATGGATTCACTGCTGAATTTTACCAGACTTTAAAGGAGAACCCACACAAATGTGCCTGAGACTATTCCATAAAATAACAAGAGACAGAATTTTTCCAAATTCGTTCAACAAATCCAGTATCATCTGCTTCCAAAGCCTGACAAGGAAATAACAAAGGAAGGAAGGAAGGAAGGAAGGAAGGAAGGAAGGAAGGAAGGAAGGAAGGAAGGAAGGAAGGAAGGAAGGAAGGGAGAGAGAGAGAGAGAAAGAAAGAAAGAAAGAAAGAAAGAAAGAAAGAAAGAAAGAAAGAGAGAGAGAGAGAAAGAAAGAAGAAAAAGAAGAAGAGGAAAAAAGAAAATAACAGACCAATATTCCTGATGAACACAGGTGTAAAAGTCCTCAACACAATATTTAAAATGGAATTCAAGAGACATTAAAAAGATCATACACCATAAGCAAGTTTCAGTCCAGGGATGAAAGTGTAGTTCAACATATGCAAATCAATAAACATAACACAGCACATAAATAGAATTACAAATTAAAAACAGATGATCATTTCAATAGATGCAAAAAAACCCCTTTGATAAAAGTCAACATTGCTTTATGATAAAAGCCCTGAATAAATTAGGTAGAGAAGAATTATACATCAACATAATAAAGCCTATCTATGACAAATCCAAAGCCAACATGAAACTCAAAGCATTTCTTCTAAGATCAAGAACAAGACAAGAGTGTCCACTCTTGCTACTCTTATTCAGTATAGTTCTGCAAATTTTAGCCAGAGAAAGTAAGCAAGAGAAAGAAAGAAAAGAGAACAAACAAAAAAGAAGAAAGTCAAATTATCCCTATTTGCTGATATGATTCTATACTTAGAAAATCCTAAGGACTCCATCAAAAGATTCTTAAAACTGATAAACAATGTCAGCAAAGTGGCAAAATGCAAAATCAACATGCAAAAATCAGTAGCTTTTCTATACACCAAAAGTGAATTCACTGAGAAAAAGAAACCAGGAAAACAATCCTATTTACAATAGCACCCCAAAAATATGATACAAGGGAATATACCTAGATGAATAAATGAAAGATCTCTACAATGAAAAGTACATAACACTGAAGAAAAATATTGAAGAATATACTAAAAGACAAAAAAAAAAAAACTTACCATGTTCATGGATTGAGAGAATTAATATGGTTAATATTAGGTCGGTTTAAGGCGGCTAAGAGGAACCAAAACACCAGGCAGCCCACTTGCAGGAAAAAACAACCAATCAGATGCTGAGAGACAAACAGTGATGACACCGTGTAACCACTTATCAATCAGCTGATCCCCCAACCAACCCCAGGAGACCTCCCTTTCCTGTCCCAAGCCCTCCCCTTCCTGCCCTAAGCTTCCCTTTCCTGTCCCAAGCCCTCCCCTTCCTGTCCCAAGCCAATAAAACTTTCAAACCAGCTGAACCTGCGTGTTGTTCTCCTGGACCTGCTCTGTTGGACTGGGAAGTCTCGCCGGAGTGTATATCAATAAAGCCTTGCTTAGTGGTTTTAATCTGCCTCCTTTTGGTCATAGATATCTGATCTTACAGTTGAAATGGCCATACTGTCCAAAGCAATCTACAGATTCAATGAGTTACCAAGGGTATTTTTCACAAAAGTAGAAAATACAATCCTGAAATTCATATGGAAGAACAAAAGACCCCAAATAGCCAAGAAATCTTGAGCAAAAAGAGCAATGTTGAGGCATCACAATAACTGATCTGAAAATATGCCACAAAGTCACAGTACCAAAAACAGCATGGCACTACATAAAACAGAGATGAGGATCAATGGAACCAAGTAGAGGACCCCAAAATAATTCCACACTTCTTCAGCCAACTGATCCTTGACAAAGGCATTAAAAACACACATTGGAGAAAAGAAAGCATCATCAATAAATGGTGTTAGGAAAACATGATATCTACATGTAGAAGATAGAAAGTTGACCCCTATCTCCCACCCTTTTACAAGAAACTAAACTGATCAAAGAAGTTTAAGACCTGAGATTCTGCAACTACTCAAAGAAAACAGAAAAACATTCCAAAATACTGGCATAGTAATGAATTTCTGATTAGGACTCCAGTAGCTCAGGAAACAAAAGCAAAAATTGACAAATGGGAATTCATCAAATTAAAAATCTTTTTCACAGTAAAGGAAACAATCAGTAGAGTGAGGGGGCAACCTAAAGATTAGGAGAAAAATCTTTGCAAGATGTTCATGTGACAGAGGATTAATATACAGAACATATAAAGAATTAAAAAAACTTAACAGCAAAAAACAAATAAGCCAATTTAAAAATGGGCAAATAATCAGAATAGCCATTTCTGAAAAGAAGAAATACAAATAGTTTATAAATACATGAAAAATGCTCAATATCCTTAACTATTAAAGAAATGCAAATCAAAACTACACTGAGATTCCATCTCACTCCTGTGAGAATGACTATTATTTTTTTAAAAAAACTAATGTTGGTAAGGATGCAGAGAAATAGGAGCACTTATGCACTGTTGGTGGAAATGTGAATTAGCATGGCCACCATGGAAAACAATATGGGTATTCCTTCAGAAATTAAAAGTGGTTAGGCATGTTGGCATACACCTGTAATCCCATCTACTTGGCAGCTGAGGCCAGAGGACTGCAAGTCCTAGGCCAGCTCAAGCAACTTGGCAGGACTCTGGCAAAACAAAATAAAAAGGGCTGGGAATATAGTCAGTGATACAGCACTTGTCTAGCATGTACCAGACCCTAGGTTCAATCCCTAGTACTGCCAAGAGAGAGCGGCGTGGGATATGTTTATTGCAACACCATCTACAATATCCAAAACATGAAATCAGCCTAGGTACTTGTCAGCAGATGGATGGGTAAAATAAACTGTGTATATGCAATAGAGTATTATTCAGCCATTCAGAGAATTAAATGCCATCATTTGCAGAAGATGGATGGAACTGGAGGTCATCGTGTTAAGTGAAATAAGCCAGACACAGAAATATAATATCGCACATTTTCTCTCACATATGGAAACTAAATAAATAAATAAATATGTGAAAGTAGCAAGACTATTAGGGAGGGGAAGGGGATGAGGGTGTGGGGGGGAGAGGAGCCAAGAGAAAGGGGCGGGCAAGAGCGGGCAGGAAGGCAAGTAGATGTGTTCAAACCCTGATATGTGCAGGTAGGTTAATGTCACAGTGATGCCCATTAATTTATGCAATTAATATGTACTAATAATTATAATAAAAAATAAAAGAAGAGCCTTGTTCTTCTTCCCCCTTCCTATACACTAATTAACTAAATACTCTAGGTACACCTAACAGGGCACCTATTACCTCTTCCTGTCCATATCGCAGGTAACTAACATCTTCTCATGGCAAAAATAATGAAGATCCTACTCTTCAGAAATAAGAGGTTCTTGTATTCTTAAAAGTGTAGAATTTGGATCTTTGTGGGTATCTTATTAATCAAGATAGCTTTCTCATTGCTTCAGTAACACCCTTAAATCTCAGTGGCTTTCTTAAAAAATATGCTCCAGGAGATTTCAACCAGGGCTTCTGCTCTGCATTGTCCACACTCTAAGACCTGACTGACAAAGCACCACTTTCTGAAATAGTTGTGGTTGCCATGGTAGAGAAAAAGATAAATAAAGAGAATGTGGGAATTTGTGCACAGACTATTAAAGCTTGGTAAGAAGTTACATGTATCATGTCCTCCAATCAGCATTCACCAAAGCAAACCCCATGGCTACACTTACCTACAAGTAGCGTAAGGACAGAATCATAGTCTCTATGAAAATCCTGAAAGATTAACTCAGAGTACCAACCCTGTCATTTTATATTAAAATGTCAAGAATGGAGCCTGACAGTTAGCAAGAACTATGATCATGGCTGTTCTTACTATTATTATTATCATCATGTTATATGAAGGGAAACAGATCCTAGGACATGTGATAACCAAAGAACACATATTTATTGGATCCAAGATTGGAGTTCTTCATCCCCACTCATCTGAATGCATAGGAAAGACATAATCAAACTCACTTATTGGACCACTGACTCCAACTAGAAGAACACAAAGAGTTTTGCTTTGTTTTCTTACTGAGTTGCCTTCAGGAGCTTTAGGTCAAAAAATGTTTTCTATAAAGACCGAGTTAGCAAATTATTTTAAGTTTTGGAGACCACATGATTTCTCTCACAGTTAACTCAACTCTAGCACAAAAGCAGCTGCAGGTAATACACAAGCAACTGGGCACAGCTGTATTCCACTATCACTTTCTTTACAGAAACCAGCAGCAGACTGGATTTAGCTGGCCAGCTGTAGTTTGCTAATTCCTGTTTTACTATATCTACTTATTTATTTGCTGGCTCTGGGGACGGAGCTCAGGGCCTCACCTAGGCTAGCCAATTGCTCTACCACTGAGCTACATCCCTAGCTTCCTACAGCAACCTTTACTGGAGAAAGACTGGTTAATTAAAAATATAGGAAGAACCAAAACAACCCTAGAACAAGCCCTCTTCATATGCCTCAGTTTCCTCTTCAGTAAAAAGCTTAGTTGGTGGGATTAGAGTGAGGGTTGAACAGGTGGACACAGGTAATGTATTTAAAAGAGCCGGGCCCACAGAGAGCCCTCCATCCACCCTCGCTAGTGTATATTGTCATTACTAGGTGTCAGCCACTGTCCAAGCCTCTGCCCTCCTGGAATGGGTATTCTGATCCAGCAAATCAGACAAAGAAACAAGCAGACATGTAAGATGTCCAGAGGGGATCAGGGCTGTAAAGGAAAGTAAAGGGGTGGGTGCGAGGGTCACTTGTGGGGTTTTGTGCAGAGCCAGTCGGAGGGACATAATGAGCAGAAATCTTTGTGAAGGGAGGGAGCAAGCCACACAGATATCCCAGAAATCCTCATTTAACACAAATTAAAGCAAGTGCTAAGTCCCTGTGGCTAGAACCTGCTGGCAGGGAGGGAGGTGGGTTTGGCCATGGAAGGGAAGGTGGGCGTGAGGGCTGGTGGGAGACACAAGAGAGTGGGCAAATGCAAAGTGGGCAGGATATGGACCCATGGATTTAATTCTGCATGAGATTATTATTATCATTAATAATATGATTATTATTAATAATATAATTATTCTGTCCTTCCAGCTTTCATTTTTTTATTTTGCTCACTTTTTTTGTACTTGGCCATCTTTCTCCTTCTTGTTCCTCCTTCTGCCGGTCCGTGCCTCTTTCTCTGTTATCCTCCAGATGCAGTTTCATCCTTTGTAGCCTCACCCCCTTCAGGTGACACTTGGCTCTGGGGATGACAGGTGAAGCCCAGGTCGTTCTTACTGCCCTGAGAATAACCAAAGGGGAAGCCTGGCCCAGCTTAGAGCTTTCCAGGAGGATTTGAATTAATTCCACTGGGCACAGACAGAAAAGGCTTAGGGAGAACAAGATGAAAATTGAAGCAGAGAACTCAAAAGAATGTATTGTTGATTTTTATACAAGATTCTGAAGCAGTTTAAAAAATATGCAAGTTGTATTGGGTGGATGTGAGTATGGTGGGGAAGGGGTGGATGCTTCATCAATGCTTTTCTTCCTTTTTGCAGTGCGAGTTTGCAAGTGGATGTGTGTTTATCCTAGGATTCAGAATATAACCAACTCTTGACTACCAGAGAAAGTAGAAGTGACATAAATATTCCAACTAGATGAAAACTGAAAAGTGATTTTCACAGACGTATTTGTGAGATAAGTTATTCTTCTGATTAAACAAATGTTATATATGTATGTGATGGTGGATCTGTGGGCATATATCCACGTAGACAGAGGAGAATGAGAACTGGTTATAAGAGAGCAATGGAGAGAGAGAAAGAGAAGAGGGAAAGGGGCAGAGAGAGAGAAAGCATATGAGGAAGTCATCCATCAATACTCAGGGTTGCTGTGTAATATGCAAATTAAGTCTCTTTACAAGAGTTCTTGGCCCAAAATGCAAGTGCTAAAATCCAGCTGTGCTCAGACGTTTATGGCTGAATCTGCCTATAGGAAAACACTTATTAAAAATAATTACAGTAAGAACATTTAACATAAGTATACATTCTTAAATTTTTTTAAGTATGCCATACGTCATTGTTGGCTGTAGGATAGATGTTGCACAACAGATCTGCAGAGCACTTTCATCTTGCTGGACTGAACCCTGATGCCTATTGAATAGCAACTCCCTACTCCTGTCTCCTGCAGCCCCTGGTACCCAACTTTTTATTCTTTGCATCTATGAATGTGACTGTTAGATACCTAATATAAGTGGAACTGGGAAACAATTTTAATTTACTGGAAGTTCACATAGGAGACCCAGGCTCTTGTGCTTTTCAAATTCGAATGTGATATGAATCACCTAAGAGACTCAAATGAAGATTTTGGTCTGGTGGGTCAGGAGCAGGTTCTGCTAATTCTGCATTTTTAACAATTTTCCTAATTCTGCATTTCTAACAAGTGTCAGATTTTGCTGTTCTGTAGGCCACGCTTGAGTAGTATCATTGTATTTTAAATATAACAATAAACTCAAGAACATTAGTGACACCAAATATCCCTTTATTGGATTAAAATGGCAATATTTGTACAAATGCATCTTGACTGGAGGCAAGCAGGTGTGGAGACCTCTAGAATTTCTAAAAAGAAGATCTGATCAAAGTTTTCAAGGCAAATTTACTTGATTTGGAAAAACGCTGACAAATCTATGGGAAAAGTGTCCAAATGTAGTCTTGGTCTTGGCCTACGTGTCCAGATGGCTGGAACCTCAGTAGATAGTCCTATTTTGGTTCTTCTAACCCTGGCCCCGTAGTCTGAGCAAAGTGCAAGACTTGTTTGACAGAATGTCTGGCCAACATGTGTTGGAGCTTGCTAGGCTTGGTTGCCATCTGGTGGCAAAGAGCAATAGAACTTTTATTTTTGGAAATCCAGAAATCATCAAACCTAGTATATAGCTTCAACTATGCACGATGCTGCTGTGTTATCTCAGCTAAGAATAATTCATCTTTAAAATATTACATTTCTGAGACATGTAGTTTGAGATTTAATATAAGCCCATTTTCCCCTTTCTTTCCTAATTGCATACTACAGTTGATACCCTTGCTTAATTCTGTACATCTTGGTTCAGTAAACATCTTGTGTCTACTCTTGTTTGCTATGTGACCATGGGAAGATTACTTGATGTGTGAGGCTTTGAGGTCTAAATCTATAAAATGAGATTAATTGACCTACTTTAAGAAATGGTAGTGAGAAGATGCTTAACCCCAGGGTCTGGTGAGAGTTCAACAGTAAGAGCAAAAATTGGAGCCACGTTAGTGGTTATAATACAAAAATACAAATGATGAGGAAAAAACAGGATATTTTGTTAATTATATTTAAAAACAAGGAAAATGAGGTCCAAAAGTCAAGTGATTTATCCAAAGTAACAAATGCAATGTCAGATCTAGATATCAATGTAAGTCTTTTAACTCTAGATCGTGAATTCTTTTCATTATCAAACTACCTTTGTTGTACGTATTAGTCTAATAAACCAAAAAGAAAAAGATAATACTAATCAACTTTCACTAGTTTCTGTGCAGGAACACAGTGATTGTGTACCTAACTCAAAGTTGCATATCCAACACAAAGGTTTGTTTCTTGCTGGTGTTACCTGGCTTTCTGAACTGTGGATGTGCCAGTTAGCTGTAGGTAAAGCAAGTAAATAGAGTTGTATGTCAGTTGGTGGAGTTGGCAGTAAAAATGGGTATTTTAAAAATTTTCGTTATTTCTCCATTGTCGATGAAGTTACAAGCTAAGGTTATCTGATGACAGTGAGGTGAAGAAACATTGTGACTGTAAGAGGAGATGAAGTTTCACAGTGCACTTACTAGTATAACATAGGTGGACTGGCCAGTTAAGAGCCCACTGAGTTCTTTGTCGTCGTCTGAAGTGGGTGTGGCCTGTCCTACTGTATGACTCCCCTGCTTGGGTTCAGGTGTGGCGTTAAGCAGAAAGGTCTTGTACTGTGAATGTAATTTTTAAAGTGAGGGGCAAGCATGTTCTTATTTTTATTTTTTTATTTTTTGACAATATCTTAACCCCTTCAAAACCTGAAGGGACCCTGAGGTCATGCAGTGAATTCTCATCGTTCCTCTCTGCCCATCCTGTTGGTGGAAAATGGAGACTCAAAGAGGACAACCTCAAAGTTATGAAGCAAGACAGACTCAGCACGGAAATGCGATCCTTTGTGCGAAGTGTTCCCTTGGTGTCCCATTACCACGGGCCGTTCTTATTCTGGCTTTGCCTCACACCGCACTGCCTCAGCCTCCAGAGGGCGCCCTATGCCATCAGTTTTATGGAAGTGAAAGTTGGGCGCTGGTAATGGCTTAAAATGTTGTAGCTCTTGCATCAGCAACTGGAGGCATGGTAGATGAAATTCACTGCTTCAGTTCTTCATCTCTCCCCTATTCACCTTTTTTTTCACGTTACTTTGCGTTTTCTCTGACTTGAGATAAAAGTATATTTCTCTACCTGTTGGCTTAGGCTTGGCTGCTTATCTTGCTTTGGCGGGGGGATGCTAGAAGACATGCTACAGCTAAAGGTTTGGATTGTGCATTTATTCTCTCTTTGAGAACATGCTCCAAGAATCCCACTCATCCAAGGATGGAGGGAGACACAAAACAGAAGCAGAATGCACCTATAGCTTAGAGCCCAGCCTGTATCACCCACCCCTCAGCTGACCTGCAACTGTACGAGAAAAAATAAATGACTATGCTACTGAGTTGGGGGTCATTTGCTGTTCAGCATTTTTGTGGTGATAGCTAACTGTACAGGGGTATCCTTTCAAAATTCATTATGCTTGCTTTCTTGTCATTTAACTTTCCCCTAAAAATAGAGCACCACAGAATTTGTAGATAATTGAGGAGCTCAGTTAATAGCTTCTGCTTATCAAAGCTTTGCTATGGCATGTCACCATTTCCAACTAAAAATGTGCAAACCTTATGAGAAGAGAAAAAAATTGCATGCATATTCTAACTTCATGGAGAACAAGTTAGGAGTGGGAAGAAAGTAACTTTTACTCCGTTTTTGTTTGTGATTTTCACATTCCATCATAAAGTACCTGGAAAAGAAGGATGAGATAAGGAGGCGCAAGAGTGAAAGTATGAAGAGGGAGGAATGTAGGGGAAGGAAGAGAAAGGAGAAGGCGATGTGGGTGGGTGAGAGTGGGAGTGAACACTGGAAGGGCATAAAGGAAGCCCAGGCAGGAAAGGAAACAACAGAGCTTTCTCGTTAGAAAATCCAGAGAGTTGGAAGTGGGAGAATAACCTGGTGTGGGGTAGATGCCTTTCTCTGCTACATGGTGTCCATGGATTACACACACACACACACACACACACACACACACACACACACACAGATTTTGACTAAGAAAGTGCGTGATATAGCAACTAAATGTTTTTGTTATATATCTTAACACATTGCATAAATTGATGGATTTCACCGTGACTCTTTCGTACATGTATGTATAGTCTTGGCCACGTTCACCCTCCCTTCCGCTCCCTGTTGCCATCCCTCCTCTCCTGATCTCCTTCCCTTTCCCCAATAGCCTCACTTATACTTTAGGGTCATTTTTCTTTCTTTCTTCTTCTCTTTTTTTAGTCTCCACACATGAAAGGAAACAAACCACATTTGTCTTCAAGCTCCAATATTCTTCCTTCTACTTGATCTGGTCTGTTAACGAGGCTCTCAGTTGAACCTTTTTTCATCAGACTTACTGAGTTTTTCATTTCCACTATTTCTGTTTGATTTTTTCTCTTTGCTGAATTGCTCATTCATATCCTGCATTGTCTTCTTTATTCATTCAAGTGTTTATTCATTGAGAATAATTTTAAAGAAAAAGTTATTCTTTTGAATTTTTATCGGGCATTTCATCCAGGTCAATATCTTGGGAATCTGGTACTGGAGAGGTTGGGGCCTTTGGAGGTATCATATGGCCTGGATTTCTAGTGTTTCTTGTGTTTCTATGTTGAGATGTACACCTCTTTGGGGATGGATAGCTCTCCTACCACCATGTGATGGCCTTCTGGGTAAGCAGTTTCTCTTGGTGGTGTGTCTTGGGGCATCAATTGTATAAGGTCAAGTTTATTTCCAACTGGCCATGTTAGTATTAGCTCCTCGTTGCATTTTGGGTTGTGATTGTAGGCTTGGACACATGCTCACTGTGTTAGAGTCTGAGACCTCGCTGTCTCCTCAGGTCTCATAAGAGGGGACACTGGAGAGTTAGGTAGGTGTGGTGTGGACAGCAGAGTACATGGCTTGCATGCTTTCTGATTACTCTTACAATGAGCATGTGGCCCCTGTCAGGTAATGGGGGTTCCCAAGGGCACTGTTGCTTTTGGCTGTGTTCCTTGAAAGAGATTTTGAATTGGTTAGACCAATGGTAAAGAGCCTTAAGTTTGTATCTTCTGAATAGACACTGGTGCAGATCCCGGTGTCTCACAGGGAGAGGTGAGATGGGATCAGCTCTCCACTTTTGGCACTCATATCCAGCCTCGTCAGCAATGTCCAGTCTGACAGGGGACAGGTAGGACCAATGTGGAGCCCCTGGGTAGATGCAGTGGCAGCTAATGTTGAGCTATCCCTTTTTGCTGCTACTGTAGGGAGTCTGCACAGGAATGGGACCGGGGGCACCCTCTAGTAGTGTCCACCTGGGGATGGTTTGGCAGCCAGGAACTTTTGTCTATACTCTTCTTTAAGCTGAAGGGTGTTCCAGGGTACAAGTGGGACTGGGTCATAGCTGGAGCTGGGTACAGTTCCTCTGGATTGGGTGGGAAGTGTAGCTCAGTGATATAGACAGCATCCACCCAATGTGTGTAAGGACCTGGGCTTGATCCTCAATATCATAAGAAAAATAAAAAATAAAGAAAAAAAACAGCACCAGAAAAGAAGGGAAAAAACAGTTTTAAAAATCAAAAAGATAAAAAGAAAAAGAATAAAATTACAAATTTTAAATTAAAAAACAAATATTTCTTCCCAAGCTAAGTACTCAGAGGAAAGAGCAAAGGCGGATGATTGCAACCTATGCCAAACAAAACTTCTCTTTGGGTCTTTCACAGTTGTGGTACCTGCCAGGCATCTATCAGGAGTGATTTGCAGTTGAAGCTGGTTGAAGATCCTCTCAGCAATGTTGTACATGGGTATGAGCCAGCACAGAATGTGAGGAGCACCAGGCACAGATTCTCTCTTGAGCTTTTAGGCTGTGTACCCCAGAGCAGGGGAAAAGCTGGGCTGCAATGGTTTTCACAAACCAAAATGTTCTGCACTAGGAGTTGGGTGGTGAGAACTGTGTGATCTGTCACTCTTCAGTCCTGGCACCTGCAGGAAACCATATACCACAGGTTATGCCCCTGAGCTCAGAGGACAGATTCCTGATTTGTCCATTCCAGAGGGCAGCACCCTCCACTCCCCTCTATATCGCAGCCTACATTTTCCACAGTATATAACTCTCAGCAGATTTGTGTCAGATTTACTCCCCAGAGTCAAGATTGTCTTTTGAGGTGGCCACTCACTGAGGCAGTGCAGTGGAATGTCCACTAGGTCCTGAAGATGGGAATACGCATGAATTTCTGACCCCCAGAGCAGCATAAACTTAAACAATAGCATGCTTCTCAAGACGGTCCCAGCATCAGCACCGTGATGATCCACTGGGCTATGCAGTGAACTTCTCTAAAGCCAGCCTGCTGTGCAGACCCCATATCTCTTACCTATGCAGGTTGCACATCTGCAAAGTGACAGTTTCTGCACTAACACAGCTTGCTGGGACTTTCTTTCACCTATACCTCCACCAAGGGGAGACTATCCCACCATGGTGCCAGATGATAGGTACTAGGCGCTTCATTTCTCTTGATATTCTGTTATCTCAAGTCTCCAGATCTCACCAGATTGCTGTCTCTCTGCTGCTAAGCCCCAGCACTCTCCCACAGCCACTCACCACATGTAGCTGTAACACCTGTTGATTGGGTCTGATCCAGTGGAGAAGGTGGCAAATGCCGAGTGCCTCTCTTCTATCTTGCCCTCTCCATTACAATTCAACCTCTGAACTGTGTTTCCCTGTTTACATAGCCAACTTCATGTACTTCTCTATTTCAGGTAGCATATTTTAGTCAGTTTTAATCCCTGCCCACTTTCTACATTATATTGGAACTCGGCAGATTATATAACATGGCAAATCTGGGCTCCCACTCCCTGTGTCCTTGCTACCAACAGCATTGAAAGTGGGTATTGAGATGATAGGTGATGTTAGTGAGAAAGAGGGGGAGAAAGTGAGGAAAGGGGAAGAGTTAGGATAGAGAAATGCTAGCCTAGCCACCAGAGGAGGAAATTGATGCTGTCTCAAAAGCTGCCTAGCTGTGGATTGTCAGCTCAATTTAGCCCCTGTGCAGACCATTGGCTGAACTGGACTCCCTTCTTCAGGCTCGGTCTGGTGTGCAGAGCTGGCTAGATGACAAGGCCACTTTTATTTCCATCATGTAAGAACTAAGTTTGCAAGACCTTGGTTTGCCCAGTTATCCCTCTGTCTTTTTCTTTTCTTCTCTTTTTTCTTATTCAAGAAGTGTTCCAACTCCCAAGTCAGAGCCACAGGCATGTCTGTGCCCACAAATGTCTAGCAGAGGACACAGGAAGGTCAGGGGTGGAAGGCTGCTTTGAAGCCCTTGGAGAAAGCCCATTGGAGCTGTCAGGACAATGCTCTCCAAAGTTGTGTGGTTCTGAGGTGTCACTTTCATCCTTTTAGCTTCTAATATGCTTTCCAGAGTGGAGGAGTACAAGAGAGATGTGAAGGTCAAGCCTGGGAGTTGTGTACAAACAAACCTATGTACACATCCATGGGAGTCATCTACCACATAAATCTGATGGGAACATAAAGGTCAAGAACCATATTTCCAATACATCTTCTGTCTCTAGGTGTGCTATGTTCAGAACTTGGTAGATATTATGTGTTCTACTCCAAAAGTTCTTGGAAGAAAGAGCATCCATACTATGGTTCAATGGCACAAGCTTTCGATTTTTTTCCTTTTGTCCAACAAATTCAGATAAATGTTTCTAAGGCCAGTCCTATCTTCCAGCATTTATTGAAGTAGGTAGCTGGAGTCTTCTTTCTGCCCTCTCCTTTCAATTCCCCCACTAGTTGGGGGAATATTGAATATTGCCTTTACCACTATCTAGCTCTTTAACAGTGGGAGAGTGACCATGCTACCCTGCCTCCATTTCCTTATCTTTAAAGAGAGGCAGATAATAGCACGTATTTTATAAGTGGTTGCAATGAATAAATGACACATTAAGGATCTAGATTAATGCTCAACATGGTATATGTTCAATGAATATTGGTCACTATTATTCAAAAGAAGTATAACAAGAACAACTACTACTGCCATTGATGGAGGATTTATTATCTACCAGGCAGTATTCAAATTCTTTGCCTACATTAGGGAGGCAAAATCAGGTATGGTTAAGAGTGGCTAAGGTTTTGGAAGCAAAACTGACCAAAGAAATGATTTGAATAAGATCAGGTAAGCAGAGGAGATCAACATGTTAAATTTCTCGGGAACTTGTCATGTAAAAACCGAGACAAAAAGAAAAAAAATGACCTACTCTTGGTGGAGTTTAAGCATCCATTGCAATGTAAGATAAGTGATGTGATGTAGGAATGACACTTATGCCTGGACCTTTCCCGTATCCTTCAAATAGCCCCTCATATATCTGGCCATAGGGCAATTGTTTGTTATTGTTATTATTATTATTATTTTTTTTAGTCAAGCATAAGTTGAGCTTACTGGAGCTGTATTTTCAGGTGTTTGAGGGCCAATACAGGATAGTTATGGAATGGGTCTCCCCTCTAAACCAGAGCACAGGTGTTGCTGTTGGTTTCCTAGCTGAAAATGGGGATCTGCATCTTTGACATGATCCCCTGAGACAAGAAGGGGCATCAATGAAAAACCAAATTATAATCAGGTGAAGAAAAGTAACACCTTTAGCCTTGGCTGGATTGGACGCAATTTATGTCTGCAGCATTTCAGTTTTAAGCCACTAAACCTTGGTCAGAATCTTTGGGGAACAAGACACTGCAATTCCGAAAAGCAATCAAAAAGTAACTGCCAAGTTATTGGGAGGTTCCATGGTGCATTTCTAAACCAGTGCTAATCTAATAAATGTACACGCGATGAACTGTGAAATTGAGAACATGATTGTCCACATTCTCTAAACCAGAGGAATAAAATGGTTGCTTTCCTCTTTATTTCACATGAAAAAAGAATAATAGATAATCTGTTATTTTGTACCTTTGTATAAAACATGGAAGTTTGCATGCCTAATGCTGTTAGTTGGCAATAAGAAAAGATTTAGAAAGTTATGATCCATGGCTGGCCAGAACCCCAGGATCAAGCAAAAGATAAGAAAGAATGCTAGAATTTTGAGTTAGATGGTCTGGGCTATGAGTTCAACCTCTGCTTTTTAGTACTGTGTGAAATGAAGATATTAATTCCTACTTTGTACCATCAATGTGAGGTTTAAATGAGATAATGTTTGTGAAAATGCTTTATTAAATTAGAAATCACTGTTTTAATGGATGAATGAATGAGTAGAAGGTAGGAAATGGAGTGTGTAAATATTTTTATTTCGGTTTAAAGAAACATGCACAGAGGTAGAAGTATAATCTTGTACAATATACCAGATAATTTACTGATTAAATCAATTATTTTTTTTGAAGAAGAACTTTAGGGAAAGGTTATGAAGTTGTTCACAGAATCCAAGAAAAGTCTGGAAAATCAGTGTTTTAGTCAGTTTTTTCACTGCTCTGACTAAAATACCTGACAAGAACAATTTTAGAGGAGGAACAGTTTATTTGGGGACTCACAGTTTCAGAGGTCTCAGTTCACAGACAGCTGGCTCCATTCTTCAGGGCTTGAGGGAAGGCAGAACATCATGGCGGAAGAGAATGGCAAAGGAAAGCGGTTCGCATATGATCAGAAAGCAGGGAGAGGGATTCCACTCGCCAGATATAAAATATATACCCCATAGCCACGCCCCCAGTAACCCCCCTTCCAGCCACATCCTACCTGCCTTCAGTTACCAATCAGCAAATCCCATCAGGGGACTGATTCACGGATTGGGTTAAGAGTCTCATGAGTCCATCATTTCTCCTCTGATCTTCTTTTATTGTTTCACACAGGAGCTTTTGGAGGACCCCTCACATGCAAATCCTAACAACCAGGATCAGAAAATATTCAGGAATCAAGAAAAGACAGCCAAGAATACAACAAAGATCCCACCATGGAAACAGAGTGGTCAACACCCTACCATTGGTCCCACACAATAGGCCACTGGTCACTGCTGCTGCTGGACTCCAGCCTGAGCAATTGCCACTTTGAAGACTATCAAACTATCCTGCATCTTTGTAGTTTAACATCGTTAAAGATTCAAAGTCCTGAGTAGAAGCTTCTTATGAGCTGATCCTGGGACAGGCACACTCTAGTGTCCACATGGTAAAGCGCCCTCACTTTATCTTCTGTAGTGGGAATCAACCCCCTGGAACCCTAAGACACACCAGTGGAAAGTTGCCCCAAATCAGACGGCATTTCCTCCGCTGTTTAAAGAAGATGAAGAGTGCAGTTCTGCTCTTGGACTTCCCACAATTGGCATGCTTGCTTCTTCTCACTATTGTGCTAATCTCCTTGCCCCTCTAATTTCCTATGTAACACCTAGTTAATAAAATGCACCCCGGAGGGACAGAGGCATCATAAATTACTCTATCCATTTCCACAGGATCCCTGGGTAATGCTTATTTTTAACTAATCTGCATGGATCTGTTAAAATTCCACCGTGATTCCTCTAAGATTCTATTGGATGATTCTCCTATAGAAAACAACGATTAAATCTAGACATAAAAAGAAGAAAAAGCAGCTCCCTGAAGAGCTTGGATGTGAATAGAAGAAGAATCTAGTATGGAGGATACTCTGGGAAAAGGAGAGAAGGGATCTGGATGAAGTTGAGTGCCCACATCTGTATCTGGGAGGCTGGAGTGAGGTGTTGTGATGTGCGAGAGGTACTGTTGGGAACACTGCAGTCTTTCTGGACAGCGGAACAAGAGAACAGAAGCCGGGAAAACTGAAGCCACTGAAGAGATTGGAAGGGGAAGAACCAAGAACGGGAGCCACAATGTTATCTACTTCCACTGGATAGCAGCAAATTTATATTTCTGATAGACAGATCAATCACCAGAACCAATTATAGTTCTTCTTTTCCTGTTCACCCAGGGGATGTGTTGCCAAAAATGTCCAAGTGAATTCAGCTTCCAATTCAATATGGCTACTGTTGCCTTCCCTGGGGAAAAAAGAAAAAGAAAAAAACAGAAACTGGAACTGCAGAGATGGAAAGAAAACTTTTGTTGTAGCCCTTCATTCCCACTCCTGGACTGTCTCATGTTGTGAGGACCATGGCAAAATGCACGCACTTGTCATTGGTACTGAGCGCATTCTCCTCCTCAAGGACAGCACACCATCTCATGTGGTAACTAATAGTACATAAACCATCTTATTATTTCCCAGAACACGCTGCCTCTGGGTGGTGAGGCACACAGGCTGGGGCTAAGCAATGCTGCAGTAACAAGCAACAAATGTTCCTTTCTCAATCACTGTCCATGGGATGTTGCAACCCTGCTTCATGGTATTTTCACACTCCAGGACCCAGGCAGAGGAAACAACCTCTTTTGGGAATATTGTTGGTCTCACGACAGGAAAAGCACAACATGAAAATCATTTGCTAGCTCCAAAGCTTCTTGAAAGTAACACATGTACTTCCTCCCACATTATTTATTTTTATCTTTATTTTTTTTTTAGCCTTGCATGGGCTGAAAAGGATGTATATGTATAAGCCTCTGGCAAGGATAGGAAAATGGATGGAGAATAATCCAGTGTAGCGGAGAGTTTTTTTGAACATCTGTCATTGCTTGCCTTTTTCCACTGTGAAATGACTTCCTTTTGGTCTAAAGTACTACAGTGTGGGATACCATGAGTCATTACGTGAGTCCATTCATGGTGATACTGGCAGGATCAAGGTGGCTTCGAAGCCATCAAGAGGAGCAAATGCAAATACAGAAAAGCATGTATTCTAAGGGATTAATCACTAGTTTGCCCATCATCCTAAGGACTGGCGTTATCAACCTGGACACAGAGAGGGTTGGTGCCCTCAGGGCATACGTACATAGGCTCTATCCCTAGTGCTATGAATACTAAATTCACAACAGTACTAAACAAGCACTGAAGTGGCTAAAGAAGGATCCGTCTTGGCAGGATTTTTAGTGAGGGTTAACATGAGAGAGAAACAAGTATTCTCAGGGTCTGGACCTAGTTCAGGAGATGCATCTCCAACCTCATTGTTATCAATCTTCCAATCTTGCACATTCCAAGTCTTAATCACCCAGACAAATTTCTAGCTTTGTGAGTTTGTTGAGCATCTGCTCATGAATTGGTTCATCATTATAATTTAAGCCATTTCCTTTTATGGGAAAATGAACAGTAAGGTTATGTACACCTTTAAGTTTTTCTTCCAGATTTTCCTTCTCTATTGTTCTCAAGGCTATACCAAGTGGAGATTGATAGCCTCAGCAATCCACATATGACCAAGGTCTGCACATCCTGAACACCAGATCTGAAATGATTTGTTTTTCTTTCAGTTACCTGTCTTGATGAGCTCCCCACCACATCAGAGGTGTGCATTAAGGGTGGTCCAGCAAGCTAGAGGTATGATTCACTGACTCTACAACTTCCTTGTCTCTCTAGAACCTGCTCAGACCTGGTTCCGCACCTCCCACTTCCATGTCAGAGTGCAACAACATCTGTGCTGTGCACACCTGTCTACCATTGGTTGGATCAAAATCCAGCTAGTTCAGGCTGGGGTTGTAGCTCAGTGGCAAAGCACTTGTTTAGCATGTGTGAGGTACTGGGTTCGATTCTCAGCACTACATATAAATAAATAAAATAAAGGTCCTTGAACAACTAAAAAAAATACATTAAAAATCCAGGTGTAGTGGCGCACACCTGTAATCCCAGAGGTTTGGGAGGCTGAGACAGGAGGATCACGAATTCAAAGCCAGCCTCAGCAATGGAGAGGCACTAAGCAACTCAGTGAGATCCTGTCTCTCCATAAAACACAAAATAGGGCTGGGGATGTGGCTCACTAGCGGAGTGCCCCTGAGTTCAATCCCCAGTACCCCCCCACACACCAAGAAAAATTAAAAAAAAAAAAAAAAACCACCAATAGCTAGTTCATGGTGGGCAGTCCATTACATGACTACCTAGTATTTCATAGCCTTAAAAGAGAACAGTTATATGTTGAAACATTACAACTTTGCTCAAAGACTCCAAGGACTTGTGGTGATCTCCTGTTAAGGGTTACCACAGGCTCTGAGCAGCCAGTCAAACTGCTGCAAATACTTCAATATACATTGATCTCAATCAGAAGCTTGAATGGTATTGTATTGCTGTTTGCTGTCTAATTTGGACTAGCTGGAGAGCTAGCTCTTGCTTGGGGGCTTTGCACTAATTTAAATTAGCTAAAAAGTGATTCAGAGCAATCCAATTCAAGTGTTAACTCACATCACCTCCTAAATTCTAGAGGCCCACCTGACATTCTGCATCTTGGTAGGAGGTGAGTACTGATTTGCTTTCATTTTGGAGGAGTTATGCTGATATGCCCCAGACTGTTGAGCCCTTGAGGGAATTCTGAGGTGGAGAACTCTTGAATTGCAGGGAATTTATTTCTCATTCTCTGACTCTAGAATACCCGCTAATTTCTACTGTTCAGATTCTGTAATCTTATTACTACCTGAGTAAGCATAAAATAACCCATAACAATTCTTTAAGATTATTTGTCTTCTGCGTACCTCTGTGCAGTGTTAAATGGGATTTACAATGATTAATAATTATGGAAATACAGCCTAACATTTATTAAGTGATTAATAGTTGCTATGCACATGTATTAACCCACTTAATTATGATAAAAATCTCTATGAGATATATAATATTACTGTCTTGGTTTTGAAGAATCATCACTAAACTGCTGCATCTTTCAAGTAACAAAAATCTGTGAGGACCTTTCTCATCCCCCTTCCAGGGATACTTGGTTGTATTTGTATTTGGTCATCTTGTTAGAGTTTTCCAAAAATTTTCTTTGGGTTGTTCCTACCATGATATATCCTACTCCACAGGTGATAGGATCTGATTATCAAGCGTTAATTTTAGTTATTTACCTGAAGGCTAGTGAAATAACCAGAATGTGCTTGGGATCTCATTAACCATTATTTGAGGTGGATTTGGAAAAATGTTACTCATCACAAGGTCCCCATAAGCACCATTTCCAATATCGAAGCATCTGTTAGCTTAGAGCCAAGGTCACAATAATCTCTCCCTAGTTTCCAGTTACCCTGACCATGGTCTTCGGTTATCTTTGGAGAAGTAGGAGTGAGAACCGTCTTGTGTCCTTGGGGAGTTGGCACAGAGGCCTTTTTCAGGGAAATCCAAACTCTTTATTACTGCTTATGGCTTTATCAGTTGTCACTCTCTGCCATGGCTGCTTAATAAGTCAGACACATAGTCACAAGATCTGAAAGTTATTAATTTATTTAACATCATATTGGGTGAAAATTACCAATAACTTTCAAATTAGGCTTTAAAAATATCAAAAACAAGCCAGGTAGGGTAGTGCACGCCTGTAATCCCAATGGCTCAGGGAGCTGAGGCAGGAGGATCGAGAGTTCAAAGCCAGCCTCCAGCAACTTAGTCAGGCACTTAGCAATTCAGCGAGACCCTGTCTCTAACAAAATATTTTTAGACAGGGCTGGAGATGGGGCTCAGTGATTAAGCACTCCTGGGTTCAATCCCCAGAACCCCCCTCCAAAATAAAAATCAAGCAAAGTATCAAAAATACTTCTTTTTTTTTTTAAGCTTAGTCATGGATTTTTGTTTGACTGCTACATTACCAATGAGACAGACTTCCGTATCTGTCTGTGTACTGGAATACTTGAACCAAGCAAGGTATTTCATTCACTACTCTGCTCACAGGAGGTTCATCCATTGCAATCAGCCTTTGGATTCCTTTTTCATCAGTAGTGAAAAGACCTCTAAGATTATGACCCAAGTGTTGTAGACATACTGCCATCATTCCTTGCAACCTGAGGGATCAAATCTGAAAGAAGTGAAATCTGCCTAGGCCCAAGTCCTCCTTGTTTACAAGTGGTATTACCATGTGCCAAATGGGTACATTGTGAATTCACAGGGCATGCTATCACTTCAGAATTCATAAATCTAAATTCTCAAATCTGTCACTGAAACTGATCATTCCTCTTAGACACACAAATGAAAAATCAAAAAGAAAAAAATAAAACAGGCATTTTTCATGTTAACCACTTAAATTAAGTTCTTCAATTTTTTGTCCTCAAAGCTGTTCCCTGCCCCCAATAATTTGAATATTTTGACTTTGCCAGTCTTATTTCAATTTCAGCATTATGACTGTACATGTAATGTGACTCCATATCATGTAAAACCAGAGAAATGAAAAGTTGTGCTCCATTTGTGTACAATGAATCAAAATGCATTCTGCTATCATGTATAACTAATTAGAACAAATTTAAAAAGTGAAATTTAAAAAACAGAACTGCAAATGTTGATTCTCTGGCAGCTGAAAATCCAACCTCCTGATCCCATGACTCCCAGGTCACCTACCTCCTACAAGAGGCTTCGACTGGGAAACCCTAGGGACAACTTGTAGGCTTGGATCTCTGTGGTAGTGCTCCCTTCCCCTTTCTCTCTACCTCCCAGAAAGACCTCAGGGGCAGGATCAACTTCCAAAGGGTCCTCTTGGCTCAGGGATTTTGAAGAAGCCCAGTTGTCCCCTGAAAATTTGTTGGGTTACTCTAAGCCCAGGAACCTTGGGGTCTTGAAGCACTCTTTCTCAGGCCAAGCCATGGTACAGCCGAGTCAGAGACAGCCACCTTCATCCTTCTACATCAAACAGAAGAATGACCAAAATTTCTATTTGAACATAGATAATTCAAAACAGCTGAACTTCTAGAATATTTTTGCACGTAAAACTGAATGGTGGAAGAATACCCTGATTAATTTAGAAAAACATTTTACCCCAATTCAGTTATAAATGACTGAAAATGTGCTTTTGCATCTGTTTAGGATGATAGTTCATGGCATCTAGCACTGCCTAACGATTTCCATGACAATAAACACATAGACTTGTTGTTTGATAGTTGCATATTTGTGGTTTTCTTCAGCTTGTCCTCAGAGATGGAGAGCTGCCTGTGTGTTTTTTGTTCCCCTTCTTTTTTTCGCCTGAAGGGGGGGAAAAAAAAACAAAAACCAAATGTAAAACACACCAAACCAGAGAGAAAGAAATAGTCAACGTGCCGTTGCTGCACGTGAGTTGCACGTTTGTCAGTTTGCTCCAAAGCGCTTTGCTCGGGTTCCCAGCTCACTCTTGAGTGGCGATGCTCTCTATCTACCAGCAGAGGGCAGGCACGGCCTCCTAATGCATCAGGAACGCTATCTCGCCGCATCTGCAAAATAAGTACCAGGGAACCAATGCACCCTTGCAATCCATAACTTCACCAGTCTCTCCCAACCACTGTATAGATAATGCCATGATGCAAATAGATGTGCATGTCCTTTGCAGTCAAGCACACTGGGTGAAAGCCCCAGGTCTGCCGCTTACTAGGCTGTGAGACCTGAGAGAGCTTACTTAATCTCTCTGGGCCTATTTCCACATTTCTCCAATGGGGGTGTTAATAATATCCAGTTCAAAGGCTTGTTGCAGACATTAAATGAGTCAATATATGTAAAACATTCAGAACAGAGCCCAGCATATGGTATTTTTGCATAATTAGTATTACTAATAATATTGCATCAAACCCTTTTGTTTTCCTTCTCAGGCCTCCAAGTAAAATGAACAAGAAAGGATGTGACTCAAGAGGAAGGAAGGAAAAGGCCTTGGTGAGTCTCAGGTTTTTCCAGGAGTCTCTGTATGATGGGGAAAGTGGGCTTCAGAGACATCTGTGCTCTGGCAAGAAAGCAGGAAAATGGTTCCAGCCGAGGTTGGGAGAGGAAAGCTGGCCTAAGTTTGCCCATGTCTTCCCTAAAGACAGAATGACAGCCCAGAGCTTGGGCCAGGGGAAGGTCAGCAGATGTCTGGCACAAGAAGAGCTCAGGGCAAGTGAAGGGCTGTTCTAACCAGCTGCATTCAAGCATAGTGCAATTAGCTGCAGCCTGGGGTGAGGTCTAGAACCCTGCCACCTGGGTACCTCTCCTCAGGGTCTGGGTGAAGGACGGAGGGAAGACAGTAAGAGAGACTTTGGGAATCGGTAGCTAGCTTGTGTGGGGCCTGGGATCTACAGCAGGAAGTGGGGACCCCCTTCTGGAGCTGTTTCAGAGACCTCTGACTAATGATTTTGGTAAACTTTGGCATGATGCTGGAGGTCAGAGACCACAGCTTACAGTCTCATAGAGTAGTATCTGGACTGGTTAAGGGCTGTGAAGAAATATTCCAGCTCTCTCCTTCTGATCCATGGCTCCCCCCTGCCCACTGGAAGTGGATGTGGCTGTGTGACTTCCTCTGGCTAATGAAATATAGGCAGAAGCTTTCAGATCCAACGCAAAATTCACCACGTTTTTTGTTTTCTTCTGATCTAGCAGTGGATGGCTGCTTTATCAGCCTGAATCTCTATGTGATTACTATGAGTGAAGAGGCCCCTGAGCTGACCTGTGGTAGACATGTAGCATGGGCAAGAAACCCACCTTCATTACGTTAAGCCACTGAATGTGTTATCTGTTACTGCAGCATAACCCAGCTTATCCTGACTGAAACAACAGCTCACCTCTGTACAGCCTTTTGCTATATCCAACATGCCTTTTTCACATCTTACCACCTCATTTGATCCTCTAGAAAGTGCTGTCAGGTGGGTCCATTATTCCAGTCTTTAGAGGATGAAACAGGAGTCCCAGAATCTCAAGTTTTCAAGGTCAAAGAGCAAAATAAATACCAGAGTAGGGATTCCAACTCAACCTCCAGGACTCCAAATCCTGTATTGCTGCTCCCTACCACACCCCCAGTATGATGCCTAACACCTAACAAACATTGACATTGATGTGATGATAATGCTGAAATTGAAATGATACTGACCAGTGCAGCTGTAATCAGCAGCAGCAGCATATGCTTCATCTTGGTGCTATGAACATTTATGTAGAACATAGCTGGTTTCATGAAGAGCAAAGGTCAGTAAAAGTTGATGCATACAGTGTCTTGCAGAAAAGACAGACATCAGACACTATCTCTTTGGGAGACTATCTTACTGTGACTCACAATCTAACACTTGTTATAGGATCTATTAAGCCATGTAAATAATTTTCTCCATTGGGGCTGGGGCTGTGGCTCAGTGGTAGAGCGCTTGCCTCGCATGCGTGAGTCACTGGGTTCGATCCTCAGCACCACATACAAATAAATAAATAAAATGAAGATATTAAATTTAAAAAAAAATAATAATAATAATTTTCTCCATGGCTCTGGTATTCCTAATACCACCCTCTCCCTACCATGTCCCTAAACACAAATCATTCTGATCTTGAGTTCTCTACTTTGCATCTAAATTTTCCTCCAGTCATATTTTTCTGGTTGAGACCCTCAGTCACTGAGGGTGAGCCTTTTTCTCCTGGGAAACTTGTGAACCATTTCAACTAACTCATGAAAAGGTTGTGATGTGTTGTTGCTCCCACACAGCACACTTTGTTGTTGTTTGTTTGTGGAACCAGGGAATCAAACCCAGGGCCTCACTCATGCTGAGCGAGCACTCCGCCCTGAGCTTCATCACCGGCTCCACACTTGTATTTTAACCTGGCTCCCTCCAGGCTGTAGGGGAGAGTTCTCAGCACCAGCTGACTCCTCATGACACCTCCAATCATATCCTGTAATTGGCAGCCACTTCTACTCAGCCTAAGACCGCTTTCTGCATCCATCCATCCTCTGCTGCTGACTTTGAAGGGATCAAAAGGGCTCTGTGTATTTTTCTAATCTCCCTAATCCTCATAACTATTCCTGTGAGGATGCAGGTATCATCACTACCATTTTTCAGATGAAACGGAGGCCCAGAAAGTTTTAGTGACAGACCCAAGGTCACCCCCACGAGCCAGCGGCAGAGATGGGAATAGAACTCAGACGGCTGCTCTCCCAGGCCATCCGTCTCCATTAGACCCTGCTGTCTCGCTGAATTCCCCCTGCAGTTTTAATTGAATATCATGTTCTTCTTCGCTTCCTGCCCGAAACAGGGCAACAGCTGCCACTTACCCTCCTGAGCCGGCTGGCGGTACTTCAGTGGTGGGTGAAGTTATGCTGGGATATAAAGTGGGCGAAGCCTTTCAGGATAAAAGGGCCCATCAAAACGGAAGATATTCTCAAAGGTATAAAAGAGATGCCCTGACTTTACTGCTTTTCCTGACTTTCAAATGACACCGTGTTGGGGACGAGGCTAAGCAGGAAATCTGCTTGGGAGGGTGAGTATGGGAGTCGGAAGGAGGGAATACATGAAGGAAAAAGAAAAACAGATATGCATGCGACTGGATGTAAATCCTTGGCCAAAAAAAAAAAAGGAGCAATGTTATTGGAGAGAGGCCCCAGGTGTGGCATTGTGGGACTGTTCTGGATTGCTATTCTTTTCTGCTATGGTGTCCCAGGGGCCTTACAAATCAGAGGACTAAGATTCACTTCACCCACCTTCATCTATGGTATGGTCTCTGGGCATTGATTCTAACCTTTGGATGTGTAGAATGGCCTGGGGGACGTGGTCAAAGCATTGGTTTCTGGCCCTCTATTGGGAGATTGTGATCCGGGAGAATTCAAAATCAGCATGTGGGGCACAAGGGGGAAAGGTGATCAGTGGCTATTCAGGGTCAAGAATTTGCACCCGTGCCCCCAAATACATTTTGGAAAGGTGTTTTCCTCTGGTGTGGAATCAGAGGAGTGGGCCCGCGGGGGACTGGCCTTGGGTCTACGTCTGTTAAAATGGTCTTCTGCCTCTGTCACAGCCACCACCAACAGAGCACTGGCAGAGGCCTGTCTGCAGGTGGAACGAAGCTCCTAATTACACCTCAGTGTTGGAGGACTGTAAGAAAAGGCAATCTCGCCCTTGGAAATCTGAGCAGTTTAGCCCAGGCCAGGAGGAAATTGAAAAACTTCCCAACCAAAACGTTTACTTCCACAAGAGATAAAAAGAAGCTCAGGGTCATAAATCTGGGCTAACACCCAGGACCCAGAGGTCAGGCTGGAGGCCCAGAGGGGAAACAAAACACAGGAAGGCAAGAAATGAAGAGCAGAGACCCCTGCCACCAGGGTGCACAGCTTCCCAAATACGGTCAGGACCATTGGGCCAAATGGGAGCCTAGCGAGCGACCCTCAGAGGCCCAGGGCTGGAGCTCCATGCCACTCACACACAGCCAGATGGCAGGATTCTGGAGAAGCATCCAACCCCAGCCCCTTGTGCAAATCATCTGCTTCCCAGTGTCTTGCAAAGTGGCACTTTGCAAAAAGTGGAACCCAGCTAAAGCAAGTTCACTAAAGGGGATGCAAATCGTCAGGAAAGATGGTGGAATGACTGGTCTGCTTCTGATTCTTAAACGTAGAAACCCAAGTGGCAGGAGTCCAGCTAACCAGTTGCCCAGCTGAAGCCCCCAAAGGGGCCAGTCTGCCTACTTCTACCCCATATTGGACAAATAGCCTGGGAAGGCAGTCATAATTGCCCTCTGAACCTAGGACGTACTCAGGAAGTCATGGGTTATGACTGCCACAGAGGGGCCGGAGTCAGACTCGGGAGGCCTTTCACTACTGACTACCATTTAAAGGGGTTTCCACTGTCAGCACACTGAAGTTCCCCTCTGGGAAATGTTTGCCAAAATGTTTGCCTCTTTCTTAAAGTCTTAGTCACCCTGAAGTTATGAAAATATGCAGAAAGTTATCTATAGAATCAAGGAAATGCTCTATACCTTCCTGACTACACCCCCAAGAACTCAGTAGGACACAGGCTAGCAGGGAGGAGGTCATTTCCAAGCGCAAAAGGTGGACCTGATAGTACTAAAACTTCCATATTTCTACGTTTTAATCACTGTTATGAATACAGCAAAGAAATGTCTAGTGAAGTAAGCTTAGGGGCTACAGAAGTTCCAAATAATTTGAACTTAAAAAAAAGTTCATTCCCCTCCAAGGTGTATTGTAATGTTGGAAAGTCCTTTAACCTTTAGGACTCAAATTATTCTCTCTATTATATAACTGCCACTTCATCCAGTAAGCAAATCGTGAATTTTAACTGCCTCAGAAGGACCTAGAGCCCTGCACATTTGAAACGCAGCAGAGGCCAAGCACAGTATCACTGTGTAATTGCTTGCAATAAACTCACAGACTCAATGTAAAAGGCTGTAAAAGTTTGATGGGCTAACTTCACCAAGATAGAGGTAAGCATTTAATGTAGACACAGCCCTGGTCAACAAGGAGTCGATTCTCTTCCAGAGCAGTCGTCTCTAAAGGCCATCTCCTATTTCTGAAATGCTGTGACAGGCACCGTAGAACTCAGAACAAGGGAAGGAGTCAAAGTGCAGGAAAAACACCAGTGGCCAGTGTTTGCCAGCCCCTATGCTAGTCCCAGCACTGACTAGCTCCATGATCTTGGGCACATAATGCCACCACTCTGGCCCTTGCTTTTATCATGTCTTTTGATTACGTTGTAAACAATAACAACAACACACATAACATAAATGTACTCTCAATGATTTTTAAGGATACAAAGTTGCTGACATGATGAACAATAGAGCACTATCATGTTTCTATATCTATAACCGATGCTCTGGGCCCATTCAACAGCAGCTCCCCATTTCCTCCTCCACCAAGCCCCTGGCAACCACCACTCAACATTCTGTTTTTATGAGTTTGATTGCATTGGAATTGCATTAGGTAACTCATATATCTAGAATAAGGCAATATTTGCCTTGTTGTGATTGGCTTATTTCACTTAACACAATGTCCTCAAGATTCATCCATGTTAAGCATATGCAAGGATTCCCTTCTTTTTTAAGGCTGAATACTATTCCAGTGTGTGAGTATCGCACGTTTGTTTCTCTCCATTTCATCTGCCAATGACCTTGAGGTTCCTTCCACATCTTTGCTATTATGGATAATACTGTAATGAATATGGGTATGCAAATAGCTCTTTGAGACTGTGTCTTTAATTCTTTTCACTATATGCCTGAAAGCACATTTGCTCAATCATGTTGTAGTCCTATTTTTAATTTTTAAAGGAGTCTCCACTGTTTTCCATCATGCTGCACCATTTTTACAGTCCCACCAACACTGCCAAGGGTCCCAACTACTCCATATCCTTAGGAAAATTTGTTAATTTTTGATTTTTTGATACTAGTCATCCCAAGAATGTAAGGTGATAGTTCATACGGTTTTGGCTTGTATTTCCCTGATCATTACTGATGTTGAACAGCTTTTCATATGCTTTTTGGCCATTTGCCTATCTTCTTCAGATACCTATCCAAGTCCTTGCTCATTTTTAAATTTGGTTATTTGGGTTTTGTTGTTATTGCTGTTATTGTTATTTAATTCTAGGAGTTCTTTGTATATTCTGGATATTAACCTCTTTTTTAATATGTATTCTGAATGTTTTCCATCCCATAGTTTGCCTTTTCATTCTGCTGAATGTTACCTTTGCTGCATCAAAGTTCTTAAGTTTTAAAAAGTCTGATTTGTCAATTTTTGCTTTTGTTGCCTGTGATTTTGGTATCACCTAAGAAACCATTGCCTATTCCAATTTTATGAAGCTTTCCCCTTAAGTTTCCTTCTATAATTTTCATAGTTTGGACTCTTACATTTAGGTTTTAATGCATTATGAGTTAATTTTTGCAGATGGTGTAAATGAGTCTGTCTTCATTCTTTTGCAAGTGCAGTTTTCCCAACACCATCTGTTGAAGATGCTTTCCTTTCCCTATTGTGTAGCACTGGTGCTCTTGTTAAAGACCATTTGAGCATATACATGAGTTTTTAATTCTGAGCTGTCTCTTGGCTCTCCTGGTCCATGTTTATTCTTGTGTTCATATCATACTGTTTTGATTATGGTTACTTTGCAATGTATTTTGAAATCAGACAGTGGGGGGCTTCCAGCTTTGGTCTTTCTCAAGATTGCTTTAATTATTTGGATCCTTTGAGATTCCATATAAATTTTATAATGTCTTCCCCCTATTTCTTCAAAAAATATTGTTGATATTTTGATAGATATTGCATTGAATCTGTAGATTGCTTCAATTAGTATAGACATTTTAATAATAGTAAGTCTTCCAATCTATGAACATAAGATGTCTTGCCATTTGTCTTTTAAAAATTTCTTTCAGCAATGTTTTGTAGTATACAAGACTTTTGCCTCATTGGTTAAGTTTATTCCTAACACTTTATTCTTTTTGATGCTGTTATAAGTAAGGTTTTTTCATTAATTTTCCTTTTGAATTGATCATTGTTAGTGTATAAAACTGCAACTATTTTTTTAGTATTGATTTTGCATCCTGCAATTTTGCTGAGGTTTTTTTTTATTAGTTCAAACCATTGTATATTATTACAGTCTTTAGGGTTTTCTACATATAAGATCATGTCTTCTGTGAAAAAAGATAATTTTACTTCTCCCTTTCCAATCAATGACTTTTATTTCTTTTTCTTATCTAATTGCTCTATTTAAGACTTCCAGTACTACATTGAACAGAAGTGGCAAGAGTGAGTACCCTTGCCTTGTTCCTAGTCTTGGAAGAAAAGCTTTTTTATTCACCATTGAGTCTGACATTAGCTGTGGGCGTTTGTCTTCAGAAGTTTTTTCCCAGTACCAGGAAACGAACCTAGGGTCTCATACATGCTAGCCAAGCACTCTATGTACCACCAAATTATATCCCCAGACTAGCTGAAGGCTTTTCAGATATGTTGAAGCTGTTTCCATCTATTCCTGGTTTGTTGAGTGTTTTTGTCAAAAAAGGGTATTACATTTTGTTGAATTTCTTTTCTGTAGCAATTGAGATGATCGTGTGATTTTTTTCCCTTTGTTTTATTAATGTGGTATGTAACTGTTTTAGTCAGATTTTTATCTGTTGTGACTAAAAGACTTGACCAGAACAATTTTAGGGGAGGAAAAATTTATTTAGGGGCTCACAGTTTTAGAGGTCCAAGTCCATACACAGCTAGCACCATTCCTCAAGGCTCAAAGTGAGGCAAAACATCATGGTGGAAGAGTGTGGCAGAAGGAAGTGGCTCACATGCTGATCAGACAGCAGAGAAAGACTCCACTTACCAGATACAAAATATATACCCCAAGGGCATGCCCCCAGTGACTCACCTCCTTCAGCCACACCTACCTGCTTTCAGTTACCACTCAATTAATCCAGCCAGGGACTTAATTCACCAATTGGGTTAAGGCTCTCATAACCCAATCATTTCTCCTCTAAACCTTCTTGCATTGTCTCACACATGAACTTTTAGGGGACACCTCACACCCAAACCATAACAATAACATCAATTGATTTTCTTATGTTAACTATCCTTGGATCCCACTTGATCCTGGTGTGTGATCCTCCTGATGTGATGGTGAATTCTGTTTGCTAGTACTGTGTTGAGGATTTTCACATCAATATTCAGCAGAGATATTGTTCTATAGTTTTCTTATCTTGTAGTGTGCTTGCCTGATTTTAGTATTAAAGTGATGCTGATCTCATAAAATGTGTTTTAAAGTGTTCCTTGCTCTTCAGTTTTTTTTTTAAAGAAAAGTTTGAGAAGGGTTGGCATTAATGCTTCTTTAAATATTTGTTAGAATTCTCCAGTGAGGCCATCTGGTCTTGGGCTCTCTTTGTCAGAGGCTTTTGATTGCTGATTCAATCATCTTATGTGCTTCCTTTCTATTCAAATTTTTTGTTTTTTCATGATTCAGTCTTGGCAGGTTGTGTGTTACTAGGAACTTATCTATTTCTTCTAGGTAACATATGTGTTGGTGAATAATTTTTCATGGTAATCTCTTACAATTCTTTGTATCTCTGGGCCTTCATATTTCTTCTTTCATTTCTGATTTTGGTTATTTTTCATTATATATTTAAGGAAATTATTTAAAAATATATTATTTCTAAGGGCTTTATTAGCTCTGAAACTCTTTGATATGTTAAAAGTTCATATCTTAAATATAACATAGGAAATGATAAAGAAGACTATAGTGAATACTCACCCAGCCAAAGAAATAAAAGTTATCAGTGTAACAGATAACCCTTTGCCTTTTCTTACTTCACTGTATTTCACAACCCAAGTGCTTACACCATCCAGGATTTTGTGAGTTTCATTCCCATACATTTCTTTATGCTTCTTATTTTATATATGGATACAGATAATATATAACATTTTTGGTCAGTCTTAAACTATATATCAGTGGTGCCATTTTTCATTTAATAGTCTATAAGTAGCTTTTTTCCTTAACATTTTATGAGCTTCACTTTTATTGATGCATATAGCACTTGCTCCTTTTCACCTCTGAAATAAATAAATAAATAAATAAATAAATAAATAATATTAATTATTTAAGGGCCATCACTTATTTATGGATTTCTGGTAGACATTAGATTGTTTGCATTGTTTTGTTTTATTCCAAATAACTATGTGCACATTCACTGTGTGCTTGCTCTAGTAGAAAACTACCTAGAACATATGGAATAAATATGCTCCTTCACCTTCACTAAATAATGCCAAATTTTCCCCAAAGTAATTGAACCAGTTTGTTCTCCCTCTAGCAGGGCATTTCCTATTGTTTTACAACCCTACCATCAGTTACTAGTATTAGACATTTAATGCCTAATCACCTGTTGGCACGAAATAGTACCTGGTATAGTTTTCACTTTCATTTCCCAAAAAACCAGTATGGTAGTTCCCTTTATTATATGTTTAGTAGCCATTTGTATTTCCTTCTCTGTGGATTGCTTCTTCATATTATTTGCCTGCCTTCAACTTTGGTGAACTTTATTATTTTTTATCCCAAGAAAATTAGACTGCCTCACCAGCTCTCACTATCATGAATAGAACTCTTGGGGAATTTCTTACAAAGCTCCCAATTGTGACACAAAATTGTATGAGTGTCTCTCTAACTTCCTACATTCAGTAGATCCATATTTTCTTCCTACCAGTCAGTGCAGGTGACATGACTATGCATTCTGGGGCAATGCACCACTTGGCAATGCAGGGCTCCCTTCAGAGGACTGAAGCTCAGTTTCCTCACAGCAGTTGTCACTAAGCTGATGCTGCTTCTCTCCAGATGGCCATGTGCACCACCCAATCTGGAGCGGCCTCAGCATGCGTTGGAGGGAGGCTATGCACGCTAATCCTCCACATAAAGGGTCAGGGAGTTATGGCTCATGTTCTAATGCTTAGAATTTTCTGTGTATTCCTGGTATTTTTCGAAGTTGCAAAATGCTAACATTTATTTAGAGACATGTCACAAGTGAAGCCAAAGGAAACAGGACCAAGGCTGAATTTGAAATTTCTCTGATTGCAATTTGAAGCAGAGTGTTCACCAAAGTAGTGTCAACAATGAAGAGACAAAGAGCCTATTGTGTTAATTCTTCTTTAACTCATCTTACTGACAGCTAAATTTGTACACAATGGGCTTAAGTCTGTCCACAGAGGCAGTGGACATGTTGTCATTGCAGGTTGCTGTCCCAGGTACAGCCAGGTTGTGTTGGTTTGCGAAATGCAATGCTAGTGTTGACTGGCATGACCAAAGTGGCTGCATCCCCATGGAAAAAAAACTAAAATCTCATTTTCAGGTCCTAAAATAAAAATGGAAATTGTGTCTTTAGAATTACAATACAGTTCTTAGAATTTTCAAGAGGCAGAGAGGAAAAGTTAATTTTTTCCCAACTTCCCCAATTCACCTCAAAAATATTTATGTATGTATATAT
The DNA here is from genome assembly GCA_028644305.1 of Xerus rutilus. NCBI lineage: Eukaryota > Metazoa > Chordata > Mammalia > Rodentia > Sciuridae > Xerus > Xerus rutilus. The sequence continues at coordinate 27,491,818 of CM053405.1, read as the reverse complement.
ACACACATGCACGTGCACGCACATACACACACAGGCACACACATTGGTTCAGAAAAGCATGTCTACTTCCAAGCAACCCTCATTGTGCTCATTTTAGTCTCTCTTATTTCTCCTTCTTACTAACAGGGAAAGTCAAACGTTAAGGGATTGGAAAAACAAGAAAAGCAAGAAGAAGCCTACTTATCAGGCCTCATAAAAGAATGCACAAATGTTTATCAGCAAACTGCAAGCAAACTATCTCAGTGTCATTATGTTAGTCAATTGGTACATAATTATTAAGTGCATGATGTTAGATTTGTTCTGGATTGGGGAGCTCCTGTGGCTTCCCTAGGGCCTTCTACAATAGACATAAAGGAACAACCCACACTTAGGGGCTTATTTGCTTGTCAATCAGCATTTTTTTAATACAGAGTAATTTTTTTTAGTTATACATGACAGTAGAATATATATTGTCATATCATACATACATGGAGTATAACTTCCCATTCCTATGGTTGTACATCATGTGGAGTTATACTGGTTGTGTATTCATATATGAACACAGAAAAGTTATGTCCAATTCATTCTACTGTCTTTCCCCTTCCCACCAGCCTCCCTTCCCCCATCCCCCTCTGTCCAATCTGGTGAACCTCCACTCCTCCCTCCCTGCTGGCATATTGTGAGTCAGCATCTGCATATCAGAAAGAGCATTCAGCCTTTGTTTTGGGGGGATTAGCTTATTTCACTTAACATGATAGTCTCCAGTTCCATCCATTTACTGGCAAATACCATAATTTCATTCTTCTTTAAGGCTGAGTAGTATTTCATTGTGTATATGTACCACATTTTCTTTATTCATTCATCTATTGAAGGACACCTAGATTGATTCCATATCTTAGCTATTGTGAATTGAGCTTCTATGAACATTGATGTGGCCACATCACTATAGTATGCTGATTTTAAGTCCTTGGGGTATATGCCGAGGAATGGGATAACTGGGTCAAATGGTGGTTCTATTCCAAGTTTTCTGAGGAATCTCCATACTGCTTTCCAGAGTGATTGCACCAATTTGCAGTTCCACCACTAATGTATGAGTGTACATTTCCCCCACATCCTCACCAACATTTATTGTTAGTTATATTCTTGATAATTGCCATTCTGACTAGAGTGAGATAAAATCTCAGTGTAGTTTTAATTTGCATTTCTCTGATTGCTAGTGATGTTGAACATTTTTTCATACATGTGTTGACCATTCATATTTCTTCTGTGAGGTGCCTGTTCAGTTCCTTTGCCATTTATTGATTGAGTTATTTGGTTTTTTGGTGTTAAGTTTTTTAAGTTCTTTATATATCCTTCAACCAGTATTTTAGACACAGGTTGTAAAAGAAATATAGGAAGGATAGAACAAAGTAGAGAATAAGTGGAAGACTATAGAAGGACCTAAACAGAGGAGACCTTTGACACAGAGTAAGTTGATTCGATCAATCCATTTGCAAATATTTATTGAGGACCTAGCATATGCTGTCAAGTCATGGTTCTATGAGCAACATTATAGTATCTTTCACTCTATACCTCAGTTTTCTCAACTGTAAATTGGAAGTAATAATGTACCTGTTTTGAAGTAGTGTTGTGAATATTAAGGAGAATAAACATATAAAACATGTAGAAAAGCAACTGACATATAGTCAGTATGCAATCAATATGGGGTTGAGAAAAATCATAGGCACATAGAAACTGAACAATAAAGACATCAATACAAGAGATGTCACAGGCAGTGCATTATTAATTGCCAAACAAATGCTTCTCACCCCTGAATGTCAAAACCTAGGGCACAGAGCTAAGAGAGAGCCAAAAGAGTTTGGTTTCTCACACTAGCCAAGCACCTGCCTTTTGCACGTGTCTGAAAAGCTGCAAACTGGGTCCCTCCTGAGACTTCACGGATCGAGATGGGCTCTTGAGAAAGGACTCAGAGCTGCCCCTTAGCAAGGAGGTGACACAGTGTGGAGCTAGAGGGTGCAGCTGCAGTGCCAGACTGCCAGAGTTCAAAGCCTGAAACTGACACTTTACGTGTAGATTCCTGGACAAGTTATTTATGTAAACTTGGTTTCTTTGTCTGTAAAAGAGGAATGATAATCCCGTCCATTCCATAGGTTGGTATGAAGACAAGATGTGTAGTGCATGTACAATCATAACAGAGTACCCAGCATATACAAATTAAATTGCTCATGTAAATTGGATGCTAAACTGACTGCTTTTCCAAGATCTCCAAGGAAAGAATCCCAGAATCTGCCTCAGTGTTCAATCTGCCCCAATGTTCAAAACTTTCTCCTAGAAGGAAATCTTCCCTCTAAAAAAAAAATTATGTAATTTGAGAAGACCCTTCAAGGGTTTTCATAAGCCAATTCACTCTGCAGATGAGTCCTGAAGCCTGGAAAGTTGAAATGACTTGCCTGCAATTAGCCATATGGTTAGTGACTAGTGACAGAGCTGGGACTGGCTCCCAGTTCTCTCCATGCCAGATCCATGCTCTGCCTCCAAAGGCTGTGGGCATCATGTGCTGTTGCAGCCTCTCTGCCCATCCTCATTGGAGTGGAGACTTTTTTGTACCACATGATTCTGAGATCCTGGGGAGAACATTCCAAACCATTCCTTGTTCTGCCTCTCATCTACCTGGTAGGGCATCCAATGCATATGGGCTCTGCACAAGTGAAAAACAAACAAAGGGTATTAACAGGAGTAGAATATCAGCCTTATCATTTGAAAAACTGGAGATCTCAGCTTAGTATGGGAGCCCAATGCACCTGCCAACTGACCCACTAAATAAGACAGAGTTACCATTGTTCCAGGCATTTGGCCTGGGGCACAGAAGATTAGAGGGCTTCCATGAGGTAGACATTCTTGATCCAAGAGGAAGAAGGAGGATAGGGCTGAGCAGAACATGCCCAACTATTCTCTTCTAATTAGTCAATAGGGAAATCACTGCATCTTCACCAGTATGGAGATAATTCAGAAGTGTGCGTTGGGGAAAAAAAATCCCCTTTCTTAGAGAGTGGGAGAAGAGAGGGACAAGACCTTTTCTAGTTTCACCTAGTCCAAGATTGAGGTACAATAATGCCTGGTGAGGACACAATTCCTTGTAGATAGTGCCATGTTGGAGCATCTTCACACTAAGGAAGGGGCAAACAAGCTCCTCAAATCTTTTACATAAGAAGGACACTGATCTCATTCATGAGGGCCCCATCCCATCACCTGGTCACATCCTGAACCCCACCTCTTAATACCATCATATTGGGGATTTGATTTCAACCTCTGAGCTTGTGGAGGATGCATACATGCAGACCACAGCATGCTCTCAGCTTTCAGGACTCAGTTCATGCATCAGCTTCTGGACAAACTCTTCCTTCTTCTAATTTCTACTGCCAACCCTCCACCCACCCAGTCTTCAAGAGACATTTCCCATATTAAGAATTCCCCTTTAGATTTGAAACTTCAGAGTTCGAATAGAAGAAATATGTAAAACAATGAAATTATATACCTACATCTGTAGAAATGGCAACCTCTTCTTTGTGTTCAGTATAGATTTTCCTTCTAGTTCTTTTATTCACTTGATTTCTCATTCATCCTATGTTCAAACACAAAACATTGAACATAGCAGGTCTTCATTAACTTTTGTAGAATAAGTGAGGTTGAATTCTCTTTCCAAGGCATATTGTACCACATCAAGCCAAGTTTTGCCACCTTCTCCTTTTAAAAAAACTCCTTCTTTAATTCACACAATTAGTGCCAGCAGGTGTGAGGGACGGTGTTTGGTAACATGAAGACATGTAGCTTGTAGCCTTCCCTCTTTAGAATCCTCAAATTCATTTGGAAATAAAATTTATGCTCACAAGAAATATTCCAGTGTGTGTGTATGGCTAATTCAAATTCCCCTCTATGCCCATAGAATGCTTTATAACTTACAAAGAAAAATCTGCTCCATCTACCATTTGATCCAACAACTACCCAGTGAGTCAGAGTGGACTCACTAGCCCTGTTTGATGGATTAGTAAATTGGTCTTGAGAGATTTCAGGTGACTCATCAAACATACCCAGCTGGTAAGTGAAAGTAGAAGCTAGAATACAGGCATTTAGCCTCTCATCTCTTATAGTTTTTATGCATTTAACAGCCAAATAAAAATGATAAAATGGAGAGTGTTTGGCTATACTAGGAAGGAAGGGTGATGTCTACACCTGCCGATAACACTCTTGGTTATTCTGGTAGGCCTGCATGTGTGCTAGCTTCCTGAATCCCAATCTCCCACCTCCAAACTTTGTTCAAAACATGCCTATTAATGAAGTCATGGTCTTTCTGTCAAACTAATGGGGAGAGTTAGAATGAGTTTAGGGATGGAGCAAAGCATTACCTAAGGTGGAATCTTACTATCCAACCTCACTAAACAAACTAAAATTTGAAAGAAATACAAAAGTGGGGATATAATTTCATGGTTTTATATATTTCTTCTATTCTAACTCTGACATTTCAAGTCTAAAGAGGAAATGTTAATATGAGAAATGAAGACTGAGTGGGTGAGTGGTGGAGTGAGCAAATTTGAGTGGGAACTGAGTGATTTTCTGGCCAAAAATGGGATCATAATGAACAAACCATGAAATAAGAATCATTTAACTCTGAAAAAGCATTGCTTATTCCTCTGTTTCAACAAGTTACTATAATTCACCCTTCTCCTTAGATTTTTTGAAAGATATAGGTTTCTTCAATCTTCTGCCTGTTTTGTATAGTGCCTGTAACTTCCCTTAAGCTCTTCCAGTGTGGATAGTCTGAGGTGTAGATATGAGTGTGTGGGCAAGTTAACTGTAATCTGTGTTAGTGAATGAATGTTGGGGGACACCTACTCAGGACTGTACACCATAGAGAAGGAAATAGAAAAGACTTCAGCTTCTCAGAAAGAGTTGGTTAATCAGCATAAAAGATGGTAAAAGATTTTCTTATTGTTGAAATAAGCAGTATTTAAGATAACTTTTTTAGCAGTGGCTAGAAAATTTGTAGACACATGCCTGCCCTTGCATGAAAAGAGTTTAGGTATTCACTGAAGCCAGACACCTACCACCTTCAGAGGGCTGCTCTCAGCCTGGAACTTCATTTGTCTTCTGTACCCCACACTTGGTGGAGGAGGCATGTGCTGATTCTGCTGTTGGAATGCTTTGAACATAATCACCTCCAAAGCCGAAGCATGAATGGCTGTCCTATTTCCCCTGACTCCTCCCCATTGGCCTTTGATGACTTCTGTTCTTCCTATCTGGAATTTGTCCTGACTTCACCTCAATCAAGGCATTCTTTACCTCTGACCTACAGCTTACAGATGAGGTGAACTGGAATTTGGTTCCTGCAGAGTGATAGGAAATTAAAATGTATAAACAGAATTGCATAAAACAGTATGGGATAAACACTATACTGGTCATGGTCAAAGAGAGAATTTGTGAATTGGAAGAAGATTCTGATGAATTTATTCAGAACACAGCTCAGAGAGATGGAGGTGAAAGCCCTGTGGGAAGCACAGAAGGTAGGTTGAAATATCTAGTCATTTCAGCAAAAGATTTAGTGACTAGGGGAGAACTAATAGTTGAAGAAGAAATGACTAGAAATTTTTGAGTACTGGAGAAGGTCATGAATCCTTAGGTGATTTTCTTTTGTACACACTGTGTCCAGGGCAGAATAAAAAGCAACAAAACACAAAATAACAACAACAATAACGACAGCATAAAGCTTTGTTATTACATAGTGAAATTGAAGAACACAAAGGCTAAGGGAAATCTTAAACTGAAAGTGTTGGAGTTAGGGAGTAGGATAGGGACTTATCTTCAGATACCTGAAAATTTGTATCTTGAAAGAAGATTGGGTTAGAGTTCCTCTGAGTACTTTGGGAGTGACCTGGGACATCAGTAGAGATCACAGGGAAACAGATTTTAGGTGATTTTAGGGGGCTTTAAGAAAGAACTTTCTAGTAACTAGGGCTCTCCAGAATGAACAGCCTGCCTTATAATGAAGAAGTGAGTTCTCTGTCATTAAGATTTCCTTCTTGCACGGAGTCTCCTCAAAGGGCTTTGGAGGGAAGATAGGCAGGCTGGGGAGGGACTGGATGGCTGGGGCCTGGGATATTTGAGCAGCTTAAACACTGTGGGAAATCAGCTCTGAAGAATGCAGAAGGGCAGAGAAGAGAATCATATCCAAAGGAAAAATGTGATTTTACCTGTGTAGTGATGTGTTTGGGTCTGTAATCTTGCTTGTTGTTTTTGAAACAAATTATATACCTTTCTTCAGATTCCACTCCACAACCTCCACTAATGTCACCAGTTTTCTTCTTCATCCATCTGTTTCTTCTCTATCTATATCTTTTAGCTGAGCTATTCACTGTTCTGAAAATGCCCAGCCCCATCACCTCTTCCAGGTAACTTATCAGCAGTTTGTATATCTGAAAGCTTTCCTGGGAGATGCCTATTTCTGAGCCCTCATCTTTTAACACCTTGACATAGAAGACAGAGAGAGTAACTCACCTAAATCAAGAAAGCTCAGATCAGTAGACGTTTTGGGTTTTGCAAGGCTCTTTCTTTTACACTAACCTCATTTAATTTCCACAACAAAAGTAAAACAGATTTAATTGTCCCTGGGAAATCAAGGACCAGGAAGATTATACAACTTGTCCAAGGACAAAAAACAAAAGTCAGCAACAAATCACCCCAAGGCTGCAAATCAAGAGGTGGTTCCAACGTTCCAAGTTGTCCCTAAGGAGATTTTTTTTTTTGGTACTGGAGATTGAACTCAGGGGCACTCAACCACTGAGCCACATCCCAACCCTATTTTGTGTTTTATGTAGAGACAGGGTCTCACTGAGTTGCTTAGCACCTTGCCCTTGCTGAGGCTGGCTTTGAACTCGCGATTTTCCTGTCTCAGCCTCCCTAAGTGCTGGGATCACAGGCTTGCGCCACCGCGCCCGGCTTAAGAAGGAGATTTTTGTCTACTAGGCACTGCATCTGATCTTCCTGGGCCCTTGTGCTATCCTGAATGGGCTCTGTATGGTCCTAGCACTGCCCAGGTGACACTTAGGGGGCTATTTCTACAGAACCACGGCTGAGGACAGTTAAAAGAATTAGTACAGGCACTCTGTAAATAATAATGAATTAGGATGACAGTTCAGGCTTTCCTGGGCTCAGTGGACCACTAGTGTGCTGGTGGAGGAAACCAATCAGTATCTTGCTCTCCCTGTTGCTCATTCTGCTCAAGCGTCTTTGGCTTTCTTGTTCTTTATCATACCAAGTCCCATCTTGCCCTGAGCCTGGGATTCATCAGCTTTCTCACCCTTTCAGGTATCCCTCAAACAAGGTCTTCCCGGATCAACCTATCTCCAGTCCCCACCCATCCCAGTGCTCCATTGCCCCTATTTTTATTCCCTTCTCTTGCACTTAGGATCAGATATTTTCACTGATTGGTGGGTTGTCTGTCTCCCTGACCAAGATGTAAGATCTTTAAGGACAGACGTGTTTATATGCTTTTGTTTCCTGCTGCAAACTCCCCAGCACTTGAAATAATGCCACCTTGTATTAATGCTCAAGATATATTTGATGGATGAGTGAATGCCTTCATTTATAAGGTTTCCATGGACTTCCAGATGCAAACAACTAACGCACAAGCTGACTTCTGCAACACAAGCCAGATCATAACTAGCAAAATTCTGGATACATTTTGAGGGTTAATAATGAAATACAGAAGCCATTTTTGCTAAGTCATTTCAACTTGGTATTGCCTAAGATCAAGCACAACGGAGGAGAGCATTCAAACTTTAAGATGCAGGAAAGAGATTCACAGAGCCCTCTTAGTCAGCTTGAGGCTCTGTGAGGACACACTGAGGTGTTTTGCTGAGCAGAAGTTGTGGAGGACTGGGGTCTGGAACTGAAAAAGAGAAAAAGACATCCAGAAAGAGGGAAAAAAATACAATCCATCAACCGTGGAAACAGAGATTCTACTTGGAGTCTAAGGCTGCGCTGGGCATTGTGGACTAGAAAAAGTCTCTCCTATGATCCCAAGGAGTTAAAACTTGTAGGGGAGGGAGGGGTAATTTTAAGGAAGGTTAGTAAAGTGCTAAACAGAAGTTTGCAATAGGAGTTACAGAAGGAAGAGCTAGCTCAGTGGTCTGGAGTGTTCCAAAAAGAGGGCTTTTTGGAGGAGGAGGTCCTGGAGCTGGCCTTTAAAAGGCAGTGGGACCTCTTGCCCCAGGAGGGAGGGGGATAAGAAGTGCATATCTCAACCTGCACCAAAGGACCCTGGGCTATAGCACAAAGCTCTGTGCTAGCAAATCTAAAAATACTCACCCTCTCTCCATTTTTTACTTTCCCTCCTCTCCTGGTCACTTACTTTTCTTCTCAACCTCCTTCCTATTTTCTTCCTTCTCTGATTATCCTTTCTGGCAACTGCTGGAGCCCTCTGCTCATCCCTCCCTCCAAGGGAATCTGTGATCAGCTAGGGGCCCAAAACCTTGCTGGACTCCCCAGTGTTCAGGTACAGATTGGCAGAGGCTCCAAAGGCCCCCGCCCCCCTTAGCTCTTTCAAATGCCAATTAACAGGTGTCAGAAATGCTGGTCCCACTCAGAGACCTGCGTCTGCATAACAACCCAACTGTTTTGGCTCTCCACCCTGAGAGCATAAATATCATGGTGTTTGAGCCCTTGGGGCCTGTGGAGTTTACAAGTATGCTGTCAAGATCTCTTCATTGGGCTAGTGCTTGAAGTGCTGCCAAGAAGCGAGGGGACTCCTGTGCTTTTATGTGTTCCCAAGCGCAGCCCTCCCTGGCTCCGGGAGGAGCCCTCTGGGGACCCAGTGTCGGTGTGAATCTCAAACAGCAAGCTGACATTCCGGTTGGGAGTGTGACAGTGCATGCCTGGGTGATGATGCCAGGGCGGCAGGTGACACGGGTCCACCGCAGAGGGGGAGAGTAACTGGAGTGGCTTCCAGTTACATGTCCTCAGAGCTCTGAAGGATGGAATCAGGGTCGGGGGAACAGTTATAAAATGATGTTACAAAATCCGGATGTCCCAATCAAATTGGGACCACTGAGATGGGGCACTCGGAGCACAGATGATACCCATGTTTCTGAAAAAGGAACTTGACTTGAGCTAATCTAGGATTAATGACATTACAAGCCAGAGACACAGACCACGGTCAGTCAACCAGTGAAAACACACACACATATGCACACTCACACAGAGTCTGTGAGGACACAGAGAGAAGGAGGAGGCATTCATCCCGTGTGCCCTAGAAGCTTCCAGAAGCAATCTCACTGTCAGGGTACCTCCCTGCCCCCAGGTCTCCCCATGACTGTCCTCCTCTGGGTAAACATCTGAAAACAGAGCGGCTGCCAGGGAGGAGAAAGAGGAGGAGAGGGTGGAATGGGACGGGGTGGGGCATGGCGACAGGAAGAGCTCAAAAGATTCTCAGGTTGGGTGACGACCAAGGTTGGCTTGTCCCAGAGGGCAGTTGGGCCCCAGCCTGGCGGGCGGTGGGGTTGCAGGCATAAGGCTGGCTCCTGCCGGTTGGGGCAGCGTTGCCTGGTCTTTACCACCCCCCTCTGGCTCTGCAGAGAGTTCAGGTCTGGGAGAGTTTGTTAGACGTTTTGTGAAGTCGCTTCTACCCCACCAAGAACCATATCAAAGGGCTTGAACATATTTCTCTTGTCTACCTTGTGGTCTCCAAAGAAAGCTGGGAAAAATCCACATTAAGCCATCTGACTGGCGGGGGCGGGGTGCCTACTTCCATGACCTCTTTGGGGTAAGCGTGGTTAAGCTTTTGTGATCATTGTTCTAGAAACCCCAAATGGAAAGGACGGTCACCTTCCTGAGTTCCCTAGCTCTTTTTGCCCTTTGTCATAGAAGCCCAGAGTATTCTAGGTTTTGTATTTATGGGGTCAAAAGCTCAAGGACAGGCGGTGAAATATATAAGATCACATAGATGTTTGGTGGTAAAACCCAGTCCTTTGGTTCCTAATACCATTCCAGCTGTGTTATTTTTTCTCTGTCTTGTTCATGTCATGTTAATTTATGGAAATGATAATTTGCCATAAGCAAATGTGTCCTTGGGAATATTCCACCCCCCACCCCCACCTCAGTTAGCTTATGAACTCTTTAGTAGCAGAGGGGATGGCCTCTGTCACTTCACTGCCTGGTCTGATATAACTTTATGGGTCTCTGCACAGGAGCTACTTATTGTGCTTCTGCCCCACTTTGAGAGGCAAATAAGAGTCCACACAGATTTAAGGTGTCCTGAGAAACGCCCGAGTGAGCCTAACACCAATCCCAAAGAAGACACAGAATCCTGCCCCTCCAATGTCAGGATTTGGAAGAAGCTGCCTCCCTTTAAGCAAAAGCCAGATGCTGCAAAGGTGAAATAAGAAGCTTTCAAAAGGATGAAGTCAGTTCTCTCAAAAAGAATTCTTGTTGGATGGAAAGAAAAAACAAATAATTTCACCCCAATCAAAAGCCACTTATTTCTCTGCTGCATGATGGGCAGAGGCACTAAGCTGTCAATTCAGAAGGTGGCTGTTGGGATCATTTTTATTGGACAGTGCATGGCTCCAAGATGGTCAGAAAGGAATGTCAGAGCCTCAAATCTTTGCTCTGTTTTGGGAGGACACTCTGGGCAGACATTTTGCTGATCATAATCACTTTTATATGTAACTGGACCTTAATTCATTTGGTAGTTTGAGCTACGGAAGGGCGGCACAGATTAGAGAGCTATGTCTGTAACTGACGAAATCTGCGCCTGGTGTGCGTTTGTGGGGAAATTAAAAATAAAATAAAGCTCATCTGAAAAATGCGTGGACTTGAATTAGCCGTCTCCTGACCAGTCACGCATGGAACTTGTCGGAGATGACCAGGACAGAAAAGTGAGACCAAGGCAGCTCATCAGGCTGTGCCACCCGCCAGGCTAGGGAGCCTGTCATAATTTATAATGGATTATCTTAGGAAATAGATGAGGACAGCTTGTGTTCAGGAGCCAGGAAAAAACTAGTTAAAAAAAAAAAACCAGAAAACAAGTCTCAAAAATGACCTATCCTCATGTACTCTGCAAGGATGCCTTGACTTGATTTGAATTAACTCATCAAATCCTCTGCTGTGAAAGTGACACTTGATGGGAACTAACATCGCCAGGCCGGGGAAATGGCTCCCCTTGCTAGTACTGGTATTGGGGTTCATGATTGCACCCCTTGCCCTGAGATGCCTATCCAGATGCATTGGAATTTTTCTATTTTCTATTCTGGGTTTCAAAGACAGGCTTACACACACACACACACACACACACACACACACACACAGGTATTTTCCCTCTGTGACTGTTCTTTCTTGTGCTGCCTTTGATGCCTACTTTGTTTTCTCAACTCTAATTGCTCTGGACCAACTACTTATGCTTGTATCAATTCTGTTGTTCACTTTCACAGAGTCCCTTTGAGGTCCTGTCATTCTGCTGATTGCACTGATGAGGTCATTGCCGAGGAGAGATTACAGGGCTGGCCAAGGTCTGTCATCTAGCAAGTGGCCTGGCTGGGCTTTGAACCCAAATCGCTGTGGCTTCAAGCCTGGGCCCGTCAACCCAGTCCAGGTTTAATCAGCACCCAACTGTAGCCAGGCAGGGTCTACTATAGTAGAAGAGTTCTGATGTGACAGTGAGCTAAGTCTCCGTCCTTAGCTTATCTAACCTCCATCTCAAATTTTAGCGTCTTTCCCTGAAAGCATTATGAAAGGAAAAAAAAACGCACTTCAAACTTTCAAAGGTAATAGCAATTAAACAACTCAGTTTCCATTGTCAGCCTGGTTTCTCTGCCTTAGTGGAAAGTCTAATGGGATGTTTTACAAGGCTGACAAAGACAGATAATAAAAGTCAAATTTGTGCACAAAGCTTCCTTGAAAGCTTGGTAATTAAGGGCTTTGCATTGTTCTTTAATAACAGCCACCTTTTTAATGCATCAGAATAAAAATGCAAACTCTGAAATATATTTGCATTGCAGCCACACAGCTTGTGAACACAGGCTCCAGTTTTTCACTCAGAGGAACTGCATTTCATCCTCTGCATAAAGAAAGACCAAAGGTATCTCTTTCTGCCAAAATGCTGGCAATATCCAAACATTTTGTACATGGGAGAATAGATATTAACCTTTGCATCTATTTCAGAAGAGGCTGGGTCTTATAAGGACAGGCTGACAAGAAGCCTGGATATGAAATAGAGTCATCACCTTCCAGCATGAAATACTTGTATCCCACAACAGTAGGTCCTGGAGGGGACTCTGTGTGTGTGTGTGTGTGTGTGTGAACATGACTACCTGGGGAAAGCTCAATGTGTTCCTTAACAATACCTATGTAGCCTATAGAGTAGGGAATTGCAAGACCATGTGCCCTTGAGAGATTTCCAAAGCAACATATTTCCAAAGAAATTTAACGGCTGCCTGGTGCAGATACTCTGGCACGAAGTGAGAGGGAAAGACACAAACATTTAACAGGTGCCTACTACGTGCCAGACACTGTGCTAGGCACAGTCTCAAAACTTTTTAATCCTTGTCACAACCCTCTGAAGTATTATTCTCTTTTTAGAGATGAGGAAATTGAAGCTTAGAGAGGTTAAGTTACTTGCCAAGCATTACATAACCAGTAGACAGCCTAAGATTCAAATCCACATGTATCGGAATCCCAGATTGAACTTTTTGTCCCCTGTTAAAATGTGACTGTCCCTGGGAAAGGTGGCACATGAAATCCTATCAGTCACATTGTAGCATAATGGATTTGTCCTATCTTTTCCAAGAAAGTTTTGATTAAAAAGCCAAGAGTTCTAGATTCCACAAAGGGGAAGACCAAATGCAAGAGAGGAGAGTGACCACAAAGACCACATCAGCCACTCCTCAATTTCACTCAGCTCTATGTGCATCCAGCAACCTTAGAGCAAGAAAAAGGGGGAAAGGAAGATGTAAAGAACAGTCTTCCTCAACTTCCGTTCTGAAAGGATGGAGAAGAAAGTAAATGCTGCTGCGTTCCAAGGGTGCTCATATCGAAAAAGGGTGCTCATATTGAATTAATTTATGCCACAATTCAAGAGGCAAGAGCAGCTGGCTGGAGTGAGGTCACAGCACAGGCCTGATCTGCATCATCTATGGGCACAGTGGATCTAGGACCGAGTGATTCCTCCACCCTTTCCATAGCAGATCTGCTCAGCCCTGAGCTCTTGGCCCCTGGAGTGCAGGACTGTGGGTAAGAGCAGAGCTGTGGCCCTGGCCTTTTCACCTCCTGGTTCCTTGACCCTCAGCATGCTGTTTACCTTTCCTGATTCTTCCCTTGAGAAGTGAAAATCATCACGCTTGCCTCCTGGGATCACTGTAAGAATAAGACAGGCCAATGTTCCGACAGCCCTTCGTGAATGGTAACAGGGCTACCATGTGATCTGCCATCAGGGCACTTGGGAATTTGATCCTAAAGGGGTCAAGTTGACCACAGCCATGGACAGAGCTTTCAGTGGCCACTTGGTGTGAACTGAGGAGCAGTGGGAAGAACTCTCAGCTCCAAAGTATCTCCTGTATCCCAAAGCCATACTGATATTCTGTGCCCGGGATAGATTCCCTCAACAACCACCCAAACATACTTTCATTAATCCTTTTGATAGTAACACATGAAATTGATGTGGCTGCCTATTGGGATTGTAGGGGAAGCTTTATGAGAATGCTGATGCTCAGGCCTCACCCCAGATGCCACCAAAATTAGGATCACAAGGACGAACCTAGGCATTAAAGAGAAACTATTTTTTTTCCTGGTTCAATTAAGCACCTTTATTTTATTTATTTTATTTGTTCATTTTAGATATACATGACAGTAGAATTATTTTGACATATTATATATACATGGAGAATAACTTCCCATTCTTGTGGTTGTACATGATGTGGAGTTACACTGGTCATGTATGCATCTATGACCATAGGCAAGTTATGTCTGATTCATCCTACTGTTAAGGATGAACTTTTCAAGTATTTCTACTGTGTAGCCTGCATAAAACTGTTGTTTCCCACTAAAATGTAATTCCCAGCAAGCCAAGAACTACAGTATGCTGTCCCCAAGCTGACCACTGCATTTGGCACAAGAAATACTTAACCTACAAATTTGTTATTGCTTTTGTTGTTGAAAAAAATAAAGGTGTTGGTGACTCTAAACCCTTCAGTGAGAGCCAGAAGTAAGGTAAGGGATGAGAGGCTGGAAAGCACAGAAGGGAAAATAAGCTCTAGAGTATTACAGAGAAACAAATCACACTTCTTAAAAAATCCAGCTGCTGGCGGCTCTAATGCCATTTCTATCAGGAAAGGACAGATAGCTTAGAAAGACGAGTAGAAGCTACACTAGGACTAAGAATAGACATTCTTCAAGTTTCTAGAAGCAATAGAATACAAGAAAAGTTTCAATTCAATGTTTTAAAAAAATCTTTCTGGCAGTTGGGAAAAAAGAAAAAAGCACATGCTGTGAGATTCGTTGGAAGTTCTTGTTTCAAATCTCACACCTATCATTAATTAAGTGGAAGAAGGCAGAATTTTTTCCCTGTCTTTTGTTTAGGGCTTCTCAGTTTCCACATTTATAAAAGCAAGAATAATATTATTGCCCTCTCAGGAGAGATAAAAAATACTGGGTGAATTTGCAAACACATAGTAGGTGATTGGTGCTTATTAATTTCTTTTATGTCCTCTCCTTCCTTTCCTCCTTTCCTTCCTGGAAAATAAGGCCATCAGTTCCTCTAGACATCAACGCCTTTTCAAAAATTAGATAACAAATGTGATTTCTGTATTTTGGAATGCAAATACTTATGGGAAGACTATGATGAGGTGAAGTGAGTTTGTGAATCCCCAATAAGTAAGGAAGAAACGGCCTACATGAGAGGCCCACCACAGATCAGCTCCTGGACGGGTGGCCAGACTCTGAAATCAGCTATGTAGAAGCTGTGTTGGCATTAGACAACACATGGAGAGATTTCCTTTTGCTGAGATCTGGAAGTATATAAATAACATTGGAATTACAGGCTTGTTAGAAATCCACTGTGACACCATTTAGTCCTAAAAACATTTTAGTAAAAAATTTAAATCATTGTCTTAATGTCCTCCTACGAAACCTTCTCTACAAGTGTTTGATCTAGTCCTAGGTTATTTTGGATACTTTATATCCCTCTAGAATTGTATTGCAATTCATCTATGGGCTTTTAAGCTATGCCTCTTTGCATTATCATAGTGCTTAAATGGCTGCTGTGTGTTTTAAGCTACATATTATAAATATTTCTCAGTCTTCATAGAGTTAATACTGTATGTTGCAAATATATAAGCCAGTTTTCCTCCATAGTACTTTACAGTATATAGTCATCATAACTGTTGTATCTATATGTTATACACCCTAAAGAATAATATGCAAATTTGTAATGCTTGCTTTAAATAGTTACATCTTTTACAGAAATTCGGAGAAAAAAATTTATATTTTCCAAGATATTGACAATTTCTGATGTTTCTTGTTCATTCCTGAAGATCCAGTTTCATTCACCTCCTGTATAATTTCCTTTCAGTCTAACAATCTACCTTTAGTTTGTTCCTCAAGAATAGATCTGCTGGTGACAAATTATCTTAGTTTTCTTCTCGTCTCAAAACATTTTTGTTTTACCTTCATTCTCAAAGAATATTTTCACTGCAATAGAGTTCTAGCTTGATGGGTTGTCATTCTTTTAGACTTTAAAGATGTTCTCTTCTTATCTCCATACTCTCTGGAGAGAGGCAGAAATCATCTGAAAAAGTATTTCCCTGTATGTAATGTGTCATTTTCCTGGGAATGGTGCTGAGATTTTTCTCTTTACCTTTAGTTTTCAGACATTGTGTGCCTAGACATGGTTTTCTTTGCATTTAACCTACATGAAGTTAACTGAGTTTAAGGCAGACTTTCTTTACTTTTGGTAGTTTGGGAACACTTCAGACACTTTCTTCAAATACTGTTTGAAAGTTCCATTCTCTGACTGCTCTCTTTGTGAAACTCCAATTCCATATAGTCAAACCATTTGATCATTGCCAAATAAGTCCTTGAGACTCATTTTCTTTTTGATTATTTTCCTTTTAATTCTTCAGACTGTATAATTTCTATTGATGTACCTTTAAACTTACTGATTCTTTTCTCTGTCATTACCGTTTGGCTCTGAATCTCATTTAAGTTTTTTTTTTTTCCAAGATAGTTTAATTTTCAATTTTTAAGTGATTTTTAGTTCTTTTCTGGGATGTCCTATCTTTTCATTAATTTTGGACATGTTTTCCTTTATATCACTAAACACATTTATGGTCACCACTTAAAATCTTTGTCTGCTAATTCTAATGTCTGAGAATATTATGATCCCTCTTTCTCCTAAGAATGAGTCATATTTTCCTGTCTCTTTTTATGTTCGGTAATTTTTGTGTGTCTTGAACACTGTAATGATAAATTGTAGACATTTTGCATTCTGTTATATACCCCCAATGTCTGCTAGTGTTTTTATTTTAGCAGGCATTTAATTGAATGGAAGACTCTATCTTTTGGGTTGGATCTCAAACCTCAGTTCCATTCTTTCCCTTAGTTGAGACTCCCAGGGTCTGCTCTATATGTGTATAGTTTAGGGGTCAGCCAGAGGTTTGAGCAGAGTTTATATACAGAATTTGGAGCCCTCCCTTTCTGGCTTTCTTCAAGGATCTCCTTAATTTCTGTGGCTGTGGCTGTCCTGAATTCTCTGGTTCTGCAAGCCAACACACTTGAGGGTTCTTTCATAGTTTCTGAAACTCTATATGATATAGATGTATTAAGCCTGTCCTGGGGTAGAGATGGGAGGAAGGGAGCTCACCCCATGCTGTTCCTTTCTTCTAAGGGTCAATTCAGAATCTGCTTTTCCAGTGCCTTCAAGGAGTTTTATTTTTGTGTATCATTCATGGTTGGTCTAATAATAGCTCACTTGTCCATATTGTAAATAAAACTAGTTTTTTTTTATTCACTTCAGGTTTTCAGCTTTATTACCAAAAAGAAGTTATCTCATAATTACTTTAATTTTGTTGATACTGTATAAGCCTCCATTTTCATCCTTTACCATTTCCCCCACTCTCTTTTATTCATTTTTTTTATGGTGCTGGAAATCACTGTGCTGCCACCCAGCCCCTCATTTCTAACCTTTTGGCATCATCTTTTGACTTAACTCAGACTTGCAAAGAATATTCTTTTTCTATTTTTCTTTTCATTTTTCCATCTTGCAAATATTTTCAAAGAACCAATTCTAGAATTTATTCTTTTCTTCTCCAATTGTTCCTTTTTATCTTGCAAGGAATTTTTCTTTTGGCATTTTGTAAATATTTTTAAGCAACTGCTTTTAGAAAGCATCTATTCTTTTTCTAACCATTTCCTTTTATTTTAGTTGGCATATTTGTAATTCTGGGAGGAAAATATAAGACATAGTTGTGTGTTAGCATTTGAACTGGAGCAATGAGATATGTATTAACTTTTTCATCTTAAATCATCTATGAATGAGGAGGTAGAGGGGTGCTTAGGAATACAGAGCAGCAGTGGGGGGAAAAGAACCCTCCTACCCACTCCCCAAATCTTCCTGCTCATGAGCCACTTTATCTGTATCTTAGAAAAATTTCCCTGTTTATGTTATTTTATGTCTTGGAGGTTTACACACACGCTGTTCTCATAGGACTACTTGCAGGACTTTGTTGAAGCATTGGTGACAAGCACCTGGAATAACCCAGCCTATTTCTGACATCAAAGGGTAATAAGGAGGGCTGGGGCTGTCGCTCAGTGGGAGGGCGCTCACCTTGCATGTGTGAAGCACTGGGTTCGATTCTCAGCACCACATAAAAATAAATATATTGTGTCCATCTACAACTAAAAAAATATTTTTTAAAAACAGGGTATAAGGACATAATCAATGAAACTAGGCGAATGGAAATGTTTCTCCAGGATAATGAAACTGCTGCTGAAGCATTTCCAAATGGAACCATGTCCAAGGGATTGACATCAAAATGTCACATGTGGCAAAGGCCTAAGCTGTTTGGCCCAAGCTGATCAAAGCTGGGTCTTATGGCCACTTACATAACCTGGATGTTGTTAGATGGTAGCAATGAATTGTCACAGGGAAACTTGGCTGTAAGCATTAGTACTGACCAGTTCACCAACCCTGGATGGAACAACAGAGTGGGAGAAGAGATTCCCAGGGGGGTCATTACTATGTCAACTCCTCCTGATTCCAACAAACATTTAGACCCCTCCCCAACTCACTTTCAGGGAGATATGATCCCTCAGCTTCAACCAAACCAACTTATTCATTGCCTCTGGGACACGCCCATGGGTCCAGGCCATACTGACCAGAAAAGATGTCAAGACGTGCTCTGGACTGTGAATGAAGCAGTGATCTGAAGGGCACAAAAAAGTCCATTCCATCAAGCAAATCAGTTATTTGTGTATATGCTTTGCCTCCAAGATTTGAAGCTCCTTAGTAAGGCTCATGTTTTCTTCAATTATTTTGTTGCCCACAAAGTTTAGCATAGACTATATTGAATAAATATCTCTTGATTAATGACCTGGGGAATGCAGCCCAGTGGCAGAGTGCTAGCATGTGTGAGGCCTTGAGTTTAATCCTCAGCACTAGGAAAAAAAGCAAAAAAACAAAAAACCTCTTGATTAATGAATTAAGAAATACATATTTTTTGATTCTGGACCAATTTAACTTTTTCATTTTTCATAGTTATTTCCATCTTTTTATTATTCCATCTTTCTATTTTTCATATTTATTTCCACCTTCTAATTCATTTTCACCATCTAAGTCATTCCCACAAATGAAATAAAACAGTCTCTCAGTTGCAAACTTCAGAGAGAAGACAGGATTGAGATGACAGCCAGATTGTGTCATTGAGATCAAATGTAAAAAATAAATGATTATTGTGACATTTAGAAACCCACTGTGGTAAACAGAATACCTCCCCACCCTACAAAAAAGTACACATCCTAATTCTTGGAACCTGAGAATGTTATCTTTCATGGCAAAGAGGACTTAACAGATGTCATTAAGCTGAAGACCTTGAGAAGGGGAAGTTATCCTGGCCCGATGTGATCACAAGGATTCTCTAAGTGGACAAGAGAGAGAGTGATACACTGCAAGAACAACCTGGCTGGCCGCTGCAGACTTGAAATGTCGAAGGGGACCATGAGCCAAGAAATACAGGAGAATACTAAAACTAAGAGGGGAAGGAAATGGATCCAACACTAGAACTCCTGAGAAGGAACAGAGTTGCCAACATCTTGATTTGCAACCACTAAATCAAAATTTCTGACCTCTAGAACTTTAGGATAACAAACACCAAAACAAATCTGTTTTGGTGGCTAAATTTGTGGTAATTTTTAATAACAGCAATAGGAGATGAATAAACCCATCAATGTGGTAATGTCTACCCCCAGAACTTTTCTGATTGTACTGAACTGCCAACTCTTCTTGAGAGGAAAGTTCTATAAGCCAAAAGAACCTCTGAATATACCTCTTATTTTTCAGAACTACATTATTTTCCTCCTTGACCTTTATGTTAGCCCTTAATAATCTGTAGACAAAAAATCACCAGTAGGTGATATATCTAACACAGGATGTATTCACATAAAATTGTCTAAATTAAACGTTAAGGTTTTCTGAATAAGCTATTTTTCTCTATTTTGTAATTTTCCTCTATTTTCATACTTTAGTGACTGTATTTCTTTGGACTCTTTGTGTTACTGAATACATATGTTTGCTAATAGCTTCTTGATGCAACTTTGCCCTGTAATTGTGAAATGCTGGTTGATAGATGATGTATAGATTGATTGATTGACTGATTGATAATTCTGATTAATAAAGGCGAGTCTGCTTAGCAAGCTGGTTGAAGCAGGTGGCTCACCATCATTTCTGCAGTCAGTAGCAGCCTTTGGCCTTTGCAATATCTTCCACTTCCCACTTCTCAAGTAGAACCCATCATGTATAGCATGACCTGGCATAAATTTCTCCCAGAACTTCTACTCAAACATAGTCAAAATAGATGGGAGAATGAATTCCAGAACTCTGGATCTGCTGCCAAGAATCTCTGAAGTACAAAATAAATAACTAAGTGTTATTGGCAGAAATGCACATGTAATTGTAGCTGCCATAATGGAAAACTACCTAGAGAAATAAAACCCCCCGAGGAAACTAGGTCTCATCTATCACATTAGGATTTCATAAATCAACTCAGGCAACATGAATAATGATATTCTGAGTCATTTGGAAAATGAAGAACAGAGGGCATTTTTGGGCACAGGTTGCTGCCAATTCAGGGAACGCCAGGGACCACAAACCGTGGTTAGGAACCCAGTCCCCATGGATGACAAAACCTGGCAGTGTTTAGTGCTTGAGAGAAGGCTTTGCCCTGGGCCAATACCTGGGCCTGGCCAAAACAGCTGTTGGACTTCACCCCAACCCCTGCACCTACCACAAACTCTGTAGAGAACCTGATATCTTCAAGTTGTCTCTTTGATGTCCAAGACAATTCAGTGAGGTGACTTGTGTGAGCTTCAAGTTCTCTGTGTTACTTGTTCTGAAATGTTTCATCTTTTCTCCATCATTGAAAATATCCAAATGTACAATTGCTATATGATTTGCTAAATTCCTTTGAATAATAGATACATGATTGTCATTACCACCGCCACAGTATCTTATCACCTTCCTCCATGCAGTTTACTTCCTCATCAAAACTGGAACAATTTTCTTAATGACAGCTCTAGTCAAGGGCCACTTCCTCCTTCCAATAGCTTTGAAGGATCCTCTGTATTTGTAATAAGTGCCAAACTCTTTATCCTGGCATCAAGTGCCTCTGGGAGTTGTCCTTCATCTTATCAGTCATAGAGTGCCATCATTTTGCTCCAGGTGAAGGCCTATTCCAATACCACTGTCTCCACCATTCTCCCTTCTTTGTTGACATCATTCAGAATTTATAGTTCCTACCTCTGAACTCCAGTAGCCAGCCACATATCTATGGCATCACTTTCTAATATGGATTTGGTGCGCATAGCTCACTCAAATTAATAGACTGTCAGTATAAAAGGCTACTTGTGATGAATTCATGCATCTTCCACAATATCTAGCATAGCACTTTGCTCTTGGGAGCTTAAAAAAGAGTTGTCAAAGTGTTTACTTACTGTGCTATGCCATTCTAAAATTATATGTGCTCTTTGATAGATGTTTTCA
The DNA here is from genome assembly GCA_028644305.1 of Xerus rutilus. Lineage (NCBI taxonomy): Eukaryota > Metazoa > Chordata > Mammalia > Rodentia > Sciuridae > Xerus > Xerus rutilus. The sequence continues at coordinate 27,470,544 of CM053405.1, read as the reverse complement.
TTATGGATAAAACAATCCAAAGGAACAAAGTTGGACTTTTCTGGAGATTCATTAGTGAGATAATTTGAGGAAGGTGAGAATGTCTGTCCATCACTCATGTATTAATACCCTCTGGAACTTCACTTACAAGTACTGGCCACCTTTATAAAAGGTTGGCTCATCCCCTCAAACACATCTCACTACCACAGAAGAAGCTGGACTCCTGGAAATGTAGCAGAAGCAGACACTGCTGGCTCCTTGGCCACTGGTCATTTTTCTTTTTGTTTGGGTCCTCATGCTCTCCTTTACATGACTCTGGGAGCAAATCTGGAAGAGCTAATCTCAAGGAACTACTGCAATTTCATTTCTCACCAGTGACTGGTTTGCATACTGAGGGGATTCTGAGAGGGTTTCCTTGCAGATTAAAAGAAACATAGGAAAGCCTGCTATTTCTTTGTTTGGACATCCTATAGATGTCCCTTGGATCCTATGGAGTCCAGATTGCCTGTCCTATAGATGTCAACCACCTTAAAATTATCAAACCTCATAAATGTAGACTTTCCTAGTTTGGTATTTTTGGATAAGACAGTGGCTAAACCGAATTTCATCTTTGCTTTAAAAGAATCTTATAACATGTTAGAAGCATTTCTAAAATGAGAGGTGAGAAGGTGATACATCAAGAGCATCACATTTTTTCACTCTTTCATTTAACTATGAACTGATGAGGCTCCTTTAGCTGTGATTACAAAATCCTATCAGTCATCCTTGAGGAATGGAGGAAGAGCACAAATTATATCAAAATAACCTTGTTTATTTTAATGTGCTTTCTCCTGGAATGGTGGGTGAGGGCCATGCTAAACATAGTGTATCTTAATTTTATCAAGGCATTTGATACATCTTTTAGGGTGACATGCTTTTCAACAGAATTTTTTGCACAAAACCTTCAATCCTCACTACTTAACAAGAATAATCATTGAGATTGAATTTAAACTCAATAAGCCAAAAGGCATGAGATATAAATTCATTTACTGTATGTGCAGGTATAGTGCAAGTCACAACACAAGGTGGCAGTGACTAATTCTTGCGATTAGATGGCTGTAATGGAGGTAAAGATTCAACTGATCAGTTTCAGATGAATCATCAGATTTGGTCCATATGTCACAGTAGTTCACTTCCTCTTCCCAGAAATGCTCTTGGTATTCATTTTGGAAAATTATAAAGCAGTTGAACTCTGGTGAGTCTGCACGTCATTAGTGACAGCAGATGCACAGTACAGTAATCACATGAGTGCAGCCTATCACAGATTGGCACTCCTTCTGAAAAAAATTTTAAAAACTTCAGGCATCGAGAGAGAGAGAGTCATAGTGATGGGGTTCATTCCTCAGATATCCTTCCTGTTGAGCAGCCAATTAGTCTTCAAAAATCTGGGCTCCACCAACTGGTATTGGCTGGTCTGTAGCAATTTCTCCTAATCCCACTTCCTTGACACAAGCAAACAGACACTACTTTTGTTCCACTTCACCCCCACGCCCTGAAAAGTCACAAATGCCTTCTTGATGGGCTGGCTCCTGGAACTGTGCAGCCCCCACAGCTGGTGTCCCTTCTGGCAAGCTGCCTTCTGGTAAACATTGCTGGGATGAGCAAGAGGATGTGTGGGTACAGAGCACTGACACAGGACTGTGATTATGATTATGCTTTTGGTCATCATCGCCTCCTAATTGCATATTAAGAACACAGATTGTATTGGGGATGCTGAGGAGGGAGGAGAGGGCTTGTTATTTTCTATTCAGGGGACAGTTATCAGAATTTACTACCTCCCAACTTCTATTTACTTTCTCCTGGGAGTTGGAGGAAGAAAGGACACGGACTGGAGTCTTCCGTGCTGTGAAATTGGAAGTGACTCAATTCTGGCTCAGCTGCACTGTTGCCCTTTCACTCTGTCTTTCTTCTACAGACTTTAGCTCAAATTAAATGAGCAATATTGGAAGATCAGTGCTCACCTTAGGGTAGTTTATTCAGATGCGGATTATGAAATGAAGATTCGCTTCAAAAGGAAGTAGAAGAAGATGGATTATGGATAGAGAAGAAGAGCCAAGCAGGAGAGTGATTTAAGAGAAATTTCACAAAGGGTATTTAAGCCTGATCCCACAAGAGAACTCTGGATTGAGAATCACATCTCTGTGTTTATCTGAAATTGAGGCAGTGGGCCTCCTTTGTCAATCATTGGTTAAGGACTGTACAAGTATGAACCTAGAAGGAAAATCACACAGAAGCCAGGGCAAAGACAACCAAAATGGTAACTTGCATCAGAGGAGAGCGATATGTGCTACACTCCTGGGCACAGACGCTGCATCCTCTGGGCAAAGGTCATTCTATAGCTTTCAATGTCTGTCTCAGAAACTTTCATTTTCTTGAGCATCACATGAGGACCCAAAGTCCATAGAACAATGCATGCATGGTGCCATTTACAGTCTAATGGATCTAATGGATCTAGTCAAAATATTTTAAGGAATCTTGAAAACCATTAGAAGTGTTGCCATTTGATTTTGTTTCTTTCCCTGCAGCCCTGATCCACCAATGTCAGTCTTCAGCACATGCTTTAGCCTTAACAGTTCTTTGAATTCATCAATACCCCCCCACCCCACGATACTGTGAGGTGGTAGCACTGTGGTTTGAACTCCTATTATTTAACAGGTGCCCCAAGTCTGCCTCATATTATTTATTCATTTTTACATACATCTTAATTTCTAAATAGATCACAAGATCCTTGAAGTCCGGAATTTTGCCTCTCACTTCTTCCCCCCTCCCCTCAAACTACCTTACAACCCACCATAGGGTGTTCATGAACACTTACCACTGGATGACTTCTCAAAGCTGCTTATGATAAATATTGATCAGGTGCTAAACCAAAATATGTGTCATTGACAATAGACTCTGGAAGAGATGTACCTCTCTTGTTGAATTTTGGTGACTTTCATGTTACTAAATTTTAGTAAGGCAAGAATGACCTGCTCATTTGAATGTAGATAGGGATGTACATATAGATACAGATGTGGATATAGATAAACACATTTACACACACACACACACACACACACACACACACACACCCATACACATTCACCAGGCAAGCAGGAGATGGTGCAGAGGGAAGAACATTGAACAAACGTCCAGTTGTCGTGTCAGGACTGCTCCTGCCTCCATGAGGCCATCAGCTGGCATCTCATACCTTCATGCTCCCACTGAAAGAGTTACACCAGATGGTCTTTAAAGTCCCTTCAACTCCTAAAGCTCTATTAGCTTCATTCTCATTCTTTTGTTGTTGTTGTTGCTGTTTTTTATTTTGGTGCTGGGGACTGAACCCAGGGCTTTGTGCATGCGAGGCAAGCACTCTACCAGCTGAGCTATATCCCAACCCCAGTGTTCTTATTCTTTATGGAGGGCTGGAATCCAAGAAGCCACACATAAGCATTGTTCCAATCCTTGATTCCTCACTGTGCGCAATCAATGGGGGGAATCCCACTGATGTTATCCCACATGTCCCACCTTGAAGTTGACTTATGCTCCACCCAGGGAGAGGAGATATGCAAAAAGATTATTAAGGGATTAGAGGAGATGATAGCAGGAAATGTTATGGAAAGTTATCCATTTACCAAGGATGCATTGAGGGACTATTGCACTTGAGAAATGAGTTGCGTGCAGGTGATCTAGAGGAGACACGGTTCCAGAAGTCATAGGTGGATTAACCTCTTAGTCAACCAACGGGAAAACAGTAGAGACCATTTGGCTTTCAAGTAGACCTTACTGCAAATGCCTCACTAATGGTCGCTCTTTTTGCATGTACATTCTGGGCATCCAACTTACCTTCCTTTCCAGGGGGAAAGAGTACTGAACTCTGATCCAGCATTCTTGGTTTCTGGTTTCAGTTCAGTTTCAAACTGTGTGATCTCAGATGACAAGGCCAACCTGCAAAGCTGTTACTGCTTGTGCCAAAAGAGAATGGTACACTTGTGGCACTTGCCTCAGACAATTTTTATAAGGACATAAATGTACTTGGGGAAAAAAAGAAAAAAGTGAATGACCTACATAATATAAGGTGATAGTTTATTAACTAATCCATAATAATACCATTCACCCATTTGAAGTTGTTTCTTCTCTCTCAAAGGGAAAAATATAGATTTATTTACCTTTTTGTAATTTGTTTTGCAAATTTTGTTTTGTAATTGTTTTTTTCTTTTAATACACAAGTTTATTTTCTGCATTTTGAAAAAAATCAATCTACTTGTTTACCAACTTGCTGTACAGCACTATGTATTTTACTTTTTCATTTCTTTGGTCCAACTCAAAAAAACATGGAGATACATTTCTGTGGAATGAAGAAGTGTTAGGCTCAGCTTATTTAATAAAGATAAGTAAAAATCTACCCAAAATGTTTTCTCTCCAGGACACAAAATCTGATCTCTTGCAAGTGGCTGAATTAAAAGACTCATCAAATGCCCATAGAGTAACTGAAAATGATTTCTAAATCAACCCTTACTCTAAAAATCAGGAGAAGAAAGAAGACTTGAGGAAGATTTGGCATTTCTGATACTTGGAAAAACAAATCCACCAATAAACAGCTGCTGTCAAAGAAGGTGAGTGAACCATATACAAGGTAACCTATCCTCCCTCTGCTCTTTACCCATTCACTCACTCTTTAAAGCATTCATTGGACACCTGACCATTGCAAAGTGCTGTATGAGGTGCTGAGCTGAACACCAGGCTCTTGAGGCATGTTCATATCATTTGAGGACTGGGCCAATAGTGACGTCCAAAGCAATGGAATACATTGAAACAAGACAACACTGAATTGTACCAAGACATCTTTGAAAGAAGACCTTTAATAGCAGGTTAAGCAACTCTTCCTATAGGCCCATCGGCTACCCTTTAAGAGATTCTTCCCATTGCCCCCGTAAGCACCGCTCTGCCTGCAGTAGTGCATAAAGGGCATCTTTGTTCTCCTCCGAGTGAACTCAGTGCAAGCCCAGGGAACAGTGAAACACTCAGGGTGGAAATGAGGTGTCTCTGTGACAGCAGACTCATTCTTTGGCCCCCATTTATCCAGATCAGCACAACTGAGTCACCAGTGGATGAAACCAATGATTGTTTTATTCTGTGTTCCCCAGTCACTCCCTGAGTCAGTGGGTAAACTGGAAGTAGAACCCAGCTTTGTCCTCCCCAGGCTGAGTGGTTCTACTATATTTATCCAGGGTCTCATGATTCTTAGTGCTTTTGCTCTGCCCTCTAATTTGCACTGTGCCTGCTGTAATATCTAAACGGGAAGTTGCCAGCTAAAATGGTCATTATCCGGGAAATCTATTTAAACATGTTTATAAGGTCAGATAAAGTGGGTGGTAGATAAGCTAGACAGAAAACAACAAAAGCTTTGGCATAACTTAGCCAATGAGGCTAAAGCTAAAGCCTGAAGTGTTTCAGTGTTGAACTAGCACTTGGTAGGAAAGGGCAGCCTAAGCAAAATCATGTCTAAATGCAGAGGTGAGCAGGAAAAATATTAAACCAACCCAACGATTTCTATTTCAGAAGCTGGACAACGGACTTGACTCATTTTAGCTCAATGGATTAACAGCCTGTCCTTAATGCCCCCAATCCAGATAATGGAAATGCTCTTTATACACATCATGCATTCCAACCAGAGAGAGGAGTTGGGATAATCAAGAAGAGGGCCCAGCATTGACCAAAGATGATCCCTGATGGACTTAACAGTATAATAGCATTACTGAACCAGAGAAAAATAAGGAAATTCAGAGAAAACACAACATCTCTCAGAGCCCAAGTTGGGATTCCCAAACGTTCAAGACTTTGAGGAGCAGTGCTCAAGTCCCAGCAAAACCCACAGCTCAGGGTTTTGAGTCAACTGCCTCCTTATGTGGCCCCCAGGCTCTGCCCAGCTGTGCCTAAACATCAAAGATGAGGGAGGAAGAAGAGGGGAGAGAAGCTCTTTCCTCTTTCCTGTTCTCTAAGAAGCAGGGCTATAAGTTGTGGAGGCTTCAGGTGGTAGAGAGGAGCAGAGTGTCTGGAAAGGCCTCCCGAGTCCCCTGCATGAGCTCTGATGCTAATTCATGAAGATGGAGCCCTGAACTAGATTCTGTGCTACTGAAAAAAAACCCAGGATGGTTACTGTTAGAAAATCTGACACACATGGGCAGGGAGCAATTAAAACAGAAGAGTTAGCATTTTTTTTTATTATGAATGGAATAAATATAATGACTTCCTTTCTTTACACATTCACTTAGAAATAGTCTTTCTGGAGCTTGATTGGGTATGGTTTGGGGTAGAACTGCATACCATGGGCCCTTCTATCCCTTCCATTTGACCACAAAATTAAGCTCTTTTTTCTCCCTTTCTTTTTGGTCCTGACTTCTTGTTTCTAATGAGAAAGTCACTGCTATGTGAAAAGGAGAGAGAAAGGGCAGAATATTAAAACACCAGTCGTGAGAAATGGAGAAAGTAGAAACAAAGGGAGAGATTACAAAGTGATCAGACAGGGGCATGGGGAAGACAGATGAAAGCAGCTTTGATAAATTAAAGCCAAGAGTCTTCCTAGAGTGATACGGAGGAGTACAGCCACTAGCCACATGTGGCCATTGGACACTTGGAATGTGGCTAGCCTGAATCACAATGTGCTATAAGTACAAATCACCCAGCAGATATTGAAGATTTGATACCAAACAAAACAAAACAAAACAGAAACACCACAAAGTATCTCCTTAATACTTTTATTTGGTTACATGTTGACTTAATACTATTTTGGCTACATAGGGTTGAATAAACTACATTATTCAAATTCATTTCACTTGTATCTTTCTTCTTTCTTAATGTGCCCACAGGAAAAATTAAAATCCCGCCTGTGGCTTGTGGTCTGTTTCTAGTTCTATTGCTCTATGGCAGAACTGCCTCTCCATCGTCGCCAGAAGTGGTCACATCGCCTGCTGCTCCCACCACAGTCTGCCATTCACCACCAGACCTCCCAGCCCCAGAGGCAAGACCTGCCATCATCGTACACCTTGCCACAGCGATGGCAGTGCCCAAGATTTCTGCATGGAGGCAGCCTCTGGTCCTGGGGACCCAGGGGTCATGAAGGGACCATGAGGATGGGCAGTGCTCCATCCCTGTCTTGGGATTTCTGGCTGAGAGGGTGCCTAGGTTCTTCAGCCAGTCCTCACTCCTGCCTCCCTTCCACACCTGCCCCAGGGGCTCCTGGAACCATGGGCGTCTTCTCATACCCCTGTCGCAGTGTTTTTCCCTCCAGCCACCTTTTCGAGCATTTATCTTTTAATTTAATAGTAAGTACATTCAGCGTAATTCTGGGTAAACTAAAAATCTCTTACAATTCAGAGACTACACCTGGGCTTGGTTTAGAGCACATTCAGGAAACTATGAACCTTTGGTGATTTGGGAGCATAGATGAGAATAATGGAAGATTCCAGGTGTAGAGAGAAAGAAGACGGGGTAGAATGAGTAGAGCAGGTACAACCCAAAGACTCTTGGAAGGAGGCAAACAATTTCCAAGTAATTACTAAGAATTATTCAGTGTGTCCTATCTGTGTAAAGTCAGTGTTTGCCACAGACAGTTGGGGACTTCCAGGGCGGTGTGGTGACCAGTTCAGCTCACCTATTTTCAGAGCCATAGCAGATTCCAGATATCTGATGTGAATGTGCATCATGTGGAAATTGACCACTGCTAAAGAGGCAGCGCACATCACACAGTTGGCCCAAAATGGAAGAGACATGCCATGTGGCTCTGCTGAGCTCCTATTCATCAGAATGCTCGTCCTATCCACAGAGCCCCCTCTGGCCTACGTGGCCCTCCCTATGCTGAGCCAGGGCAGGCTTTGTTGAAGAAACACATCTCCTTGCCCAAGTCCAGCCCAATCAACCAAGAGCATCAATGGACTAAGTTTATGTTGCCGCTTAACACAACCATTTATATCTCAGCACAAATAATCCCGAGCTGAGCTAAACCTTAGCAAGTCTGCATGGGAGAAAAATATTTCTTTTCATGGTTGCCCCTGGAAGTCTTAGAAATAATTATAATCTGCTTTCTTCTGCCCTCTCTTTTGTTACCCTTTATCATGTCACTTGAAGTTGGGGTATGTCCTGTGACTCTCAGGCAGGCATTAGCCTAAAGGCCAGAGAGATGTCTAGGGCTGATTGCCTACCACTCACCCCAAAGTAAGGAGGTTGCTGTGACTTTAGACTGATGGCTGCCTGCTGGGTTGTCCAGATGCCTTTCTCAGGCCACTGACCTGGAAATGTTTTTTTGTAAGAACCCAAAGGATGGCATCATGTTTCCTTACTTAAAATTTGTGCCCTGATATCCAGAAGCAAATGAGAAAAGCAGTGCATTCATGAGACTGAGTCTGTCTACTCATAACCTCTTTCTTGCCAAACAAATTCAAATTTACTCCAGCAAGCAATGTGCCAGGCTGAAAGATGGCATTTCTCAGCCTCTTTTCAGGTAGGTGTGGCTAGTGAGATGTTAGTGACATTTTTCAAATGACACTTCAAGGAAAAATCCTCAAAAGAAGGACAAACAGCTGACATGTGCCCTTTTTTTCCTTCCCTCCTTCTTTTTTCTTCCTCCTTCATTCTATCTAAAACCCAGAAGTCACGGCTAGAGTGCCAGCAGCCATCTTGGCCTATGTAGGTAGTCTAGAGGGTGGAAGGCAGCCCAAGATGATTAAAAAGAAAGACAGAAGGGGCCATGAAGATTGACAATCTTATGTGTATCCACAACAGCCCTGGGTCACCTACCTCTTACTTTTCCAAAAGAGAAGAATAAATCTTTATCCTAAGCTATTGTCATTTATGGGTTTTGTTATAAGTTATGCAACCTAATTCTTAATGATACACATCAACAGAATCCTAGGTCCATTTCTCCAGAAATCATTTAATGTCAATGACATTAATCAGTTTAATAATTTTCTAAATTATTGGTTTGCAGCCAGGTATAGTGGCACACATCTTTAATCCTAGTGACTCAGGAGGTGAGGTAGGAGGATCTCAAGCTCAAAGCCAATATTGATAATATTGATCAATTTGCTTAAAATTTGTTAATCCTAATCACTTATGGAGCTGACACCAATTTGTGTTTTGCTGGAGTCTTTTAAAAGTTAACTGTATTTAGCGATATGATAATTTCTTGTTTTTCTTTCCTACTGTTGAATATAGAGTGAATTTCAAGGGTTTTGTTAATATTAAAGTCATTTTCTATTTGCAAAAAAACCTGCATGTTTGATTTTATCCACAATCTTTACTAAATTCACAGAGAAATAACAGTTTGGCATCATGGGTGGGAAAATCAGGACAGGGAGTAGTTTCATATGTTTCCTTCATGTACCAATACCCAGCACCTCTTTGTGCACTGATGAGAGTATAGACCCACATACACACAAGTGTCTGCCCATGTGACATCAGACTCGAACTCAGGCAGACTCAGTGTGCCCATCTGACACTTCATTTATGACAAACAGGACTTAAAGGAACGTCATCCCATTCTCATATGAAATACTGAGGTTTGGACAGTACTCAGAAGTGACCAAATCATGAAACACTCATAAAACTGTTATTCAGAAGATGGGCCTGACAAAGGGGCATGCTAAAGAGAAGTAGAAAGATTGTGTTGGAAGGGACGGCTGCATCAATTTGGTAGATCATTTATTTTTTCTTTAGGAATAGCTTTCTCTAGATAGTTTCTGCTATTTTGAAGGTTCTGCACTATACTGTGAATTCTCTTGTTTCTTCCTGCAAATGGTTCATTCGATTGTTCTTTTGTTTTTCCTAGGATTGTAAAATGGAAATGACAGCCTCCTAGGATGAGAGGATTAGGACAGCACTGTCCTGGGCATATACGACATGGATGCTCAGTAACTGTGGGCCCTGTGTACTACCAGCGCTCATGAGAATGGCTGGAGACTGGGTGAATACATGCTCCTGAACTCAACCAGCTTCTGATTCAGTTCCATTCCCTCCAGGAGCCCTGAGAAACCCATCTGCTCTGGATATGCTCTGCTACTCAGTGTGCATCCTCACGGCAAATGACTCCATCCTCAGGATCAGGTCCTTGCCAACTTCCAGCCTCAACTCTTCCAGCTCCTGTCCAAGCCTTCCTCTGGCTTCCCACAAGCTCCCAGTGCCCACTGTGCCAACCCCTCTCCTGGCACACACCACATGGCTTTGTGATTACTCTGTTGGTGTATTTATTCTCCTTTATTCTGTTTATCATAATTGTCTCCTGTTCGTCTTGAGAGACACACCCTGAGGCTGTCACAAATCCCTAGGTGTTTTAGTATGCTTTTTCTTTTTTTACTTCTATTTCCAAGTTCAGTGTCAATCTCCAATTTTATTCAAGCTGCTTGGGTTCAATATGTACCTCTGTCACCCTCAAATTGAGAATTTGTGCTATGGTTTGGAGATGATTTGTTCCCCAAAGAAAGGTTCATGTGCTGGAAGCCTGGTTCCCAGTGTCATGATGTTGACTGGTGGACCTTTTTTTTTTTTTTTTTGGTGGTGCTGAGGATTGAACCCAGGGCCTTGTGCATGCAAGGCAAGCACTCTACCAACTGAGCCATATCCCCAGCCTTGACATGGTGGACCATGAATGGGTGAATGCTGTCTCATGAAAGTAGCTCAGGTCTAGTAGGAGTGGGTTAGTTCCCAATGTAGCAGGTTGCTACAAAAGCAGTGAGCCTGGTACTTCTCTGTCTCTTGCTCTCTGTCTTACCATGTGTTCTCATTGTCCCATCTGCACATGGCTGGTTCCCTTTCCACTTCTCCACCATGTTGTGATGCAGCCAGGGGTACCCTCATTAGGATACTAGAACAATGATGTTTGGACTCCTCCACTATTACAGTTGTGAGTCAAATAAACCTGTTTACTTTATAAGTTACCCAGTCTCTGGCATTTTGTTATAGCAATGAAAAATACCATGGGCAAGTCATTTGTAATTTCTCTGACTCAGAATCCTTACTTGTGCATGGGAATCACAACAGTGCCTAGCTCAAAGGGTTGCTAAGTGAATGAAAAGAGTTAATGCATAGAAAGTCCTTAGAACCATGCCCAATACAGAGGAATAGCTGTAAGTTTACACATATCCAATAATTATTTGTTGAGTGCTAACTTCATGGCAGGCATTCTGATATGAAGAAGGGACACAGCAGTGGAGGGAAAACACTGCCCTTCTGGAGCATCCATTGCTGTGGCAGATGTTCACAGCTGTCCTTCAGAGATTCTGACTTCAAAAATGTGGTTGAAACTAGGAATTTGCATTTTTAACAAAAACCCCAAGTGATTTGATGCAGGTGGTCAATGAACTAAACTTGGAGAAACACTGAAAATGAATTCATTCCTGCATATGTAGGATTTAAAGTCCTGCTTCAGTTCAATCCAAATTATTATACACTGAGAATTTGAAAAGAGCTAAAATTAGGAGAGTTGAATAATGGAAGTGTTGAGGGACCCAACGACACAGTCTGGTTATTCTACGTCCATTCATGTGATGGTCGGTTCTGTACAGCCACAGGAGGAGACTTAGCAGAGGCTTGGGAAAACAAGTCTACCATCCTCACAGATCCTAGAGACAGCAGGCCATGCAGGGCTACATGGGAAGACAAGAGGATGGTTAGAAGGCAGAGGACAGGAATGAAGGGAAGACTGAGGTCAGAGCCTTTACTGGGGCTTCCAAAGGGAGGACTGGTTAGGCAGGGTGAGCAGTTTGGGCTTGGCTAATTTGAATGATCCCAGCAGGCTCAGAGGTATAGAGGTGAGTCCCTAGTGGTCTGGTACCTGGCCCTGGGATGATTAAAGCAGATGGATACTGCTTCCTGGATGGAGCCAGAGAGAGGAGATTTGGCTCTGGATTGAGTAGTTCACATATCAGAGTCATGCTCCCTGCCCTGGAACCCTGTGTTATCTCTAAGGATCCACTAACCTGGAGGCCAGCAGTCCCTCCCCAGTCAAAAGGGTTTTTAAGATGTCAGAGCATCATAACATACACAGACTATCATATGAGTGTATCCATACCCGTACACACACAATTCATGGTGCATAGTGAAGGCTTGATGGGAATGTGCTGTGCATGGCTGTTATGCATGTGGAGGACAGAGAAGCAGGCAGGGAGGGAGGCTCTTTGAGTATTCCCAATTCCCTTATTGCTCTTTGGGAACTGTGTTCTTCCTCATCTTACATTGGAAATAACCACTTTCGAGTCTGTTACTAACATTGTTGACTGTCCCCTCAGAAGGCATATTGGCTAGAAATAGAAATAGATTCAAGCAACAAGTTTCAGGTGTGTTCAGGGTAAGACATCCACATGAGGGATGAGGACACTGTTCCTTCCCTTCCCTTGGGGGTGATACTAGGGCTGACCTTAACTTGGTGGGAAAGTGCAGTGTGCCCAGCTGAAAACCTAATGCATTTTCCAGCATCTCCTGCAGACAGAGTGTGGCCCAGAAGAAGTAAGCATAATTTTCTTGGATGGCCCTATTAGGAAGAAAGAACTAGGGGACCTGTACTGTTTACCTCTAATATTTATAAGCCACTATTTGGGAGATTTGTTACTTATAGCTGAAACAGCTTCTGTTACAGAGAAATTGTTCACATTTTTCCATACACATCTTTGGTGCCATAACTAATTCTAAAATACAGACCTATTTCCTTAGGGATTTTCAGAATCAAATAAGAATTTGAACCTGCATGTTAGAGAAAAAGCAAAATAAATTGTCTTTGTGATTTTCCTTCAATCAGCAGAGATTCATGAACCACAGCTCTATAAACTGACCTAAGGTGGAGTCCTTGCTAATGTAAAATATCTGGTAGATATCTACCTTTCTTCCTCCTCCTGAGCAGGCTAGAACATTCTTATTAGTATGTTCAAAAACAATTTTGAGGTCATTCTGAAAACAATATCATGCAATTTAGGGAAGAATTGAACTCCTCTCCCCAGGCACTGAAGAGGATTTGACTCCAGGTCTGACTATAAAATAAAAGAAAAGAGTATTTACTCTACATTTAGGTTGTCTACAGAGTATGTCAGTCATGAAAATGAATAGATTTTACACTAAATTTTGTGCATGTAAAAAATTCAACCACTGGTTCTTTGTATAAACTATGTCTTCAAAGCCCCAACACCATTTTTCCTCTCCTAATTGCTATTATGAGGCAATAAATCATTTATATGGAAATAATGCAGATATAACTACATAGCATATGTAAGCCATGTGTTTTAGCAAATCCATAAAAATGTTTCATTTATGTTTTGATGAAAGGCACAACAATCTTCCAAGAGCATTAATCATTAATTTGGGAAATGTAGGCTAACTATGTACTTAGCTCAACACTAGAATAATGCTTGGTAAATATCTCTTAAAGAAACATTCATTTGCTCAGCAACTATTTAGTGAGCATCAACAATGCTGAAATTTAATATTATGCCTTCCTTGGTTACAGTGGCATTTGTATGTAATAATGTGAATGAGTTTAAAATGACATAAAAAATGTGTTTTACCTTCAGGTTTTCTAAGGCAAAATACTCAAGAACAACTATTTTAGGGTCAAGAAGGTAATAAAAGAGAACCATCCGATCTTTTCTCATCTGCAATTATCCCTGAGATTTTGGTTAAGATTTGTTACATTAAAAGTAACATAAACTCACTGAAACTAGCTTAAGCAAATTTGTGCATCTCAGGACAGGAAGTATAGCTGGGCCTCACAGAATATTAGACCAGACACTGTAAAGCTAGATCCAGTTATTTCTCCATTTTTCTGGGGCCACATGGCTTCTTGTTTCTTCATTTGTCTGCACATCCACATCATTCTCTTTTTTCCCTTTCAAACACCTGTCTGCTCTGCTTCATCATGCATGTGATGGCCCAAGGTCTAACACTACATCACGATCTGGCTCAGTATGGCCAGCATCTGAGAATTCTGGAAAAAGAAGATTTGATTGGTTCATTCTGGGTTGGGTGCCCACCTGTGGTCCAATCAGCTTTGACAATGAGGGAGAGAGAGTTACAGGGTAAAGCTATGCCAGAGGACCCACTCCTATGGATGGGGAGAGGGCATTCTTAGAGATGGGAAAAAAGGACTGGGCAGACACCACTAAGATTTTTCTTCACTTGTTTCAAACAGAAAGTGTTTTCAAATGTGACCATAAAGATAATAGTTCAGTCCTGAACCTCCTCAGTTTTGAAGAAATATACCAGAACAAATACATTTATCTGTAAAGCTGGAGGCAAAGTTGCAATTTGTTTTGAGCCCTGCCTGATCTTCAAAGTCAAAATGGTCTTGGTGAACATGATACAGCAACTGATTTTTCTTTTTAGGGACATAATAAGAGGAGTGCTTTCCTCTGCAGTCTTAGCTATGTTCAATTTAATTCCATATACTCTACCTAGGAGTTTCGTTGTATATTTCCACAGTTTTCCAGCCTGATTTCCCTCCTAAGACACATCACCCCACATAGTTATGGTGCCTTCGACACATTAGATGACGGTATTGGCTTGGAAATCTGTCATTGCTACCACAACATCATACAATCCTTGATTAGAATCCAAACCAACAACATCTGAATTGCCCCATCTTCCCATACTCAGATCAACAATTTGCATCTATTTCCAGTTTTCCAGTAGCATTTTCTGGAACCAACTTTCTGCCTTGTCTGAAACCCTTTCCTGTGATTGATTCAAGGCAGCTCTGACCCTGACTAAAGTCAACGCCATTTCCCTCCAAGCCTTCTTCCTATTTAGGAAATCACGTCAAACCTTTACCTCTTTGCTCCAATTTTTACAAACTAATCTCAGTGAAAAATTACAAAGTTGATTAATACTTAAAAGATATGTGTGAACACAGCATATTGTGTGTCTCTCTCCTTCCCAGGAAAGTGATTTAACTCTTCTGTCCTCATCAGACGATGTTTTGTAGACGAGGGCAATATATGCCTTTTCTAGCAACATGACCCTGCTCAGGGTCTCTGATTTTCTCTGTTGAGACAACAACCTTGTCAGAATAAAATTAATTTGAGTTTGCATGTGTTTATTAAAAATACTATTTATCTAGCAAATGTAAAGTTTTTTAAAAGAACACATCTATAAAGATGTTGTTACTTCACTCATAACAATTCTACAGGTGAAATAATAATAATAATAATAATAATAATAATAATAATAATAATAGAATATTATCCATCTCGTTTTAAAGATGAGCAAACTGAGAAACTGAGGCCTAAAGAAAATTAGTTTTGTAACTGTGTCACAACCTTCCAAAGGAACCTGACCTGATCTGTTGATCTGTGGAGTAAGGATGTTAAATCATGAGTTCCCTAACATCCCATCCAGCACTGGCATTTCACTGTAAATTAATTATGCTAAATTGATTGTTTTCTCAATACGTGATAAAGCTATGGCTAAGAACTCAGATCCTTATTCCAGATTCTTTTATGAGGAGTATGGAAATGTCATGAGATAGAACAAAAATAAGATGTTACACCTCCAGTGAGTCTGAGGTTGCTGAATTAGAGGTTCTCTCTCTAAGGTTATGACAATATCCAGAGTGAGTTATAGAAGACAATGTAAACAATCCTAAAGGTGAAGTTCAACCTTCTCTGGCAGAATCTTAGCAACAAGTAGAATATTTGAAGCAAGACAAAAAAAAGAAAAAAGAAAAAGTTTATCTTTCAAGCTGTAAAATGGAATTCTGTCCATTTTCCAGCCAAGTGACCCAAATAAAGATACAAATGCAGGGAGACTTGGAACAATTTTTCAAAATGGAAAGGTTTTTATACAAGAAACGTAGTTTTCACAAAGATCTACTTTGGATCATGGCTTATTGCCTGTGCCAGAGGCAAAACACTCTGAGCTTGGCTGGGGGCTGCTGGAATCTTCCCTGGACTGTGTGCTGGGGCTGCAGTGATGCCTATCCACGGAGACACTGGGGTCCAAGTGCTCACGGACAGGAAGCCTCTCAGTTCAGGAAGGCTATCACCAGGTAGCTTACTCTCCTGGACCTGCTGTAAATTTGGCATTACTTAGCCAAATCTTTGACCACCATTAAGTAAAAACCTTGGACCCAGCTCCACAAAGATGCCCCTGGGATCAGCTATACTCAAACCCAGACTTGCAATTTACATCTCCTCTTGTGTGTATGTTTAATCATGGATTTACATTTGGGCTATTTATTTTCTATTCAAGGAGTCTTTTTTAAAAGATGCATTATTGAGATATAATTTACATATCATAAAATTTACCCATTTAAAATGTAAAATTGGCCGAGTGTGGGGGCTCATACCCATAATCCCAGTGGCTTGGGAGGATAAGGCAAGAGAACAGTGAGTTCAAAGCCAGCCTCAAAATAGGGCTGGGGATATGGCTCAGTGCTCCTGAGTTCAATCCCTAGTATGCCCCCCCCAAAAAAGGTAAAATTAAATGGTTTTTAGTTTATTCAAAATTATGCAGCCATCACTTATTTAAGGTTAGAACATTAATCATTTTGGAGATTCATCAAACTGGCTCCCACAGTATCGACTCCATCTTACATTTCCACCAGTGATATGTGAGGATTCCAACTTCCCCACATCTTTACCAACACTCGTCATCATCCACACTGTCCACAGTAAGTTAACAGAAATGGCACATCTCTCCCAGTTGGCCCTTCCATGTATTTCAGTGGATCTAGAAGATGCCTGTCCACTTCTTTGATGGCCTCTCTTTGGGCTTCCAAAGTGGCTACTATGTATATCCTAGTCAGACCATCCACATATATCTGGAAAAATTAATCTCACCTTTGCATGATGTGATAATATTTAATTTCATTCGTGTAGTCGGGCTTTAACCATTTAATATCTTCTTGGTCTCCTCTCTAGGGTTCCAAGACTCACAGACCTAAGTGTCTCTCAGGATTTATGTTCAGTTCCCCAATAGGTACATATCAAGAGCGCAGCAGCAGCAAAGGCCAGAAAGGAGTCACAGCCTGGGGCCCCTTCTGCTAGCTCACATTATACTTCCCACCAGCAGAGCCACGGTGGCCATCAGGTAGCTCCTTTTTGTGGAGCATTCCATGGGAATGGCCACAGTGGGAGGCAGAAGATAATTGGGCAGCTGTTACCAGGAGGTCATCATCTCCAAGGCTTATAGTGAACAGTGGCAGCAGCAGCAGTAAGAAGAGGGTAGTTCTTTAGCATATTGGAGAAGGAAATAATCCCCTTTCTCTGAATCCCACATAAGTGACCAAAAATCCTGTCCCAGGAGCCACAGCCAAGGATGGATTCAGAACCCCCAAAGTACTGCTCCAAAGATAGCCAATGAGGTGATTCTGAGCTAAAATCCCACCACAGGGAGACCCTGTTGAAGCTCAGAAGGTTGAGTCCTCAAAGGGCAGTTGCAGGACCTTAAATAGACAGAGACATGAGTCAGAAGCCAGAGGGAGCCTAGATGGAACAAATAAAGATCCCGTGGCTATGACTGTGAACTCAGAAATCTATGTGTACTCCATTTATTGGCAGGTGAGGCCACAGTGCCAGGGGGGAAGCACAGCCTGGCCTGGCATATTCCACACAGGTAGTGGGGCTAAGCCTTTCTGGTTCTTTGTGGAAGAAGCTGAAAAAAGATCTCAGAGGCAGGAAGAGAGTTCCCAAGCTCTTGATAGGTGGGTCTGTGGGTCAGTAGAAGTCCAGAATGTTTACCTTCTGAATTCTCCAGTAGGGTAATGGTGTAAATCCAGGGAGTTGATTATTTGCAAGACCTAGACATTCAGTACAAACTGAACACACAGATACACAGACACCCACCTGCAAATGCACATCAGTCAGTTAAGATAGACCACAGAGATGGCCAGTGCTTCTCTGAGTGGCTAGGACTTCCTTTGAATCAGGCCTGAGGGCAGATTACTTTTCAGTAAGGGAGGAAGGGCATTGTCCTTTGAATGCTAGTGAGAGTTCAGATACCAAAGCTATCAGTCTAGGACCCTCAAGAGATCAGATTTCCTGATCAAACTCAAAGTATTTCCAGGTGTGAGCTGGCTCCCAAAGGCTAGAAGTGCCCTGAAGCTCCTAGTTTTGGGGCGTTTCCATCAATTTGTGGCATTAAAAAATCCTTAAGGGAGACGGGGATAACCTGGCAGCGAATTTACAAAGGAAAAGCAACCAAACAAATCCTTAAGCAGAGACAAGAGGGTCAGTGAGATTTTTACTCTAATTTCAGGGAAAAGTTCAGTTTTACACTTTGTCAGATTTGGTCGGCTTGCTGGCACACAGAAGAATGACCACAGGGCCGCTGTCCCTCGGGTCAAGCTGTGGATCAGTTACGTCATTGTAAGTTTTCAGACAGACTGAACATCATTAGTTGGTCATCTTAACCGGAGCAGAGGCTTTCAAAACAGCCTCCTCCTGGTGCTGCCCTGAAGGCTGCGTGGGAACACACTTGAGTGGTGACCGAGTGCTGATAACTGGAGAGGGGAGAATTTATGAAGTGAGCCGCCCATCAAGAACACAAGGCACTCAGAATTCATCGAAGCAGGTGCGAAATGACCAGGTTTCAACAGCTGAGGTAGGATGACACTGTAATAAGAGAAGCCGCTTTTGGGACAGGGTCAAGGGAGACCAAGACTAATCAGGGCAGCCAGCACTTTCAGCCGGTTAACCCAGGCGGAGGAGTACCAGACCAGGGCTCAGGGAGGAACGGGAATGCAGAACTCAGGCTGAGGAGGGCAACAGAGGAACCCAACACCTGGAGCTGAACAGCAACAAGAGAAAGCAATCAGTGCAAAGTGTTGAACACTGCAAGCTCTTCTTTTGTTCCATAAAAAATAGCTAAAGAACAGTTTTACATAGTTAGCAAACCAAAAATATCAGCAGACATGGGGAGGAGGCAGTGTTTACAAAGGGTTCTCTGCCTCTTATTTTCCAAAGATTGAAAGAGTCAACAATGTTCTTGTTGCTTGTCTTCTGTTTTAAATTTTTGATTTTCTTAAAAGTCATTCAGAGTGAAATGCAAACTTATTTAATTTTTAATTTTAAAAAAATATGCATCAACTCAACAAGGCAAGTGAATTTTACTGATGGTACTTTTTGTAGGTGTGTTTTAAAAAAGAAAGAAAACATTGTCTCAGGGCCCAGGACCAAGAGCTTGGAAATCAGCAGCCCCTGTGCCAGGGGCTGCCAAAACCCAAGCAGCTTGAAAATGCCTGCATTTTTTAGAGAAGGGATATATACATGCGATGGCAGCCCGGTTTAGGGCAACTCTTGGCTAGAAAAGTTCCCCTGCAGAGTCACACTCTAGAGATCTGACATAATTAAAAAAGGATAAAAAGTTGATGTGTAAACTGAGTCCAAGTGTATGCCATCTATCTTCTAGCATGACTGTGGTTGTTCCTTTGTGTTTTTGTGAACAGAAAAAGTGAAATGCCATGGAAGTTAAAAAGTGTTCCAGGTGATGCATCCTGGGTGGTGTTCTTACAGATGGGATACTGGAAGCAAAAGAAAGCTAAGTCCTTATACTAGTCTTATTGTTTTCTTTTGTATCTGCTTTTGAGAGGTCAGCATTTCATGAAACACTAGCTACATGATTTGTAATTCCCAGTGAATAATGAAAGCAGGAATCCTTGTCCAAAACCTAGGTAGACTTCCAATATGGTGGCAGGAGAGCATTGGCCAAGCACAGGATGTTCTGTGGGCTCATCCCCTGGCTTTCAGGATGGCTTTGCTTCACAGACAAAGCCTGGGGCAGTTAGGCCTCTGTTTTTTCCTCCGAGGAGGCAGTAAAGCTGCTGAAGGTCACTCTTCAATTTCTACCATCTGGCTGGAGGGTTTTCTCTTTAGCTATTGCCAGCCCAGCCAAGAAAATCATGAAGTCTCAACTGGAAAACAAGCAGGCAAGGAGGCAGCCATAGAGGAAATCAGAACTTTGATGTTCTAAATGTTTATTTTGCAGCGCTAGGAATAGAACCCAAGGCCTTGTGTATGCTAAGCAAGTGTTTTACCAATGAGTCGTATCCCCAGCCAATACCAAGAACTTTAGATTTCATTTCCTAAAAATAACATTTGTTGTAGGATCTTTTTCTGATTATAAAAAAATACATGTTTATTGAAAAAAAAAACACAGAAAAAAAATAACCAGTAATCCAGCCACTCATATGTAAGCCACTGGTTACATATTGTTATGTATTCTAATTTTTGTACATATGCTTTACATATGTGTGTATACATATAAATTTTCCAAAATGGGAATCATACTATAATATTGTTTTGTAACTTGTTTTGGCTTAATATTTCCCTTTGTCATCAAATATTCTTTAATTGCCTCAGTTTTAGGTGTTGTACAATAGCAACACACCCATATATACAAATTTACACACAGAAATGACATGTTACAATGTATTTAACACGTATATATATGTTATTTATATTTATAGTCTCATGTATACACATATGTGTGTATACACAGACCAAAACACATTTAAGGTACATTTGGTCATTATTTATAAAAACACCATAGTCTATATCTGGTCATGCTGGTCAAAATGAAAATAAAATTATCTCCTTGGTGTGCTCCCTCTATAGAATTTAAAAAGAAGTTGAATTGGTGTTTTCAATCATAAACTAACATGAAAATCAGGGCATCTCAGTCTCTGAAACAATTTGACCTCTGTATAATTACTGCATCTTATGCAATAATGAGTTTACTGAATGCAGTCCTGTTGGGCATAAGAGGTAAAGAGCATTTCTTGATATTCACAGGTGATGATTCATTTGAAATCAACTAATGTTCACAGTGAACGTAACCAATAGTATTCCTGCTCATCAAACTGAACCATTTCCTCCTTCAGTCACACAGGCGGGGGCAGCCAAGAGCCTGCAAATTAGGAAGAAAAATACTAACAATATACAGAAATGTTTCAAAGCATGAGAGGATGTTTCAGAAGTGGCTTTTCATTTCAACATTCTTTCAACAGTTCAGTCAACTTCTCATAAAATTAATAGTAAATACTTTCTTTAAGGGGTGTGTGTGTGTGCTGGTATTTGTGTGTGATTTGTTTTGTGTTATTAAAATATGCTACCCTGGAAAATGCTCATCTATAAATGCCATTCTTTATAAACATAAGCTCCGCATAGCTTTGCAGTTCTCTTTGAACTTCAGTTTTTGCTGCTTTCTGCTGATTCTTGCCACAGAGAAAGTTGTCTGGGAATAAAAACTGGAGAGGCAAAGATCATGGCATTATAGTGGAAACATCATCTCCCAGGAGGCAGAGCTGACCGAGCTGGATCAACCTGTGCCAACCACTGTCATGTATATTTTCTCATTGAGCCCCCAGGACCCCTTTTGAGCATTACTGGTCCAGTTGTTAGAGTAAGAAACTGAGATCAAACCACTCAAGCATCTTGCCTAAAGTCACACTACCATTAGGTGGCAAAGCTGAAATGGGAACCAGATCTTCTCATTCCGGAAGCAACATTGCTGTTCCAACCAATCTGCTCACATCCTTGGGAGAACAGAAACAGTTCTGTGCTACTTCTGCAGAGTATTTTGAGAGTGGCTTTGGTACATGTTGGCACCTGAGAGCTGGCAGGATGATTTATAAAAGTTACCACACTCGACAACCTTAGTGAACAACCAACTCCTACAAATTCCTTTAAGGATTATAACCTGGGTGAACAATCCCCAAGGAACAAGTCAATATGCTCCTGGTGATCTTAATAGTGATTGAAGCTTTTCGACTTTCCCTATGAGTTGAATTAAGAAAGAGAGAGAGAGAGTGTGTGTGTATTTCCACAGTGAACATGAAGAAGCAGCTGGCTGGTAGAAGAAAAAAAGACCTTTGGAACTTCACTCAGCAGTTGAATAAAGTTCAAGTACACTCACTGGTACCATAGACCCCATCTGATTTATTTCACAGGCTTTCCTGCCACGCCTGTATCCACATCTACCCTGTACCATCTGTTTCCATATATGCACCCCTGTAAAATTTCATGATTTTATTTAGGGGTATGGTGGCTACTCTAAGAGATCTAAAATGCTTCTTCCAAGGATTAAACCCCAGCTTCAGTCAGGCCAAGAGAAGACTCCTGCAGGCCCAAGAGCCATGTCAGCTGCTGGCACAGAAGCCTGCTGGTCCATGCCAGTCAGCTCTGCCTACTGGGAGATGCTGTTCCCAGAGTGTAGCTCTTGGGGGCAGGGACTGTACACACACCCAAATCAAGACAAACACTAGGGTTTCCTCCACACCCAAGGGACATCCTTTACTCAGAAAGGAGACCATTCAGAGCCTGGTGCAGTGGATGCCTGTAATCTCGGTGGCTTGGGAGTCTGAGGCAGGAGAATTGTGAGTTCAAAACCAGCTCAGCAACATAGCAAGGCTTTGAGCAACTCAGTGAGGACCTGTCTCTAAATAAAATATTTTTAAAAAGCTGGGGATGTGATTCAGTGGTTAAGTGCCCCTGGTTTCAATCCCTAGTACCAAAAAAAGGAGGTGGGGGTACCATTTGGAGCTTACAAGACAAGGTGAACCAAGGACCTGCTCATTTCAGGAGGTTCCACTGCACTGACAGTGAAGAAAAAGTCTCGGAAATTCATCAGTTTATTGTGCACAGTCTTAAGCTAAAAGAGGAGTTTATATTCTTCCAATTATTGTGAGCCTCTCTGCCACTTTACCCAACGCCATTTTACCCACAGGTGTTCATAAATATTTGATCAACAAACCAGTGCTAAGGCCTGTAGGACCATATCACCTGTAAACTTGTTAGCAACACAGACTTTCAGGCTCACGTTGGGCTGTTGCATCTGAACTCAACAAATCCTGGTGGGCACCTATGGATGTGGAAACTAAGCTCTAAACATCAAAGGCAGGACCATAACCCTGGCAGCACATTGGAATCTCCTAGGGGAATTCTGAACTGGACCAATAGATACATCCTGAGGTTAGATTTTGATTTAGGTTATCTGAAGTGTGGCCCAGGTGGAGGTGTGTTTTTTAAACTCTCCAAGTAAGAGTTGGCAACTTAGCAAATGAATTCTTAGTTACATTTGAATTACAGCTAAACAATGAATAATTTTTACTGGACCTATAAACACTAAGCATATTCTGTACATAGCATAAAAATGGCTGTGCTTAAAGTTTAGATTTAACCGGGCAGCCTGTATTTCACCTGGCAACCCAATTCCCAGGAGATGCTGGTGGACATCCAGGACTGAGTATTTTCACTTTAAATAGTCTATGCAAATATCTGCTCTGGAATTTC